>JANAVB010033019.1:2417820-2979572 GCA_029216955.1 Iris pallida
TATATATATATATATATAGATATATATATATATATATATATATAAGAGAGCAACCAAGAGGCAGTTACTGTAGCATTGGCGCCGACAGGTGGGCCCCCCCCGGTTTGATGACTGGGTAATTATTTATTTTAATTCAAAAAAATTTAAAAATCAGTAAGTCCAAATAAACAAATAAATCCTAAAAATTCTAAAAAATTGTAGAAAATTAAAAAAATATATCTAACTAGAATATAAATAAAAATACTTTACCTCATTAGTCCCAAATGGCCTCATAATAAATATTGAAAGTCTTTGAAAATATATAAACCTGAATAAATAAATACTTAAAAATTCCCAAAAATTATGGAAAAATTCTAGAAAGTATAAAATAGTATAATGAACCCTAGAAAATATTTGGGGTCAATATTTGCTCTTAGTATAGCACAATAAATTCTAGAAGTCCTAGAAAATAGGTTTTTCCTATATTTAATTATCAAAATAATTCCAGGAAAATACACAAAAATCCACAAAATTTAGAAAATAGTTTTTGAGGTTCTAGGACCTTAATAAAATACTGGGTCCCAAAATAACCCCGAATGGCCATATGGTATCATGAAATTCAAAAAAATATATAAATCTTCACAAAATAGATATTTAAAAATTATCTAAAATATCTAAAAATTATGATAAACTATATAATAGCTAAATAATGCTACTAAGGTCCAAATGACCATAAAGTAAATCGTAATCAAATAAAATAATAATAATATAAAAATCGGGAAGTGGGCTTACAGCGTACTACCATCTATCTTGCAGTGTAGGATGGGCTTGGACACGTGCTCGTATCCCAAAAGATGGGAGCGGATTGTGACATGAACTCTCAGCATTATCAATCTTTTGAATTTTATATGATAATATGGGTGGTGAGCCCAACTTAATCAGCTGATCCATGAGTTATAGTTTTTAGTGGACAATGAGGATACATGTGACCATCGAGTCGATCCATAAAATAACACCATTAAATCTTTAAATAGTCTGCATGTTGGTTGGGTAGGTACATAAATCTTTCCTTAAAATTTGCTATAAAAAAGGAGGAACATGCTTGGCAAAGCGTATTATAATATGTGAGAACATTACTATGGGTAAGGTGATGACCGTGTATAGAACTGAGGGTACAACACATCACGTCTCGACCCGGGTGACCCAGACAATCATGTCAAAGCATTATCATCTCTAATATAAGCTTCTGGTTATATCTACTGGAACTCCACTCAATTTCATTAGCGGTTTCAGCTTGATAATTATTTTTCGGTTACCCTTAAAACTCAATAATGTTCTTTCAGAACGAAGAGGGCTATGTCATTCCCCTTAAAACTCAATAATGTTCTTTCAGCTTGATAATTATTTGGTACCGTTAGACAAGATGAAGTGGGCTATGTCATTCCCCTCTATCAGATTGGATGGACTAGATAGAGTTGTCAAAGTATTATGCTTAGATATAATGTTAGAAGACTATGTCCATTCAGGAAGAATATTGTACATAATCACACTGTGAGCAAAACATCTAACTTTCCCACTTACCATACCTCAGCACAAATTAATTGAAGGGGTCACATGTATATAGTAGAGTTTAATTAATAATTCAAAAAACTAATTGAACTACCAAAATATCCAAACTAAAATAAAACACAGTAATCTGATAATGAAAATAAGATTTTGGCATGCCATGGCCTTCTATGCCTACTCTTCAATCGCTGGTAGAAGTCAACTATTTTTTAAATAGTATACGTTGGCAGGCACACGATAGGTGCTAGACTAATGGTCCGTTCCGAATATCGTGCAACAGGATTCTCATCTTCGATAGAAGATGTTTGTACGTTGGATATATAAATAAAATATCAAAAAGCAACTATATGAGAACTTCAGGTTTTGTGACAGAGAAATTATGGATCATGTCACGCCCCAGTCCCAAAATATCAAGGGGTCACTTGGCAATGGCCAGCAGTACAACTCGAATGGGCAAACCTAATTTAATGGACCTGTTAGAGTGCACCTAAGCTATATTAAATATAAGTAATAGTCCAGAACATTTTTCGCAGTATGTAAATCTAATCTCATCCACAGAGCACAGTCACAATAAAAGATGATAATACAACCAAGATAATAAAACAGATAATGTCCGTCAGCAAGTCCAAATAGGTAATATCTCAGGGAACAACCCGTCACAATAAAGGAAAGAGAAATAACATCAACTACAATTGTTCAGAAGTCCAAGTCCAAATATAAATAACACGTAGCATAATAACTAAATAGATAACTGAGTACTCAGGAGAAATCCTCTGGCACAACCTCGTCTCCTGGTGCAAGTACTGCTCCCACTTCAGCTCATGTCCCGTAAACCTCGGGATAAACCTCCTCTGCTATCCCTGGGGACATAATCCAGATCCAGGTCCTCAGGGACACAGTAAGGTACAATAAACACTCAAGCAGAAGTAAACAGTAATAAGCTATGACAGGGATAAACTACCAACTGTGTGTAATGCAAGTGAGAGTATGGTATCGTACCCCGGGATGGTACTCACGGACTCATCAGTATGCTAGACAGTACCCTCTAGGCTCCGTGTGGAGAACCCAAGGATGGTAAATATATATATATAGTAAATAATAGAATGCGCCCATAGCACGAAAATGACTCTTCCCTCCCAATGTAACCTCACGTCTCATCTCATGACACGCAAGATTATGACCTCTATCTATCAGTATAAGTCATAGTAACTATGTGTAACATCACTATATCATGCAACCTGTAGCCTATGCAGAGTCCATGTACCACGAATAAGTCGAAAAAGAACTCTGTAACATGATGGTCGTGTCAAGTGTCCTATGGGCAAATGTGCAAGAATACTTGCACAAGTCATGGGATCGTAAGTATGACACTCTAGCTACGATACTCGACTCCTCGGAGGACGTCGGTACCCGAATCTGGTTCGGACACAAAGTATCGTAAATTGGCCCTAGTGTAAACAGTTACAATATCCAACCACATAAATATAATATAAATGAAATACACTACACAGCTCAGAATTGTAAACTACTTGGCAAGGTACACTTGCCTGCTTCCGGTTGCTGCAAATGAGCTGTTCCAATGCCAACTGCCGAAGGTCCCGTGGATCCCAAGTAACCTACAAATAATATATATGTAAATTAAATAAGACTCTTAACATTAAGAATAATATGGTACGCATTAGAAATCATCGCACAGAGACGTACTTGACGAATTCGCAACAACTTCCAACGTCACAAGATTGTGCGTAATTGCAACCTTGACGTCCGATGTCCCATACAACTTATAAATGAGATTATGGATACATATATATATATATATATATATATATATATATATATATATATATATATATATATATATATATATATATATATATATATATATATATCATGAACTTATATATACATATACACAATGGTTGAGAATTGCACCATTACACACCTATCAGCTATCAAGTATTAAGGCTATTAAAACATGGATTAAAACCACGTAATATTCTGAAATTTAAAGATATTAAAATCTGGAATTTAATTAAAATATCGAAAAACTCATATCTCATAAACTTTTACGAGATTAACGTCTCACACAACTATGTTGGAAGTTCACAACTTGTTGTACAACAACTAGTCTAATATTACGCCCTCAAAATACGCATCCAAATATCATTTAATATTCTGAAAAATATAATTAAATTCTGAAATTTAAATATAAAAATCTGGAATAAAAATAAACATGCCGAAAAGTTCAACCCAATATCCAATTCTTGCAACATATGCACAACTACTCGTAGGGCGACTAGACGATTATGACGGCCTCTAAACATGCAATATCTCATCATGAAAATTCTGAAAAAAATAGATTTTTAATTCTGAAAAAATAGTTTCGTATCAAACAAGCACCTAAACATTAAAATAAAACACCTGATTTCATCTATGGCATTGTTCATTGGTTTTGCATCAACTTGGAAGGGTTTTGATCATGAAATAATAGGATTTTTCTCATGCATGGGATCACGAATTTAATACATAATGTTGACATGAATTTTGCATGATTTGATTAAGAAAAAAAAAGATCGAAGAACAATAAATTGAAAACTTACCCGAAATCGATTACGGCGGGGACTAGTTTTGCGTTTCCCGCACGTAGGAGAGTCGGATGGACTCGAAACCACTTAAAAAATTTTAGGGGATGTCTTGGCCACGTGGGGAGGACGTTCTTGTGCTCGGGAAGGGGTTTTAGAGGTCATGGAGGTGCTGGAATTACAGCAGCAGCAGCAGCAGATGTGTTCGGCCTGCTTTGGGTCTACCGGCCAAAGTGAGGTCGGATTTGAGGCTGTGGGGGAAAGAAAAGAAGTGGTAAAGGGAAGGGGTGGAAGAGGAGAGGGAGATGGAAGAGATGGTTCACTTTGGGAGGGAATGAAGTTGGCCACATGGTTTAATAAATTATACTCCCAATGTATTACTACATGTAATAATGGAAGGGAAGGTGATAAGTTGTAAGTTTCAAGCTAAAGAAATCAAAGGTCACTAGTAATAGTGCTTTGAAACCCCCCACCACTCTTGAGGTTGTTGCTGAATGGTTTTTCTCCCTCTTTATTTGGATGCATACATGGTACATTTTAAGTTAAACTAGTCCATAGTGCATGCTAAAAATAGTAAGAGCTGAATTTAAATTTAAATGAGGTAAAAAGGGTGATTTGGTGTGGGAAAAAAATGGTGTTTGGTGTGTAGGAAGGTAGAGGAGGAGTGTGTGGTGTTGTGTATGAGTGGTACAAGTTGGTTTGACCGAAAAGGCTAGTGTTGCATTCCTGGCATTAAGACTACACTAATATATTTTTTTCTTTCTAGAATTTGTTTTATTGATTTAATAATTATACAAATATTTTCAAACATAAAATTACTAAGTTAATCCTATCTAAATTTCAGGGTGTTTACAGATCAAGCATGTGAAAATTCTGGTTCTTAACATGCAATATTTTAATTTTTGGAAACTGCATGTTCAGTGTCACATTCCAGATCCAAAATACGAAGAGCTAGGACGTAACTAAGCTATACGTATTGTGGAGTACACTTTGTTCCCACAATACGGTCACGATTATAACTACAAGGGGTTAACTACAATTTAACTGTCTTATATGGTCCAGAAAATCATATTCTCAATCCAATGCAAACAAGAAGCAGAAAAGATATATCACTTGCATGTATAACAATACGACCTCCCAAATGCTAAAACATACAAGATGAAGAAGCTAGCAGTACATGGGACAATAAGGTAGAAATATATACATATAAGAGACTATATACACAAGTGCACTCTATACACATGATCTGGTTGCCCACAATCAGAAATAATATCCCAGAACTCATGCTAACACATGCATGTGGCTAAACGCCCAAAATAATAGACATGTATATACATTGGGTTGAAAAGAAACCCACTCATGCTCCTAGGGTGGCATCCTATGGTTGATCGCCAACAAAAGAGATATACAGAAGATCATTAGGCTCCGCTATGAGATCTGGTCAATATAGAACCTAAAAACCTTAAATAGTAAGTACCACAATAAAGCTTTTGGGTAGACGAGAAAGAGAAAACATATGTGCTAAACACGATAGTGTATAGGTCTGTAACATGTCGGCAGAGTAGCAACGTACCACTACATCAAACAAGAGCAAAAGGAAAGAAGCTACCTCGTGATAGTCCACATCTCTATACCTTAACTCTAAGAATATGAAAGACAAGTTAAAAATAAATAATAAACACTTGTAATTGTGTAGATACTTGAAATTCATAAGTGGTATCATGTATGTGTACAAGTAGCAAGTAACTACAACATGTCAATCTGGGTTATGGGAGTACGGTACCAATGCATGTCTCAATAACATGACTTGATATGAGCAAGAAAGATAAATACGAGTACAAGATTAGAACAAAAACTATAATCAACGAATCATATCACAGCTAAGCAATTTCCTACAGCTTGCTAATTAACTAGCTCGGTTTATCACATTACTAATTACTAATAAATGTAGGGCGGAGAATCTTAAGATGAATGGTTGCTGCAGACAACCAATGATTAGGGTACAAAGCTGCTATTTGGATCGCTCCATGCATGCTTTGTGCAGGCTCGGAGGTGACATGGGATCTCGTGTGGGTCCCACATAATTTTGAGTTTTTTTTTAACACCCAACCATTGGTTCTTAGTAAACGGTTGAGATCACATTTGATAAAAAAGGAAATAGATGAGCTCACGTGGGATCCTCCTCCTCCTCCTCCTCCTCTTCTTCTTCTTCTAGGTTTGGGAGAAACTTTTGGGTTCTTTGAGGAAAAAAGCCATCGAAGAATCGGCTGAAGTGGAGAAGAAGAAAAACATTGGATAAAAGCTTGGGAGCAATTCTCTCTCCTTCCTTCGGTTTTCTAAGATTTCATAATTATTGGAATTTTTTTTCAATTTGATTTAAAATTATTGTTCTTTTATTGTCAAAAAAAAACTAAGAATGCTTGAATGGTATAAGAGATCTGATACTTGGAATAACAAATTTGAATACCCAACAATGAAAAAAAAAAGAGATTGAAATTTTTTTGGTTTCTTTAATTAAAAAATTGAAAAAATAAAAAGACCCGATAAAATCTTGGGAGCAATTCTCTCTCCTTCCTTCGGTTTTCTAAGATTTCATAATTATTGGAATTTTTTTTCAATTTGATTTAAAATTATTGTTCTTTTATTGTCAAAAAAAATACTAAGAATGCTTGAATGGTATAAGAGATCTGATACTTGGAATAACAAATTTGAATACCCAACAATGAAAAAAAAAGAGATTGAAATTTTTTTGGTTTCTTTAATTAAAAAAATTGAAAAAATAAAAAGACCCGATAAAATCTTGTGAGCAATTATCTCTTTCTTTCAGTTATTTAGGGTTTCATAACTATTGACTTTTTTTATTCTTCAATTTAATTTTTATTTATGGGTTCTTACAGTCCAAAAATTTGTAGTATTGTTTGAATGGTAGTAGAGATCCAATATTTATGTTAGTAAATTGGAATGCACAACAATGAAAAAAAACATTTGATGTTTATTGTCCAAATATCAGTACAAAAATATAATATATATTTTGTTAATTTTCCAGAATTTGTACTGAAATATTATATTATATTATATATATATATATATATATATATATATATATATATATATATATATATATATATAATTGTGAATCGGAAATCAACTTTTCATTTGTCAATAAAAATTTATGAAACAAAATTACTGAATCCTTTGTTCTCCTTTCTTTGGATATCAAATAACTAAAATTGTTTCATTTGGATAGCTTACTTACAAATCCATTTACATAAAAAAAAAGGCATGCCTCATTTTTGTGTTCATGTTCTCTTTGTTTGTAATTCATTTATTTTATTTATTTTGTTAACATTATTATTCTCAAGTTATATCAATGTATTTTTCAGATATGGAGGAGAATTCTTTAGACAACTGTGAATATGAATAAGAGGAAAGACTGCAGAAGGATTCTTTAGATTCATCTAAAGGTGAGGATTATGAACCAAATAGTGGGATGGTGTCGGATATATATTGGGATGAAGTTTGATACAACGACCAGATGTACAACTTCTTTAAAAGCTATGCGAAGTGTGTAGGATTTTCTGTGAGGAAAAAAATATAGAAAGAAGAAGAATGTTGGGATTCTCAGAAGTATGACTTATTGTTGTGGTTGAGAAGGGAAACATGTTAATACTTGTCAAAACCCAATAAAACCACAAGCGAGCTACATGTTGGGTGCAACGTAAAATTAATTGCTCGGTTAGATAATGGTAAAAAATGGGAAATCACAGTACTCGATTGGGATTGGGGTGTATCACCGTGGATGACATCCTGAAAGAAAAAAATCTCACTTGTTAGAATATATTGAAATAACAAAAGAATGTTTTGGATGACTTGAAGATCAAAGTCCATATGATTGCTCCATACATGAAAAATAACATATGAGAAAAAATGCATCAAATTTTTCTTAAAAAAATGAAAGAAAACAAATGACTTGTCCATTTCCATTTGAAATCTTATTTTTTTTGCTATGCCTCCTTGTTGATTGAAGTCTTGTACTTCAGGGCCGTCTACGTTTCTTATGCTTTGGATCATGTATCCTCATATTTACATCTTCTTCGCCATGCTCAACCTTTTCAACTTCTCCAACTTCTTCAACCTCTTTTGATTTGCGATCTGGACGACGCCAGCAACTTGGTTCACTAGCTTCGAGCTCCCTTACCTTATGATCTAGCCACTCGTTAACAATATTACATTCCTTCTTATTTTTTCTAGCCAAATGTGCAACCTCACTAAATTTTATAGACATTTGATTGTAACGGACACTTTCGACATCATTTTTCCAACAACTAAAACTCACTTTAACCTTCGTGTGTGACCTCTTTACATCTTTCTCCACCTCCTTAAGATGTAATTCTTTGGAATCTTTCTTACACCATTACGAATTAACACGAAAATTATATGCTTGCAAAGTATGCCTTTAAATTCAAATATTGACAACTACACTGAATATCAGTTTCGCTTTCATTAAAGGAGACAACAAACATCATTCTTTTGTTGAAATCCTCTAACCACACATCTTCTCGAATGACATACTTAATAATCATGGGCCCCTCCTCGGTACCGATTATATCACAGTTAATCTTTCCAGTTAATTCGGCTTGAAATTCTTTATATTTTGAGAGAGTGTAAACTCCTTGAATTTGCTTCTCGAACGGATACGAAGTTATAGTGGGAATCAATTTTGAAAATGATTGGGCATCTGCATGTACCTCTTTTTCTACCTTTTTCTTAGTGCTTGTTTAAACTGCTCTATAAACTGTTTTAAAGTTGTCTTTGACGTCACAAAATTATCAAAGAATGCATTCATGCTTTTACTGCATTGAGTTGTTGACATTCCAGCCCAAAAGTAGTTCTTCACGAAGCATGGTACCCAACGACCTCTCTCAGTATATAATCCTTCCAACCACTCAGACACATCTAATTTACCATCCATTTTAGGCCCATCCAATCTAGACCCGTTCAATCTGTACTTAACTACCATCTCATTCCAACGTTCTTCAAATTCTGTTGGACTTTGTGAATCATAAACGACACCTTTTTGTAGGAGTCTAAAAATCAATGGGTGCCCCTCTCAACAAAGCTCCAGCATCAAGTGGCGCCAGATCATTAATTTGCGCCGGTCTTAGGTTGTGCCTAAGCCATCTCAGGTTGCGCCTAAGCCAGGGTGCGTGAACTCCATGTGGCAAGCATCCTCGAGAAGCTGTAATGGATGTCATCATTACTGACAACTGACAGCACGAAAATCGAAGAAAATCCATTCGAATCTCGCACAACGCGGCGCTCGAGGAGATTTTGCTGCATTTAATTAATGCTGACAGCTGGCCCGCGCAAGTCGTCAAGTGGTGTAGGAATTAATCAATACAGCACAGATGACCCAGTCAAAGGCGCCAGTTGTTGAGTTGCGCCCGCACGCAACCTGGCTAGTTGGCACCACCCGATCAACTTTTGTTCAGAAGCATGATGACGTGGCGCACATGCCATTAATTTTGAAGAACTGTCCACTATACTGCCCACGACCACGTGCATTTCACTCACAGAATGCCACGCGTCCCCAGCAGTTCAACTAACCGTTCGTGCAACTGGATAGAAAGTGCGCAACCTGAAGTGCGTGCAACTCAAAATAACTACTTAACAGTTATTTCAAGAACTCTATAAATAGAGTTTCAAATCAGTTCCAAAGCATCACTAATGATCATAATCTCCTGACAAAGTGTTGTTGCATCTTCCAGAGGCTCGTGTCTTCGATATCACATCGTCCAAGAGATAAAGTGATCGTCTTCTGATCAGATTCCTATAGTTGTACTTCTCCAGAAATCAATTGTACTCTTGTACTTTCTTTCTTTCTTAGTTTGTAGAAATCAAACTTTTATTTTTGCAAACACTTTTAAAGCAGAAATAATAGCCTCTTTTTCAGTATAATTAATCTTTTCAAGCAACTTCTTCATCACATGCCACAAACACTACCTGTGTCTTATTTCAGGAAAAATAATCTCAATTGCATTTTGTATGGCTCTATCTTGGTCCGCTATAATTCTTTGAGAAGCACACCCATACATGCATTTAAGCCACATTGTGAATAACCAAACGAAAGTTTCTGTATCTTCATTTGAAATAAGACCACATCCAAGCAAAATTGATTGGTCGTAGTGATTTACCCCAACAAAGGGGGCAAATGGCATGTCATACTTGTTTGTCAAGTAAGTTGTGTCAAAACTGACAACCTCACCAAATTCTTCATATGCTTCTCTACTCCAACCATCTACCCAAAATATTTTTTTTCAAATGGTCCTCCTGGTCTAATTCAATATCAAAGTAGAAACCAGTGTTCTCTGCAACCTTCCTCGAAAAGTATCTCATAATTGTCGATGCATCTCCTTTGCCAAGTCGTAGTCATCTTATTTCTTCAATAACATTTCTGGTTTCTTTTTCACTAAATGCCGTGTTCTCATATCCATTGTCCTCAATTACCACTAAAGTAAAAATTTTGTTCATCCTAATTCCAGCACGGTCGTTCATATCAAGCTTGTGTCTCGCATGTGCACTGATGCTTTTATTGCAGCGGTAGAATCGAACTTTGCTTAGGCTTACCTCATGATTGTGCTTAAGATCGAGTACTGTGATCTCCCATTTTTTTATCATTATCTAATTATCGAGCAGTTAATTTTACGTTGCACCCAATCATTTAGCTCGCTTGTGGTTTTCTTGGGTTCTGACAAGTATTAACATATTTTTCTTGTCGGCCACAACTAGGGGTGTGCATCGGTCGGTGGTCGACCTATTTGGTCCCAACCGAAGTCGAACCGAAGTTAATCAGTTTGAAAATAAACAAAATCGAACCAAACCAACCAAATGGTCGGTTCGGTTTTAAAACCGACCGACTTTGTTCGGTTTGGATCGGTTCGACTTGGTCGGTTTTGATCACATAAAAAAATGGACTGTATGTTTTTTTTCTTTTGTGAAACCTTAGTCAACTTCCACTTTGCAACAGGAAATACAATTCAGCAGCTTCAATTCAACTTGCACTTTGCATGTGGAGAAAAATACCAATTATACATTAAAAAAAATCATATACATTCAACCAAAAGTCATTTTCATGTGCACATGAGCAATTAGAAAAGAATAGGAGCCGCCAGCACTCCTCTTTGAGACTAGAGAGAGAGAGATCTCTTTCAACTTTAACTTGATAAATGGTTGTGATGTGAATAAATGAACCAAACCAGTATAATACAACCCAATGAACCCATACCCAACCGGCCAACCCTAATTATTTAATAAGGATTTGGTTCGGTTCGGTTTAGACGGTTTTTGGCATAACCAAACCGTGAACCGAACCGAACCAGTCGGTTTTGAAAAAATTAAAGCCGAACCAAA
Source organism: Iris pallida (assembly GCA_029216955.1). Classification (NCBI taxonomy): domain Eukaryota; kingdom Viridiplantae; phylum Streptophyta; class Magnoliopsida; order Asparagales; family Iridaceae; genus Iris; species Iris pallida. Next base: position 2,429,358 of record JANAVB010033019.1, read on the forward strand.
CAAACCGAACCATGGGTTCGTTTTAAAACCAATCGGTTCGGTTTGACTTGGTTTGATTTGGTCGGTTTGACTTAATTGTGCACAGCCCTAGCCACAACAATAAGTCACACTTCTGAGAATTCCAGCATTATTCTTCTTTCTATATTTTTTCCTCACAGAAAATCCTACATGCCTCCCACAGCCTTTAAAGAAGTTGTGCATCTGGTTCGTTGTATCAAACTTCATCCCAATATATGGATCAAACTCCATCCCACTATTTGGTTCATAATCCCCATCTTCAGATAAATTTAAAGAATCCTTCTGCACTCTTTCCTCTTCTTCATATTCACAGTTGTCTAAAGAATTCTCCTCCATATCTGAAAAACACATTGATATAACTTAAGAATAATAATGTTAACAAAATAAATAAAACAAATGAATAACAAACAAAGAGAACATGAACACAAAAATGAGGCATGCCTTTTTTTTTATGTAAATGGATTTGTAAGTAAGCTATCCAAACGAAACAATTTTAGTTATTTGATATCCAAAGAAAGGAGAACAAAGGATTCAGTAATTTTGTTTCATAAATTTTTATTGACAATAAAAAGTTGATTTCCGAATATATATATATATATATATATATATATATATATATATATATATATATATATATATATATATATATATTCAAATTCTGAAAAATTAACAAAAAAAATATTAAATTTTTGTACTGATATTTGGACAATAAATATCAAATGTTTTTTTTTTCCATTGTTGTGTATTCCAATTTACTAACATAAATATTGGATCTCTTCTACCATTCAAACAATACTACAAATTTTTGGACAGTAAGAACCCATAAATAAAATTAAATTAAAGAATAAAAAAGTCAATAGTTATGACACCCTAAAAAACTGAAAGAAAGAGATAATTGCTCACAAGATCTTATCGGGTCTTTTCTTTTTTCAATTTTTTAATTGAAGAACCCAAAAGTTTTTCAATCTCCTTTTTTTTTTCTTTGTTGGGTATTCAAATTTGTTATCCCAAGTATCATATCTCTTCTGCCATTCAAGCAATATTAGTATTTTTTTTTTACAATAAAAGAACCATAATTTTAAATCAAATTGAAAAAAATTCAATAATTATGAAATCTTAGAAAACCGAAGGAAGGAGAGAGAATTGCTCACAAGCTTTTATCCAATGTTTTTCTTCTTCTCCAACTTAGCCATTTTTTGATGGATTTTTTTTTCTCAAACAACCCAAAAGTTTCTTCCAAATCTAGAAGAAGAAGAGGAGGAGGAGGATCCCACGTGAACTCCTCTGTTTCCTTTTTTTTATCAAATGTGTTCTCAACCGTTTACTATGAACCAATGGCTAGGATGGTTAAAAAAACTCAAAATTATGTGGGACCCACATGGGATCCTACCAGCTCCGAGCCTGCACAAAGCATGCATGGAGCGATCCAAATAGCTTTTTTTTTATTAGGGTAACTTGTACTTATACTTGTCGTTTCTATAAAAGTAATTGCTAATGGGAAATTAAATGGCATAATTTAAACAAGGGTGCTGCTATTAGTACTCCTAAAATGTCATTCAGCACTCCATTTTATTTTTTTTAACATTCAAATTATAAATCTATCCCTGCATTAAATATAGCATTAATTTGTGCATGTATTGAGAGAGGTGTGTAGGATAACATTTTAGGAGTGCCAATAATGTTAATGCAAGGGTAAATTTGGAATTTGAATCTTAAAAAAATTAAAGAAGAGTGTCGAATGACATTTTAGGAGTGCTAATAGCAGTACCCTTTAAACAAAAGCATTTAATACATCTCTAGGAAAATGAACATGTCCATAACCTGCCAAAGAAATCTAATTTGATAATAATCAACAATATATAGATCAACAACATGATAAAAAATATAGGGAAGATTTATGAAATGCCCAAAAACTAAAAAAGTTTTATGTAAAACCCACCGCTAAAAAAACTTTCATCGCGTGCCCAGAATTAGAGAAACTTATCCAAAGCGGGTTCCAAATGACCCTTTTGCCCTTCCTTTTAATTTATTGGAAACACCCACAAAACTGCTCTTAAAAAAATGTTTCAATACTCCATCTTCTTCCATACGCTGCTCACTTTCGAATCTAGGTTTTCTCCTCAAAAATCTTTAAAAACTCGTCGGAAAATTTCGGAAAGACCGGGACGAACGACAAAAGTGCTAAAACGGAGGTCCAAACATCATTTTTTTGCGATTCTAAAATTTCGGAAGTCCGTCTAACTGTAAAACTGTTACTTTTAGTCTCCTCGACGATACGCTCATTTTGCGACAAACGGGACCTCGTTTCGACCTCCCAGTCAAAAGTTATGGCCCTCCAAAGTTTCAGCTGACCATAAAATGCAGGAGAATGGCCATTCTCCGTTTAGAACACGAAAAATATTAATTTTCGCATGAGGGTGGTCATTCTCCGTATTAGTAACACGGAGAATGGCATTCTCCGTCTTAATTTACACGGAGAATGACCATTCTCCGTGTTAGTAACACGGAGAATGACATTCTCCGTCTTAATTTACACGGAGAATGGTCATTCCAGTGTTAAAACGCAGGAGAATGACCATTCTCCGTGTTAGAAACACGGAGAATGCTATTCTCCGTGTTAAATAAAACGGAGAATGTCATTCTCGTGTTAAATAAAACGGAGAATGGCATTCTCCGTCCTAATTAAGACGGAGAATGGCCATTCTCCGTGCTAAATTAAACGGAGAATGACCATTCTCCGTCTTAATTTACACGGAGAATGCCATTCTCCGTGTAATTTATCACGGAGAATGGTCATACCAGTGTTAAAACGCAGGAGAATGACCATTCTCCGTGTTAGAAACACGGAGAATGCCATTCTCCGTGTTAAATAAAATGGAGAATGTCATTCTCCGTGTTAAATAAAACGGAGAATGGCATTCTCCGTCTTAATTAAGACGGAGAATGGTCATTCTCCGTCCTAATTAAGACGGAGAATGGTCATTCCAGTGTTAAAACGCAGGAGAATGGTCATTCTCTGTGTTAGAAACACGGAGAACGGTATTCTCCGTTTAAATAAAACGGAGAATGGCATTCTCCGTGTTAGTTTACACGAAAAATGGTCATTTACAGTGTTAAAACGTTAATTTAGTTTTTTCATGAATAAAGAGTTTCGTTCTTCTTTCAAAACGATGATAATTCTTATGGAAAAGAAGAAGAAAGATCTTCTCTCCACAATTGACCTAATCGTCGAAAAACTTCAAATGTCTCCACGATAAAGATAATGATGATGGTGATGATGATGACGAGCGATGATCTGAGTTCGACTGAAGAAAAACACACCGAACTAGGAACGATTTTTGCGATCTCTGCTGAATATGGGAGCAATGGAATTCAGATTTCTCGTGAAGAAGAAGAAGACGAAAATCGCAATCCAGATCTGAGTTTTTTGAATTCAAATACATATAGATGACCAATTCGCGCGGAAGGGTAGTTTCGGTATTATAAAAATAGCATTTCCCAGCGGGTGGCATCTAAAAGGGAATCTTGGAATATTTAACGTAAAAATACTTAATTCTGGGTATTTCATAAAACTTATGCAGCGGGTGGGCATTTCATAAAAGCCCACCCCGAAATTGGGTTTCTCAGCAATTTCCAGAAAAATATATGGGGATCACGGGCATGCACCTATAGGAGGTCACCATGTCCATATAGGTCATGGTCCACATGCCATGGAGGACAAAATTTGGAAGCCCTATCCAGCAAGGTCGTGTAAAGCCTCGGGTTTCTCCCTACCTGATGCATCTAATATTAAATTAGCTGATAATTACCCTACTTTATTCATTCATAACTTACGAGCGGTGTTCTCTCGTAAGTCAGCCCTATATGACATACTCAAGAAGGTTGGCCATAGCTTGAGTCGATTCCATGTCGAACTTTCATTGGCACGAGGAGCATAGATTGATCCATCTGTCGACTCAATGCTGATGCAAGTCTTTTATGTTATATCATATGTAATCAACCACGATGTACAACCATAGACTGGTGTTGGTATGAGTAAGGGTACATGATCATGCAAGTCCTTATGGGCTATACACTAACATATCATATCCTAGGCACATGCACGGGTATATGCACTGATAAGAGTTTCTACGCAACATGATTCGTGTACATGATATATCATAATAAAGTAGTAAAATGACTTTTCACAACTTATCTAATTCTGAAAATGGAAACTCAATTTGTCATGCCCTAGTACCGAAATACGGAGACGGACTAGGTCAGCTACCCCGCGTGAGTTACGAAGACGTTACGCGACGATTGTGGCTGTCAAGAGACTAGGGATGCATGTTACAATCAGGTCTCCTATGGTCTCACAGAGCATCTATGTCTCAATCATTCAAAACAAGAAGCAGTAAGACGTCTCCGACGCTTCATCAAAATGATTCATGAGCCTAGCTATACAAAATGATAAGCTAGTACCGAGAGTCAATAGTACATAACTATAGTCAGCTGTAGTCTGATTTAATTATAATTATGTAAGAAGCTAAATGTCCAGAACATCCGGCTAACACGTGCCGGTAGCTAAACGCTAAGTACAGAATGAAAGATATCAGAGTGGTGAAGAAGAAACCTACTCATGGTCCCTGGCGCCCATACTCCTAGTGTGCACCATTGTTCGGGAAGAAGACTGGATCCTTTGGTGCTGCTACGATATCTGGCCAAACAAAAGCAGCGGGGTCAGGCCCCGAATAGCAAGTACCATAAGGGAGCACAAAAGAGTGAGATAAAATCCAAGCATAATAACACATAGTAATAAAAATAAAAAAGCTTCTGATCGTAACCTCAGTCCACAGCCTATCGTAGTACGATAGCACAACCCAACAACCAAATAAGGACATGGGTTGGACCCCGTGTAAAACCCGTAAATTTTGGTTTATTAAATTTTGGATTATTGGATTATTAATTTAGTGTTTATTATTATTATTTATTATATTTAGTCCGATCAAAAAATTATTATTATTTTCAAAAATAAATTATTTAGAGTTTTTGATTGTGGCCCTGTCCCGATCCCGCATCCGGATCCGACTCCGAACCCGTTCCCGAGTCCGAACCCATATTCGGATTATTTTCATTAAAAATAAATTATATTAATATTTTTCCTAAGGAAAATTTTCCTTGAGAAAGGAAATACTTCCTTTCCTTTCCGCAAGCAAAATGTGGCCGACCCTTTCCTCTTCTCCGCGGCCGAAACCGCCGTGGCCTCTTCGGCTTCCCGAAACCACCGGCACTCCTTCCTTTTTCCCCTTCCCGTAACCCCCGAGCCCATTCCCTATAAAACCCTCTCCATCACTCATCCCTCTCCATCACTCATCCCTCTCCCCAAAACCCTCTCCCTAAGCCCTAGCGACACCGTCCAGGTCGAGCGGCGACACCGTCGCTGCTGTCCCCGCAGCCCCGCCGACGCGGCGCCTCCCGCCGCCGAACCTCCCGCCGCCGAACCTCCCGCCGCCGACCCTCCTCCGCCTCCCTCCGGTACGCCCGCCTCCAGCGCCGCAGGCCCCGTCCGCAGCATCCCGCGGGTTTCCCGACCCGCTAACCCGTGGCTTGCCGCTGTTTCAGTTTTTCCTGTACCGCTGTCCGCGCTTCCGGACGCTGCCGAGGATTTCTTTTTATACATCTGAGAGCTCTAGCTGAGCACCCGAGGTATAATCCTGTGTCCCTGTGTCCCTCCCGAGTTTAGTCTGTGATGACGCGGTCCCGACCCCGTCACGGGGATCGAATTTTTACCATTTGCGTTAAGGGGTTACTTTCGGAGTTCGGCTCTGCTTTGTGTTGTTCTGTTGGAGAGTTTTCTTAGACTCTCTTTTGCTGGTAATTTTGTTGTACTGTGGGTTTTAGTTTATTCTTTGGAGAGTTTTCTTAGGTCCTTTAAATATTAGTTTTGCTTGTTTGTAAGGATTATTTTCCTGGCTTAATTCTGGTGATCTTGTTTGCTGTGGTTTTTGCTTTAGGGAGTTGGTATTATTGTGAGGTAATTATGGTTGACTTCCTGGTTTGGGATAGTTATTTTGTTGTTGGATCAGTACCCGCCCTGTGGCTGGGTTGTCCTAGTTACAGAGGAGGTGCTGCCCAAATTTTCGGTAAAATATTTCAAAAATAATAGTATTAAATTTGGTAATTTAAAATCTATTTTTCGGCTTTGCAAAATGGTTTACAAAAATTGGTTTTAGAATGGTTTTAAGTGTTGGATTTTGTAAATATTTGTATCCCCTGTTAGGCGACGACCGTATCGGTCGGATGAGCCTCGGCGAAACGAAAACGCTACAGGACCTTCCTGTACGTTGAGGTGTTAGCCAGCAACGTGATATTTCATGACCAAGTCTGAGACTTACCTTATTCATACTTTTATAATTTAATTATTTAGAACTTGTTACTAGGTATTTTCGTATTTCGAGTGCAGGGCATTCGTGCCTCCTGAATGAACCGCTTTCCGGCGTTCAGAGCTCACCAGCAGCTTATTATTATTTAATTAATTTATGTAATAAGTTGTAAGGGCATAAGCCCAATTTTCTTATTTTTGTGACCTTGTATTGTGTAACATAGCTTTTTGGTTATTTTCTGGTTTGTTGGTTTTGTCGTTAGACGCGTAAAATATTAAAAAGAATATTTATTTTGCTATAAAAGATTAATAAGTTTTCTCACATTAAGTAAATGGTAAAAAAAATTACAAGTTTGTAAGTTAACAAAAATTCACATTTTTCTCATTTAAAGAAAAACCTAATTATATATATATATATGTTACTAAAAAATATATATATATGTTACTAAAAATACAAAGTTTTGCTAATTAACCTGAAAATTCTATATATGTTACTAAATATATATATATATATATATATATATATATATATATATATATATATATATATATATATATATATATATATATATATATGTTACTAAAAAATATATATATATGTTACTAAAAATACAAAGTTTTGCTAATTAACCTGAAAATTCTATATATGTTACTAAATATATATATATATATATATATATATGTATATATATATATATATATATGTATATATATATATATATATATGTATATATATATATATATATGTATATATATATATATATATGTATATATATATATATATATATATATATATATATATATATATATATATATATGTTACTAAAATACAAAGTTTTGCTAATTAACCTGAAAATTCTATTTTCCCAATAAAGGTTAAATTGACTTTTGCTTCGCTAATTGATATTGATTGTAGCTCGCGACGAAAAACATGATCCTTTAGTATATTCGTTAAATAACTTAAAACTGGACTATGACCTACTTTTAGAGATTGTAACTAGTACACTTAGAAATGGCTTATCTATGATTCTAAGTCAGGATTCTCAACTGTAGGAATTCGAGGACGTAACTGACTTCCTCTCCGGTACCGACACCTCAATCCAGTCAATAGCAAAGGCAAGTACGGTTGTGTTATCTCGCAATTTAATTAGTAGTTGTTATCTTGCATGCTTAAACCACATTGCTACACGGAACTCTCTCCCAGAGTTCAAATATTGATTGTGGGATATTGGGGGAGTAGTGTAGTGCTTATGACCAATACCTTCATATTGCATAATTGTGCGAGCTTACCCCTCTTACACATGGGGATAAGCCGTATCGCATCGCTAGGATGCTATTGTACAACCCAAGCCGGTCATATATATTACCTATTCAAATTACATTATTTTCAAATATTGAATTGCTAGAAAATTGCTGGAAAATATTGTTCAAGTATTTCAAACTGTTTAAAATTGCAAATTTCCGTTACTATTTGAACTGTTAGATATATATAATTGTACTTTGCTCCTTTCCTGACTGGATCCCCCCCAATAGGTGACATTGATGATGCTTACCTATTGTTCAATAGCTATTATGATCCCGTGCTGTACCCTGCGGTGCTTCCAGAGTCTCACTTAGAAGACGCTGATCCCGAGGCCGATGAGTCGGCCATTTAGCTAGTTGATTTTTATTTTTCTCTATATTAGAGTTGCAGACTTTTCATTTCACTATTTCAGTTTCAGTTTTACTTTCAATTGTTGAACAAAAGTTTTAAATGTTCGTAATATTAAAGTTGTGACAAATATAATTGTTGTTGAGATTACCTGCATATAGAAACAGCTTACTGTCGCCGTCTCACAACGGTGCAGGCTGGGCATGATTCGATTCGACCCAACAATTTGGGATCGGGTCGTGACACCACGCGCCATGACAGTCCATGTCCCTCGGCTACTATCGAATGGTACAAGGCACGGTCAAGTCATTTTTCAAGCAGCCATTCATTCCTGCGGCTTTCTATATTTGGCAGGATTATTCCCGCAATGCTGTTATAGGAATCCTCAAATCGTATCGTTCCAGCAGGGCTAGCCAATCCATTATATATATATATATATATATATATATATATATATATATATATATATAGTGTAACGCCCCAGTCCCAAAATACGTATGACTAGAAACGTAGACATGCCAGCTGTATACATACGAAGTACACTCCAATATATGGAAACCTCGTATGAATACATAAGCTGTAAAATGCAGTAGAACCATAACTAATCTTATCCACACAAAATAAATGAATAAAAGATACCATATAATCAATTATGAATTGTCATTGGTACATGTAGTTGGGCGGAGACAAATCTACTACCAACTATGAAAAAAAATACAATACAAAAGAAAGAGTTTGGCGAGCGAAGACAATCCAAGTGCAATCATTCTCGAAGAAATAGCGATGATCACGGCTAAAGCTAGAACACCTGCGAAAGACAAGAGCACACACCTGGCGAGATAACCAGGTCCTCAGAGGGACGTAACAAGACACATAATATCATGCCATATAAACTGAATAAATATTGCTCAAATAAATAAGGGATGCTTGCAATAGGGTACCTAACCGTACTATAGTGAATATGCAATAAAGAACAAACCTTTGACGCATGGGCCGGATCAGGAATATCAGGAATCAGGACCGTATCTCCCACTGGAGATAACCGACAATCAGGACCGTACCTCCTACTGGAGATAACCGGCTATCAGGACCGTACCTCCCATTGGAGATAACCGACAATCAGGACAGTGCATATATGACCCATACATTAAGGAACTGTTCTTCCCACCCAATGCCTATTATGTTGTATCCACAACAGTAAACCTCTATAACCGCTAAGTTAAACTAGCATGCAATCCTATTAGCGGTTAATCCTATCGCATGGCTTATACGCACCGGTGGCCAGCCAGTCACGTATGTCCGTGTTCTACATGCGATACACAACTTCATGATACAACGTGTCAAGGCCAATGAATGCAACACATAAAGGTGGTCCCTTAAATCTAGGTTTAATGTGTAAGAAAAATAATACATAGCAGGAAATATAACTGAACAGTAAGTTCTAACAGGTTATGCCATGTATCACAGTTTATTTTGCATAAAGAAAATAATAATGCATAAAATATGAGCTAAAATAAATAAATAGCAAATGGCAAGGTGTCTTGCCTGGTAGGACGCCTGGTGTACTGCAATGCTCAATGTGGCACAAACTGCGACTTTGGGTAACAACCACACAAGGGGACCTCTGTTGATGGCACGGACAGTTCCATTTGGTCCAGAAGGGTCAAATTAGTTAGGGTGGACATAAGGTAGTATAGAAATGGGCGAAGGAATAGGAATAATAGGACTGGATACGGACAGGAGAAAAATCAAAGAAATAATGGATAAATATTATATATATATATATATATATATATATATATATACGAGTTTTAGAAAAATATCTATAATTCCTAAAACTAGTTTTCATAAGTCAAAATAAGTATAAGAAAAAACTACTCACAGTCAAGAAAAAATCATTTTTGGATAAAAATACTAAGTTTGTAAATTCTCGTTTTTAACAGAAACGATGTTTGATAAAAATACTTTAGATAAATATTCTAGAAAACCATATTTTTCGGATAACGTATTTTTGGCAATACTTTTTAGTATACATATTTAGCATCCGAAATCCAGTTTTAAAAATAACATAGAGCAAGCCTAGTAAAATATTTTTGTCTAGAAAATACTAGTATATTTATTTAAGAATAACATTAATACTTACTTATAAAAATAATAGCTAAAATATTTTCAGTAATACTTATATTAATAAATACGGTATAATAACTAATATACAACTGTTGAAAAGTACACATACTTACATATAGACAGTTGTCAAAAATACATCTCAATAAAATATATCTAAATATTTAAATTACAGATATTCACTATAAAATACTAAATGTAATAATAATAATAATAATAATACTAATAATGAAATAACAGTAATAATGGTAATAATAATAATAATAATAATAATGATAATAATAATGATAATAATAATAATAATAATAATGAAATGATTTAATAAAAGCAAATATTATATGTATATAAAAAAGATAAGAGTAAAGTACTGCTTTACTCTACTCCTCCTAAAGAGGACAAGACCAGACTCAGAGTGAGGAGGAGGAGCAGAGAGAAAATCGAGAGGGTCGGGCCCGACGGCGAAGGCGGAGGAAACTCGGAGAGAGGAGGGAACGAGCGGAGGCGCGGAGGGGAAGAGAAGAAGGGGGCGAGCACGGCGGGGATCGGTGTTCGGGGCTCCGGCGACCACCAGGAGAGGCGGGAAGTTCGTCGAGCGCGCCCACCGAGCGCTGGCCGGGTGGATCTCGGCGGGACGGCTGGAGATGCGAGGGGCGTGGCGAGGCGGAGGGGAAAGGCTACGGCGGAGGATGTGGGGGCGATCGTGACGTAATTGCGCTCGAATCGAGAGGAAGTCGACGGCTCCGCAGATAGCACTCCATCACTCGACGCAGCCGAAGAAGGCATACGCGGCGGCGGATGATCGGGGACGAAGGAGATAAAGTGGGGCCACTGTGGTGGATGTGGTCACGGTGGCCATAGGGACTGCTAACGACGGATCTGGACCCGACATAGGAGACAGCACAAAGACGGGCAGTCGACAGACTCAGGCGCTACTCACGGTGGCGGAGGGTGGATGTCTCAGGTCGCGGCGGGGGTTTCCAGGCGGAGGAAGAGAGAAGGAGCGCACTGCGTCAAACTCGCCGACGGAAATCAGGACAAGCGGTACTAAAGCGCTACTGGGAGTAGCTCGGGTGGTTGCCAAGCGGTGGACCGGGATGGCTGCGGAGGCGCTGGGATGTGGCGTCTACGGGCGGAGGTGAGGGGTGTACGTGTGTTTTTATTACTTTGGGTTTTTTTTCTTTGGGGCTTTGGTCGTGGCGGGGCTGCCAACAACGGCAGCGGTGGTGGTTTAGGCTGGAGTGGTGGTGGCCGGTGGGGTTTTGGCCGGAGGTCGGGTTTAGTGGCGGTGGTGATCGTCCATTGACGGTCTTGGGGTGTGCTCGGGGTGAGCGGAGGAGACGGGTGTGGGAAAGGCTGGTAGTGGTTTCGGTAGGCTGTGGCGGGGTCCATGTGGCTGGGCTGTGGTGATGATGGTGGTTGTGTAATGGCAGGGATAGTTTTTGTGGATGGGGCCGATACGGTCGGCATGACGTGGTGGTAATTGCAGGGGTTAGTCGGGAAGGAGATGGCGGAGATACGATCGGGGAGTCACGGCATCGGGAAGCTGCTGTTAGGACGAGGGATTAGTTTAGAAGTAGGGTTAGGATTTGATTTGTGTCGGGGTTGTCGACACGAAAGAATAATTGTACTTGTACAAGAATTGGAATAAGAGAGTCACCCGGGTTCGGACCCGAGGCCGTCACGGCTGACACGGAGGGAAATGGCCACAGACACGATGCACGTACTTCGCTGGAAAAATTTGTGGAGTAAATTGTGGAAGTGAGAAATTTATGGAGGAGTACCTGCCTATTTATAGGATGTGGGAATTCCCAGTTGGATAATGATTAGGAAGATTTAAAACCCAAAATAGATAATTCGTAATTTAATTTAAATCAATTTAAATCCAATTCCAAATACAAATCCAATTTAAATTAAATTATTTTAGTTTAAAAATCAAATAGGATAAATCAATTTTCAAATATTTAACTATTTAAATAAATCCAAAATTTCAAATCAAGGTTTAAATTGCCACAATATTTTCAAAGTATATTTTCCAAAAATTCTATTATAATAATTTCGAAAATAAATTATTATTTAAAAATAAACTTAATAAAAACATTTATGAAATATATATCCAAGCACAAATATGAATACATGATTATGCTTTTCCTAGTATACAATAAAATATTATTTATGATTAATAACTGCTAAAAACAAAAGACTTTTTATAACAAGAATAATAATTATATATACTATTTTGAAAGTATATAATAAAATAGAATAAAATGTTTTTTCTAAAATATGTACGCTCGTACATATTCGCACTCGACGAGCAAGAAAAACGAAATCTTGTGCGCGACGTACAATACGTTATTGAGACGTATAAATACAAGAAGAAAAAAAATCAGCACCAATTTATAAATAAAAATATTTAGTAGAAATTTAGGGGTTTTACATCCTACCCAACTTAAAAGAATTTCGTCCTCGAAATTAAGGATTCGTAGGGGGGTGAGAAGGCACAACGGGGTAGCGATGAGGAAGCACAATCAAATCATTGGGCGAGACAAGAAAACGACGTTTAATGAAAACATACATTAGAGTCGTGATTTCAATAATGGCGAAGATAATCATGGATTAACGCAAGAAGGAAAATGGTTAAGATAACGCGCAATAAAAAATGGTATGGGTTCAAGAAATAAATCGGAGACCTTAAAGTTATGGCCTCTTGAGAGTAGGTTGAGGACACGATTAAGGGAACGAAATAGATTCACTTAAATTAAGCTATTAGAGGGTCTTGATAGGGCGAGCAGTTTAGGATGAAGATATAGCAACATCGAGTGATAATGGTCCTACTCGATAGGAAGGCTAGAGGAAGTTCTAGTACAGCGCCTTCGTCTTTCTAAAATAGATAAAGGCGAAAGCAATAAGGAGTTCAAAAGACGATATTATCGAATACGAGTACGTGATTCAAAGACGACCGAATAATTTCAAAGGAATTGTCAAGGCAGTTGTGGAGGAGACTCTAGAGGGCAAGTTTAGCTATGTCCCCATCCACGTAGAACGATAGATAAAAGCGAACCAAAGTGCACTAGGTTGATCAGACCATTATGCACCGGTTCTGATTAGACAATATGTTAGTGGGAGCGACCCAAATAACATATGTCTTGAATAAGCTCGATAAAAGAATAAGCTTGCAAAAACTAGGCTACATTAGCATCATTAGTCTAGATAGTAAAAATATAGGCACGTGAGATTAAGATTGAAATAAAGAACCAATATGAATAGTCTAAGTGCCATAAAAATCTAAGTCTTGTTTATTCCTATACGATAGTCTACGGTTTATTGCCCAAGGTTTGGTTGACCAAATTGGTTAAATTCCTCTAGTCTCTATGGTCTAGATAATACTATTGGTATTCCCTTAATGGTCAAGGGTGTGTGTCGGGTCGTGGGGTATTCTACCCAACTTAAAAGAATTAAGCTAAGGGTGTTTGGGACATCTAACTAGTAGGGTCAATCCTAGCAAGCACGAAGGAAGATAAGAATAATGGTAGGAGGAATCAAGCAAGATGCAATCGATAAGTCGGTCGAATATGGAATCGAGAAAAAAGGTCAAGTATATGGATGAGATCCTAGACTTCTAATCCTATTCGCAGGCTTGCTTGGTATGGTAAAGTAACCAAACAATTTATCTTGACCTGCATGGGCCACCACAAAAACATATAACACCCCAGTCCAAAAATACGTTGGACTAGGAACGTAGACATGCCAGCTGTATACATACGAAGTACACTCCAATATATGAAAACCTTGTATGAATACATAAGCTGTAAAATGCAGTATAACCATAACTAATCTCATCCACACAAAATAAATGAATAAAAGATACCATATAATCAATTATGAATTGTCATTAGTACATGTAGTTGGGCGGAGACAAATCCACTACCAACTATGAAAAGAAATACAATACAAAAGAAAGAGTTTGGCGAGCGAAGACGATCCAAGTGCAATCATCCTCGAAGAAATAGCGATGATCACGGCTAAAGCTAGAACACCTGCGAAAGACAAGAGCACACACCTGACAAGATAACCAGGTCCTCAGAGGGACGTAACAAGACACATAATATCATGCCATATAAACTGAATAAATATTGCTCAAATAAATAAGGGATGCTTGCAATAGGGTACCTAACCGTACTATAATGAATATGCAATAAAGAACAAACCTTTGACGCATGGGCCGGATCAGGAATATCAGGAATCAGAACCGTATCTCCCACTGGAGATAACCGGCAATCAGGACCGTACCTCCCACTGGAGATAACCGGCTATCAGGACCGTACCTTCCATTGGAGATAACCGGCAATCAGGACAGTGCATATATGACCCATACATTAAGAAACTGTTCTTCCCACCCAATGCCTATTATGTTGTATCCACAACAGTAAACCTCTATAATCGCTAAGTCAAACTAGCATACAATCCTATTAGCGGTTAATCCTATCGCACGGCTTATACGTACCGGTGGCCAGCTAGTCACGCATGTCCGTGTTCTACATGCGACACACAACTTCGTGATACAACGTGTCAAGGCCAATGAATGCAACACACAAAGGTGGTCCCTTAAATCTAGGTTTAATGTGTAAGAAAAATAATACATAGCAGGAAATATAACTGAACAGTAAGTTCTAACAGGTTATGCCATGTATCACAGTTTATTTTGCATAAAGAAAATAATAATGCATGAAATATGAGCTAAAATAAATAAATAGCAAATGGCAAGGTGTCTTGCCTGGTAGGACGCCTGGTGTACTGCAATGCTCAATGTGGCACAAACTGCGACTTTGGGTAACAACCACACAAGGGGACCTCTGTTGATGGCACGGACAGTTCCATTTGGTCCAGAATGGTCAAATTAGTTAGGGTGGACATAAGGTAGTATAGAAATGGGCAAAGGAATAGGAATAATAGGACTGGATACGGACAGGAGAAAAATCAAAGAAATAATGGATAAATATTATATATATATATATATATATATATATATATATATATATATATATATATATATATATATATATATATATATATATATATATATATACGAGTTTTAGAAAAATATCTATAATTCCTAAAACTAGTTTTCATAAGTCAAAATAAGTATAAGAAAAAAATACTCACAGTCAAGAAAAAATTATTTTTGGATAAAAATACTAAGTTTGTAAATTCTCGTTTTTGACAGAAACGATGCTTGATAAAAATACTTTAGATAAATATTCTAGAAAACCATATTTTTCGGATAACCTATTTTTGGCAATACTTTTTAGTATACATATTTAGCATCCGAAATCCAGTTTTAAAAATAACGTAGAGCAAGCCTAGTAAAATATTTTTGTCTAGAAAATACTAGTATATTTATTTAAGAATAACATTAATACTTACTTATAAAAATAATAGCTAAAATATTTTCAGTAATACTTATATTAATAAATACGGTATAATAACTAATATACAAATGTTGAAAAGTACACATACTTACATATAGACAGTTGTCAAAAATACATCTCAATAAAATATATCTAAATATTTAAATTACAGATATTCACTATAAAATACTAAATGTAATAATAATAATAATAATAATAATAATAATGAAATAACAGTAATAATGGTAATAATAATAATAATAATAATAATAATAATAATAATAATAATGATAATAATAATAATAATAATAATAATAATAATAATGAAATAATTTAATAAAAGCAAACATATATGTGTATAAAAAAAAGATAAGAGTAAAGTACTGCTTTACTCTACTCCTCCTAAAGAGGACAAGACCAGACTCAGAGTGAGGAGTAGGAGCAGAAAGAAAATCGAGAGGGTCGGGCCCGGCGGCGAAGGCGGAGGAAACTCGGAGAGAGGAGGGAACGAGCGGAGGCGCGGAGGGGAAGAGAAGAAGGGGGCGAGCGCGGCGGGGATCGGTGTTCGGGGCTCCGACGACCACCGGGAGAGACGTGGAGTTCGCCGAGCGCGCCCACCGAGCGCTGGCCGGGTGGATCTCGGCGGGGCGGCTGGAGATGTGAGGGGCACGGCGAGGCGGAGGGGGAGGGCTACGGCGGAGGAAGTAGGGGCGATCACGACGCAATTGCGCTCGAATCGAGAGAAAGTCGACGGCTCCGCAGATAACACTCCATCGCTCGACGCGGCCGAAGAAGGCATACGCGACGGCGGATGATCGGGGACGAAGGAGATAAAGTGGGGCCACTGTGGTGGATGTGGTCACGGTGGCCATAGGGACTGCTAACGGTGGATCTGGACCCAACATCGGAGACAGCACAAGGACGGGCAATCGACAGACTCAGGCGCTACTCACGGTGGCGGAGGGTGGATGTCTCGGGTCGCGATGGAGGTTTCCAGGCGAAGGAAGATAGAAGGAGCGCATAGCGTCAAACTCGCCGAAGGAAATCGGGACAAGCGGCACTAGAGCGCTGCTGGGAGTAGCTCGGGTGGTTGCCAAACAGTGGACCGAGATGGCTGCGGAGGCGCTGGGATACGGCGTCTACGGGCGGAGGTGAGGGGTGTATGTGTGTTTTTATTGCTTTAGGTTTTTTTCTTTGGGGCTTTGGTCGTGGCGGGGCTGCCAACAACGGCAGCGGTGGTGGTTTAGGCTGGAGTGGTGGTGGCCGGTGGGGGTTTTGGCCGGAGGTCGGGTTTAATGGCGGTGGTGATCGTCCATTGGTGGTCTGGGGGTGAGCGGAGGAGACGGGTGTGGGAAAGGCTGGTGGTCGTTTCGGTAGGCTGTGGCGGGGTCGATGTGGCTGGGCTGTGGTGATGATGGTGGTTGTGTAATGGCAGGGGTAGTTTTTGTGGACGGGGCCGGTACGGTCGGCAGGACGTGGTGGTAATTGCAGGGGTTGGTCGGGAAGGAGATGGCGGAGATACGATCGGGGAGTCGCGGCATCGGGAAGCTGATGTTAGGACGAGGGATTAGTTTAGAAGTAGGGTTAGGATTTGATTGTGTCGGAGTTGTCGAAACGAAAGAATAATTGTACTTGTACAAGAATTGGAATAAGAGAGTCACCCGGGGTCGGACCCGAGGCCGTCACGGCTGACACGGAGGAAAATGGCCACAGACACGATGTGCGTACTTCGCTGGAAAAATTTGTGGAGTAAATTGTGGATGTAAAAAATTTATGGAGGAGTACCTGCCTATTTATAGGATGTGGGAATTCCCAGTTGGATAATAATTAGGAAGATTTAAAACCCAAAATAGATAATTCGTAATTTAATTTAAATCAATTTAAATCCAATTCCAAATACAAATCCAATTTAAATAAAATTCTTTTAGTTTAAAAATCAAATAGGATAAATCAATTTTCAAATATTTAACTATTTAAATAAATCCGAAATTTCAAATCAAGGTTTAAATTGCCACAATATTTTAAAAATATATTTTCCAAAAATACTATTATAATAATTTTGAAAATACATTATTATTTAAAAATAAACTTAATAAAACATTTATGAAATATATATCCAAGCACAAATATGTATACATGATTATGCTTTTCCTAGTATACAATAAAATATTATTTATGATTAATAACTGCTAAAATCAAAACTCTTTTTATAGCAAGAATAATAATTATATATACTATTTTGAAAGTATATAATAAAATAGAAAAAAATGTTTTTCTAAAATAGGTACGCTCGTACATATTCGCACTCGACGAGCAGGAAAAACGAAATCTTGCGCGCGACGTACAATACGTTATTGAGACGTATAAATACAAGAAGAAAAAAAATCAGCACTAATTTATAAATAAAATATTTAGTAGAAATTTAGGGGTTTTACATATAGCACTTTGATTATGCACCGGTTCCCCGTAAGGCTACCGTGCTAAAACATATAACACATAGCACATAGGAGTCGGATATGGTCATCCACCATAAGCGGATGAAATCATGTCTGTGGAGGCCAACCCGACACGTCAGGATGGGACCTGGGGTGGCTAGTATGGCACGATCTCGAGATTCTTCTCACCCAATGCATCTACCAGATTAGTTGCCTAGTTAACCCTAGGTTATAATCTCGAGATTCACATGTCGTGGTCACAGGCTCATCCTCCTAAATGTCGTACATAGTACGAGTACCCCAAGAAGGGATCCATACTGGCTCAAGGAGTCATACATAAGGATCTCTCTTTAGTGTAATGCAATACGCTATACAAACCACATCATTACTACCAAACATTCATTATGTAAGTGTTATAGGTATTGGATGTACTGACATATATCGTGTAGGAACACTTCATACATGAGATAACACATCGGGGATCACATAGATTGTACCTCAGTACACGCATAGGACCAGCACACACATAGATAGTCAGGTCGGGAATGAAGGTTGAGCCACAAGATGGAAGAGAAACTAGAAGCCACTGCGCACTTAGGGTACGAAGCGCACGCAAGTCATGAAGTGGCACAAACAGCTCACGGGAAAAAGGCGTATGGCGCAAGGTGCAAGGTGTGTGCGAGGTACAAGGTGTGCGAGGTGCAAGGTGCACGAGGTGCAAGGTGCACGAGGTGCAAGGTGCGCGAGGTGTGCACGAGGTGCAAGGTGCACGAGGTGTGCACGAGGTACAAGGTGCATGAGGTGTGCGCGAGGTGCAAGGTGCGTGAGGTATACGCGAGGTGCAAGGTGCGTAAGGTGTGCGCGAGTTGCAAGGTGCAAGAGCCAAAAGGCGCGTGCGAGGTGCAAGGTGCGCAAGCCAAAAGGCGTATGCGAGGTATGCACGAGGTGCAAGGTGCGCGAGGTATGCACAAGGTGCAAGGTGTGCGAGGTACAAGGTGCGCGAGATGCGAGGTGTGCGAGGTGCGAGGCGCGCGAGCCAAATAGTGCGCACGAGGTGCAAGGTGCACGAGGTGTGGGGTGCATGAGGTGTCGTCCCTACCAGCAAGCTTTTGGCCATGGAGTTTTAGAAACTTCCAATGTCCATAACTTGGGCTATAGGACTCAAAATTGGACAAAATAAGTCAAAATTGAATGAAATTGAATTCTCTGCAACATGGAACAAGTAGTTTTCGAAAATAAGCAAGTTTGATAGATGAAAACCACAAAAACCCATAAAACTCTAGTTTTGGAAACTTAGATACTCAAAGATAGCCATTAAAATCAAAACACCAAGTACTAAACATGTAGATAAGGAGGAGAGGAACTGTCACGACCTGCACCTGGAGTAAGGGCACGAGTGCGTGACAGCGTCCCAGCCTACACCGCAGAAATGGCGTAGAACATTGTCTAGTTCCACTATCTAACAACAGTTATAATATCAAAACCTGTCGAGAATGGTCAACTCCAAATGGAGGATAAGCAATGACAATATAATATACTCAATAACAAACTCTAAGAAAGATAGATGATACCGAAAGATAAAGACAACAGGATATGAAATATCAACCAGAATATCCGACATAGAAATAATACAAGTCTAGAGTCAACAATCTCTAATACAAATAGTAAAATAATAACAAGCTAAAATATAATCTGGAGACAAAGTCCAGTACCAAACCAATCTAGCTAAGCTATACTAATGCCTCATCGGCGGGAGCTAACCCCTGCTGAACTAGGGTCTCCAAGTCTAGGCCAACTACGTCATGAGGACCGTAGTAGGTAGGACACTCGTCCTCGCCATAATCTGTAAAATTTTATCAACACATCCAGTCAGGATGGAACGAGCACAAATCTCCAATAATAGTTCTAATTAGACGATATTGAAAATGTAGCAGTAAATAGAGAGAATCTACAAGGTAAAGTAATGAGTACATAAATCATGGTGAGGCATATCAAGACTGTAAATAAATATAAAAGCAGAAGAACAGTGTATATCATGTACAAGAATCAGGAACTACTATCTATGTGAGTTAGTATTAGTTTCAACATGTAATTGACTTGGGTTGCGCGGGAGAAAAATGGCATGGCTAGTCATACGTGAAGTGTATGGCTAACACTCTCAGGAAACATGAATCACAGGAGAAAAAATGATCACATATCTATGCTAAGTACCCCCATCCCCGACCAATAAAGTAGATCCAGTAATGACATATCATGGCACATGATTCTCCGAGGAGGTAGCGAGCCTTCGCAGGAATCGTGTCTATACAATGCACAGGAAAACTTGCACAGTGTATACCAAAGAACACAAGGAATAACATCTCATGACGGGATCCAGACAATACCAATCCGTGTGAACATGTGACAAGAGAACAAGGATATCTACTCTAAATACAAGAAACATAGACGATATCATAAAACAGAAATACTATCAGAGAATGTACTCGCCTGAGATCCGATGGAAATATGTCAACTGTGTATTCTGGCTCAGAGTGAAATCACAGACCTAAAGATGAGATATCGTGAGTTAATTAGGGTTTAACACTGTATGGCATAATTTCTAGTATATGTTATGCAATCTAGGTCAAACTCAGTCATACTAAGTCACCAAGCCAAACTAAGTCACACTAGGTCATCTAAGTCAACCTAAGTCAAACAAGGTCAAACTAAGTCAATCTAAGTCAACTCTGGTCAACACTCTAGTCAAACTAGGTCAACTCTAGTCAAATATAAGTCTAACCAACAAGTCATATAGGGTAAACCACTCTAGGCCTATTACAATATAGGTACAATACATACATGCATATTCATTACATTCATATTGCAAACATAGATACTTGAATATCATTCATTCATATTCCATATACATGCATACTTCAGTTCATACATTATATTCATTCACATATCATTAAGTTGCATACATATACTTATTTTTATTATATACATGTCATTCATGCATATTACATACATACATGCTCTATATATTATATACATTATATACAACATGTAAAAATAGAAGAGGAAAAAAGGGAAAAACTGAAATGGAAAGGGAAGGAAAGGAAAAATGTAAGGAAAAGAGAAAACAATAGACATATACATACTTGCATCATATATTCTACATTACCATACATGCTATCATTATATATTGCATTACATTATGTATACATTATGCATTCATATCTATCATTACATGTATACCTTGCATCATATCTAGCATTCATTATATATTTTATGCATACATTGTATATCATTCTTTCATTCATGCATTTATGTATTGCTTACATACATTACATTGATTGCATTCCTACATGCTTACATTCAATCATATATATACATTAATGTAAAGAGGATATATATATATATATATATATATATATATATATATATATATATATATAATATATATATATACTATATATATATATATCATTTCATTCATCTGACATATCATGCATTACATACTCTACATTCATTTAATATCCATACAACATAGGCTCATAGGTTACACAAAATGCTATGTCGTATAGTCACTCTTCTACTTAAAACCAATACTGTACCAATTAGGCCTTCACTATATTCTAGGATTAAATTATGCCATAGTCATTTCATTCATCTGACATATCATGCATTACATACTCTACATTCATTTAATATCCATACAACATAGGCTCATAGGTTACACAAAATGTCTATGTCGTATAGTCACTCTTCTACTTAAAACCAATACTGTACCAATTGGGCCTTCACTATACTCTAGGATTAAATTATGTCATAGCCCTTTGTGTTAGCTTTCTGAAACTTCAAACGGATCGCATTTTCATGTCCAGAAGCTCCCGAAATCGCGAAAATACCGAAACGCGTTCGTTTTTCGGACAGCTGACACTCAAACAGTTTTATAGAAAGTTCTAGAATGTATTTTACCTATTAATATACATATTGGAAAGCTAACTTCGATACGGTTCTTTTAAAAAGAAAAGAAAATTAATCGGAGTTCTAAGCTAAAAGTTATGACATTTTTAAGTTGCTATGGCTACTAAAAACGTGGATGAATATTATGACGAATTTGGGTTGTTTGGACAAAAGAAAACACAACTCACTCTCCACACCACTCAAGACACACATCAGACCACACTCCCCTCTCCTATAACACAAGCACACCACTAACAACATATCCACACACATCTAAATATATGAAATATACCTAACATACATATTATATATACAACAGTCCATTATATAAAAAGACTAAAATGACAAGTTGAGGCTAAAAATATGACATGTAGACTAAACCACTTAGATCTAACCATGGGTATCCAAATGAAACTCATTCTAACCATCCTAGTTAACGTTAATCCATCCTCTAACATGTCTAAAACTGAAATTAAAATACAATTAAACCTATTAGACATTAAACCAAACACATGAGGTGTCCTAATTTGAGATCTAATAAGTAGGACACAAGACACAATTCTAACTTGCTTTAGAGAGCTCCAAATAGCCTCAAACTTGAATCTAAAGGGGATACATGCATGGGGGTGGATCCTATGGATTCAAAACTAACTAATATGCATAGAAAATCAATTTAGAGGGTTGGTTTTACCTATTGGGAGTGGGATCCTAATGATACTCTCAAGGACACGGCTCCGATACGAAGGTCCTTCCAAAATGGACACTTCTCCTTGCACTTTGATCCAAATTTTTGCTAGCACCCTCCCTTGATAGTATGCGAAGGTTGGATGGAAGTTTTGGTGGAGGAATGAAGAGATTTGGAGATCAAATCAAAGAGGGAAGCTCTCTAATTTGGGGAAGAACACTTTGTGAAGGAAAAGAGACAAGATGGAATGAAATGAAAGGAAGGGAGGCTAGCCTGCCTATAGTGGCTGCCATTAAACCCTATTTGGGCCTTGGGGAAAAGTCCAAAAAGGCCTCAACTAGCCCTCTTGGTTAATTTTAAGTTAGGTTCAAGTTTAGGATCAAAAGGGTTAAATTTAAGCCTCTAACTTAACCAATCTAACAAGTGGGATTAGTCTAAACTTACTAACTTAATTAGTAGGGTTTGTGGGCCATGACTAACTAATCTTGGGGTCCCGTCTAGAGTCTAAGCTACCGGGTCACTAACACAAGTTGGAACGAAACGAAACTCAAACCCGACTAAACAACCGTAAAATCAATATTAAAATATAAAAAATTCCAAAATATTAAAACATAAAAAATGGCCAAAATCACAATACATCGATTTAAATATTATTAAAATAATCTAAATTCACCAATTAATCAAAATCCTAAATAATTCAAAAGTCACAAAATGATCAAAATATCCTTAGCCTAAAAAGTGGTAATTAGCTAATCTAATCACATGGGTTAGGCCTCCATGGTCATGGTTAGTCTTTAGGCTAAGCAGCTCTAAGATTATACTAGCCAAAGAATAAAATCACAAAATACTAATTTAATGGTATTAAAATAATCAAAAATCACCAATAAATCAATAACATGATTTAAACCTATTATTAAATAATCAATTTTACAAAAGTTCATAATTATCCTCATTTTAGAAAAGTGGTGGTTACATGAACATTTTTGACTAATAATATCAAAGAAAAGATAAAGAATAAAAGCGCACAAATCTCCACTTTTGAGCAAGTTGTACTTGCCTAATGGTGGTGGTTGAAGAAAATGAACGAAAGGTTATGAGGAGAGAGAAAAGGAAGAGAATATAAATAGTAGGGTTGGGTTGGCTTAAGGAAACCCTATTCTTAAGCATGCTCTTAACCATATGACTAATGACATATTAAATGCTACATGATACAACTAATCAAATTAATTAAATAAAATCCTATCATAATACGGTCCAAAAATCTTATCATCGAAACAGTGAGCCACACCTACAACCAGACAAGAACAAGGGGTGGCACACTAATCCGCGACAAAATACTGTTCAATGCCATGGCCAGTTATAAATATATGATACATGCAATCAAGATACAGATGCCAGATACCATATACAGGAAAAAGCAAAAAATTTACGTATTCCGGGAACCGGGAGTGACACAATTAAAACTCGAAAATATTGTATTTATCCCTAATCGGATACGATAGATACATAGCAATTGGGTATTACGAATCCCCAAAACTACACCCACATGTGTTAACTTCATAATACACAACATGAAAATGGAGTCATATCAGAAGAGATCGAAGACATGTGGCACGCGAATTAGAAACCATTTCAAGGCTGTTTTGGCTCAAAACTGGCATGGCGATAAAATGCTAGTTCATAAAAAATAGCAGAGCAATATATTGAATGTTTCTTGCTCAGGACAGTGCATGACAATATATCAACGGTATACTGTCAGTATACTTTGTGCCCGATTCTGAGGCATAAGATGTCCAGAACAGTCCACGATCCACGTAAAACGAGTCGTATATCAGCAAATACTCATCAAAGCCGATTTTTGGGTTGCATCCATGGTTACTAGTGCTTCGTGTGAGCGCCAAGTTTCTTATAATTCGCTTCGATATTGGAACATTTGTCAAATTCTCATTATTTGATAAGAAAAGATATGGAGTGGTCATTTCTCGGCCAAACCATATCAGAAGCTTCGACAATGTCATGTGAACGTATCCATCGAGTCCATACAATCTAAATACTTTAATTCAAAGAAAAACAAGATGAAACCTAGGAGAACCATGAGGCCAAGCCTCTGATTGAACAAGATGTACTTGCTTGGGTGCGAAGGATGCTATCGGTCGATCCTATGCGTATGTTGTGCTCGTGTCTATCTCCAGACCGACAATGGCATAAGCCTCGCTCCTTTGACACTCGAGCTCGCAGATGGATATGAGAATGAGTGAAGAAAGAGAGATCTAGGTCTTTGCCACTTTGTCACGACCCGTGCCCTAGAATAAGGGCACGAGACGTGGGTACGTCCAGCCTACGCCGCAGTGTCGACGGTAGAACGCTGTCCTAGGTCACAACATCTAACAATATAATGCTAACAATTTATACTCCCCGAATGGGGGTGACATAGCAGAAAGTAAACTCAATCACAACTAAGGAAGAAGAAGCACGATATGATATAGAACTCAAAGAAATATAGATGATCAGAAGAGTCTAAGATAACATCTCAGCAAATATCCAGAATACAAGTCTCAACTACTGAATATGAAAGAATATATACAACCCAGATCTCAAGGACAGAAATAAAGTCTAACTAAACTAGTCTCAAGACAACATAAGTAAGATAAAGCCTAACTAAGCTAGTCTGGGCAGTAGGGGTAAAGTCATCAGCTAGAGCTGGGTCCTCCTGAGAGTCCAGCTCACAAGTGTCGTCTAGGGCTGCCCCGTAGAAGGTATCCACACAGGCCTCCTCCTCGTCCTCTGTAATATTTTCAACAGGTCCAGTCAGGACAGGAGCGAGCACAATACATCTCAACAGATCATAGCAGGTTAGAAAATATAATCATGCAGTAAAGTAAGATACATGAACTGAAGGAAATACAGTATGTAAACAGAGAGAGAACTATAATAGAAATATCTATTATACATAGAGACTAACAGTGGCTAGTGAGTCAGAGTACAATATAGACATGTAAATGGCATAGGAAATTCTGATGCTATACTACGGAAAGATTCTGATGCTACACTACTTGGATATTATTCACATGTCTACTTCTACTCCCCCGTACCCCCAATCAATACACAAGGATCCAGCCAGGTTATGTTATGATTCCATGCAATGGCCCACAAGGGGTGATACATGGTATGCCTATAAATAGGTAATTTTAGGAATGCCCATAAATGGAAGATTCAAGGAGACTCTGTGATCATGAGAGTACATGTCACAAGTGATCAATGAACCAAGAAGCATAGTGATACACAATGTAAGTAAAACGCACAGAACATGTAATATCCGATGCTCCTGAAGGATAACATCTCAAGAAGGGATCCATATAGTACTAATCCGTGTGACCAACGTGACAGTATCAAGTAAAGTAATTTAAAGCAGGAAAATAATTCTAAACAGGATATAAAATGATCAGAGAATGTACTCGCCTGGTATCTGAGTGTCCGGATGAAATGTACTGTCCGAGGAGAGGTGTCTGGCTCCTAATCAGAACAGCACAAGTCACAACAAGTCTAAAATGATAACAAGATGCAATTCAATGCATTCTAAATAAATCTAGGTCAATCTAGGCCAAAGTCAACTCTTGGTCAACTTTGGTCAACCCTAGAAGTCAAACTATGTCAACTATGGTCAAACTAGGTCTAATAACTCTAAATTAGGTCAAACAAGTCATCCTAGGTCTAAACAAGCCTACACTAGTTAACACACACCATTACAAGGCTATGCAAACCTGAACCAAGCCTATCCCAACTATATCACAATATCACAATATAGCTATATGCTATATAACTAGCATACATTCATTCATGTCTAACTTAATTATCAATATACATATATGTTAGATACATATACAACACATAGATATATACATATATATTTTATACATGTATACATTATACATACTATTTACAAGTATCTATACTAGATACATATATATATTACACATACCTATATTATATATATAGATATACATATATCATATGCATAAATATACATTAGGTATATAGAATGTAAAGGGAGATAAAAGAGGAGTGATGTGTGTGTGTCAAGAGATGTGTATACTAGAGTGTGTGTGTGTTAGACATAAGTCTGAAACAGTGAAGGTACACTGTCATTAAGAAGACAGTGTGGTGTGTGTGTGGGGGGGTAGGATGCCCAGGAAAACAGTGAAGCGTGTGTGAAGAGTGAGAGGGTGTGAGGAAAATCTGGAATCAAAAGTGTGTGTGTGTAAGAGGAATTGACATAGGTTTCAGTTTCCTGAATTGATAACAGGAACTCCCAATTCAGTACAAAACCCCCATTCAAAACCAATACTCAAAACTGAGAAATGTGGACTGTCAAGTCCTAATGCCAAGGTAAACCCAAACTGGGAATAAGGGGACTGTGCAGACCAAAATCTCAGGTTTGAAAGGTCAATACCAATGACAGTTCTCATATACCAATCCAACTCAATTCGAAATCCAATTCAACACCAAAACAGCTCAAAATCGACATATAACTAGATACTTATAGGAGAACAACATTAGGGACTTAAACATGCAATTAACAGTATTAACTAAACTAAAATGGATGCTAAAATCCAAATTGAAAAACTGGAAAAATACTAAATACAACATGTATCAGGTTTTTTAGAATAAATTAGAAAATGATACATGAAACAAACTAACATGTGAAATTATTGGTTGGTAATGCAAACACCATTAGTGTACGTGTCCAGCAAGTTATTCGTGTCCCACCACAATGTGACACGACGTGTCCAATCGAATAACCCAAAACAGCACAAACTGGACACAGTGCAGTGGACAGTCTCGTGCGTGTGTGCATGCGTGTCGTGCACCCGACACAATACGAATTGGGTCGTGTCCCTATGCAGGGTGGTTCGCCTAGTGTCCACCTAGGTTCGTGTCACCCTGTTTTAGGTCCTAGTGTGTCGTGTCCAAATTTAACGAGCTGTATTAGAACCCAAAAACAGACTGTGCGCGTGTAGTAGAAAATCGATGCACGAGCTCGTGCTCGCTCGACACGACACGTGGACACATGAGACTTGACACACGTTGTGTCAGTCAATGCCCCTAGGTGTCCACCAAGAATCGTGTCATAATAAGCCGTGTCGTGTCCTACAGGGGGCTCGTGCAGCAGGAGAGCTGCGCACGACCTAGTGCAGTACATGCGTGTCCAATTTTGGACACGGACACGGGTGCAATCGTGCTCAGTCCAACAGAAAACTATAAGCCACACAAAAACACAATTTCCATTCAAACACTTTCCAAAAATTAAATCGAAATGCCCTTTGGGGCATTTCATCAAACACCTATATGAAGAGACTGATACGTGTCCATTTAGGACACAGAATGGACACAAAATCCTATAGAAATCTAGGGTTAGCTAGGGGACACCTAGATCTAGGTTAATATGCAAAAATAACAGCATCTAATATAGAGTTTTAGGGATTTACCTATAGGTGTCCAAATACAAGAAAAGCCTCAATAGGGAGGGGTTCTCCTTGCTAGCAAATAGCCTCAAATTGTCCACAAACTGAGATTGAACACCACAAACAGCAATTATACCTAAATTAGAACCTATTGCAATTTGTTTGAGGGAAAAAGAAAATAAAATAGAATTTCTATGAATTAATGAAGTTGGGAAAATACCTCTTCCTTAAACTTGTTCTTTCCTAAAAGAGGCTAGTCCTAAATGGAGGAGAGTATTTATAGGGTATGATTCCCTAGGTGGGCTGGCCGGCCATAGTGGGTTAGGGTTAGGGTTAGGCAATAGCTAATGGGCTTAGTTAAAATCAATGGTTCAAAACCATAAGTCATGACTTATGACTAAAAGCCTTTCTATTCTAACTTGAGTTTAATGACTAACCATGGGTTAACTCTAGTCTAAATAGGGTTACATGACCTAACCAAGTCCAAACACAACTAGGGTTAGCTTCTAGGTTAGTCTACCAAGTCAACACTAGTCAAAGTCAACCTAGTCAACCATCATTCAAATAATTCCAGAATAAATCCTAAAAATTCCCATAAATTCAAATAAATTATAATAAATTCAAATAACCTTAAAAATGAAAAAAATATCCTCAAACTAGAAATATGATAGTTGTAGTGCCCCGTCCCGCTCAGTCAATCGGAGGAATCAAAACGTCGACGGCGTTCGGCTTGGCCTTACAACGGCGACTCGAAGACAGCGCTCAGGTAGGGTAGTTTCGGTGAACTTGCCTCATCTTAGCCTTCACATAATAAATCGTATGTTTTCAACTTGCACAAGTAGGCTTGATAATAAAAGAGACGAATGCACATAGCTAAATGGAATAATCCCGACGGGTCGAATTGAGTTAGAATATGGAATGGTCCAACGGTCGGCTTAGAGTTGGTGCACGGCGTGCTTTGAAAATGACACACGATCCTTCGTCCCGTGGTTTGGGAGAAGGAAAGTTGGTTGAGTCGGCGAAGTTATGAACATAGCCTAAGTCATCGGCGTCGTCCGCATAAATGCTTCATAAAACATGCACGGTCCTGTCGTCCAAGGCTTGGCATAGCCTTGGCTTGCCCCATGAGTTAAGTTGCATTGCACAACTTGTGCCATAAGTCTAGGCACCCAAATGACTTGGTCGTTCAAAGTTGAACGCGTGTACGGCACGTTCCATCGAGGCAAGGCTTGACGCGGCCTTTGCTCGTTAAGTTGTAGGCTTGAGTATGTTAGGCAAAGTTATGTCGGTCGACCTAAGTCATTCTAAGTACGGTCCCGCTCATTCTGCGGTTGTCAAGTCAAATAGTCCTACGATCCCAAGGCCCTTCATATGAGGTATGACTTGGGCGATAGCGTTGCGTAGAACACGAGTCGGTTTGAGGCACGATGCACGGACTTAGTGTTTAAGGCATGAACCACGGTTGATTGAGTGAGTTTTGGAGAAAGGACTATCGAATAGGCATTGAGTTGAAAGAAATGACATGGTAACATGGAAAGAATGCTCGCGACCGTGTGTCGTCGAGGGATCTCAAATAATAGAAAGAAGGCTCGCGACCGTGGGTCGTCGAGGGGTCTCAAATGATAGAAGGTTTGATATTGGTTTTGAAAGAGATAATAACACTGAAAGTACAATGACTGTGTGAGACGTCAGTTTGAGTGAAGGGTCTTACATGGTCATTGGACAACTTGTCGTGTCACGCCCCAGTACCGAAATACGGAGACGGACTAGGCTAGCTACTCCATATGAGGTACGTAACGTCATACGGCGATCGTGGCTGTCGAGAGACTAGGGGGTACATGCTACAATCAAGTCTCCTATGGTCCCACAGGGTTCTATGTCTCAATCAATCAAGTCACATCAGCAAATAAATGAATATTAAAGATAAAGCAGTAAGGCGTCCCCGGCACTTCATCAAAATGATCATGAGAGACTAGCTTTATAGTTTAGCTATCTCAGAGAGTCAGGAGTACAAAATTATACACAGCTGTAGTCTGTTTAATTACAATTATGTACTGACACAAAATATCAAGTAATCCGGCTAACAGGTGCCGGTGGCTAAACGCCGCACAAAGTATAAGCAGGAGTGGTGGAGAAGAAACCCACTCGAGTCCCCGAACCGCCATGCTCCTAGTATGCACCATGGATGTCAGGGAGGAAGATCGTGTCCTCTGGCTCTGCTACGAGATCTGGCCAAACAAAACCAGCGGGGTCAGCCCCGAATAGCAAGTACCGCCAAAGGGGCACAAGAGTTCAGATTAAAAACCCAGTTAATAGAATAATTGATAATAGTAATACTTATGCTACTATTATAGGGTAGCGCAACATCCTCGAACCCGTCTGGCACCCTTACAACCAAACAAGGACAAAAGGTGCCGCATGGAGTCGGGACGTGTCGTACTCTATAACTTTCACATAAGTTAAAAGGTAGAAACAATAAAATCTCCTGATCGTGACTTCGGTCGATAGCCTATCGTAGCACAATAACCAACCCAACAATCAAACAAGAACATGGGTTGGATCATGTACCATGATAGACCATGTTCCTCAGTCATTCACAGAAGTAACACTTCACAACCAGAATAAGTCTTCCGTTCATAACTTCGGTCCACAGCCTGTCATAGTACGATAACCAACCCAACAATCAAACAAGAATATGGGTTGGATCACGTATCATAACAGTCCGCTTCCCTCAGTTATTCACGGAAGGTAATAGGATACAAGCAAGTCATTTTCACGGCCAATCAAGTCTACGAGTTTCTAGTAGGAGGAGGTTATCCTCGCGTTATGTTATTTTAAAATCCTCAGATCGTATCTTTCCAGCAAGGCTAGCCAATCCAGGGGTTCGCGTAGACAGATATCATTGAGCACAGGTCCCTCGTAAGGCCACCTTGCCAAGACATATAATATATAGCAAGAATTAATCGGATACAGTCGTCCGCTCGTTGCAGATGACACAGTATCCGTGGAGACCAGTCGGCGCGTCAAGACAATATCTCAAGGCGGCTGGTGTAACACGATCTCGAGATTCTGCCCTCCCCATGCATCTAGTATATTTAGTTGCCTAGTTTAACCCTAGGTGAAATCTTGGACTCACATGCTTTGGCCTGCATGATTATCCTCCTAAAAGTCGTACTCAAGTACGAGTACCCCAAGAGAGGGTCCATGTCAATCAGTATGTCAACATGTTCTACCCTCCTTAGTGTAATGTATCATTGCAAATATGCCACGTGGAGTTACGAGTCATTTGTCGAGCATGAACAAGAACTGGGACATTCAGGTACAAGTATCAGGTAGGAACACTTTGTTCACCGGGGTCACATTAGTGCTCATATCATGCTCAGGACAAAAGGCGTAAGGATATATAGCATACACAAACATTTACATATATATATGCAATATAATATATACATATAGAAATATAAGGTATAGGGGAGTCCAGGTCAGGCTACGCTCAGGTCAAGCTACGCTCAGGCCAGGCTACGCTCAGGCCAGGCTACGCTCAGATCAAGCTACGCTCAGGCCAGGCTACGCTCAGATCAAGCTACGCTCAGGCCAGGCTACGCTCAGGCCAGGCTACGCTCAGGTCAAGCTACGCTCAGGCCAGGCTACGCTTCCAAAAGGCAGCGTATGCACTCCATACGACTCCTCTTCAAGGCAGCATATGAGGTCCATACGACTCCTCATCAAGGCAGCGTATGCAAGACATACGCTTCCAAAAGGCAGCGTATGAGGTCCATATGACTCCTCTTCAAGGCAGCGTATGAGGTCCATACGACTCCTCATCAAGGCAGCGTATGAGGTCCATACGACTCCTCATCAAGGCAGCGTATGAGGTCCATACGACTCATCTTCAAGGCAGCGTATACAAGACATACGCCTCCAAAAGGTAGCGTATGGGGCAGACTATGCTGCACTAAAGAGCGCGCGTAGCTCAGTGGCGTAAGCTAGAAAGCTCGCGCACACTGCTCACTGTCTTCTCCAAATCAGCAAGAACTCCATGGTTTGAATCCAAAGCTTCAAAAGTCCATAACTTGGTCAAAATAAGTCCAAATCCAACTTTTCAAAGGTCAAAATTGGGTAGAATAAAATTCTCTACAACATAGAATACTCAAAACTTGAAAACAAAGAAGTTTGCTAGATCAAAACCAAGAAGATCTAAAAATGGTTAGAACTTAGATCTACAAAAATTAAAGCTTCAAAATAGAAAATTTCAAGTTCTAAACTAGTATAGAATGAGGAGAAGAACACATTTTGACAACTAATTTTGTAAGAAAACATGAACAAAATTTATGGATCCATCTCTTGAGCAAGTTGGCACTTGCCTTGGTTGGTGGAGGAAATAAATGAGAGGAGAGAGAATAAGATGAGTTATTATATAGAATCTTGAACCCATGGGTTCATGATGAACCAAAGGGTTCATGATGAACCATTGGTGAACCAAGATTAGGTTACCCAAATAAGCCAAAACTGTAGGCCCAAATACAGAAAATAAATTATGAAATAATATTTTGTCGAATATTTTTGGAAAATGCATGAAGAAATACAGCATAATAAATATCGTATAAATTTAAGGTAAATACAATTTATCGGTTTACGTATTAAAATACGTATTCCAGGATCGAGGAGTGACATGTCGACAAGGTAGAGTTTCTCCGCACGGCAACCTGTGGCGCCACGGGACCGATGCGGCCTAAGGAAACACGGTGATAGCTGTGCTGACTCGATAGCACCGGATTAGTCGGGGGCTTCCAGGGGGCTAGCTACCTTGTGCTGGAAGGGTCCCGGCCAACCGCAAGCTATGTGTCCAGGTATAGCTTGTTATGCTAGGGACCTCATATAGATGAGTCGGCATGGGCGGCGATCCGCGTATATGCCTTTGGACTGAGTCGAGTATTAGGTGAAGTGAATCAAGAGTCGAGTCGAATGCGTGCTCGGTCAGAAGACAATGTTTGGGCCTAAGATTTGGCTGCAATAAAGACACCGTGCTTCGGTACGAGATGTGGCGTCGAGTCCTACGTTGTCGGCATATAAGTTGCATAGTTATGGTTTAAGTTGTCATGAGTTTAAGTCAGAAGATACTGCAAGACAAAGTTGGTCGAGTGACACTTAGTTCTCAAGTTGGATGGGTCAGTCGATGATTTAGTAGCAAAGGGCCACGAGGAGGCGATATGATTGAGTCTCACTTGAGTTGCGAGGCACGACCTCAGCAAGGATTTGTAGCACGGTCACACGAAAATGGTGTCTCATCGCGTAGTTGCGTCTCTAATTTAAGCCGTAAGGCAAACACGACTCAATAAGTTAAAGTTGAATGTTGACGCAAGCACGGGATGGTCTAGCGACACAGAATAGGCCAAGGCGTCGGTCCTAAAACTGATCCTAAGGCAAGACAAGAAAGACAATTGATAAGTAGTGACTATGTTGCACAAAGTAAATCAAACGTGTTGGGTTTGTATGGGTGGGCGAGGAGCTCATTCCACCAGTACAGTTGAGTACTGACACCCATATAGTTTTCATGTGCATGCACAGGTAGAAGCTCGAGGCACGGAGCTCGCTTGGATGCGTCAAGGCACGGAGTTCCTTGGTGATTCGAAGCATGTGGCCGCATGGAGTAAAGACTTATACGGGACATAATGTATGGACATCGCCTTCCGAAGCTTCCGCTGGAGTCAAGACTTGTATTTGAGAGATGAGAGAGAGCTGAGTGACTTGTAATGTGAGATGAGTGAGCTTGAGAGACTTGTAATCTTGGCCTTGCGCCCCATTGTAATCTATGTTTCAATATCAATGAAAGAGTGTTTTGCAATGACTTGTGTTTTATTCTAAATTCTGCTGCTATTATTCAATGTCTCTGCTTGGGACTTCTGTGCGACGACCCCGTCGCAGCCGCTGGAATCGGCCATTATGGAACCCGCCTTGCACGAGCGCAATCTAGGCTCGTGCGGCATCACGCCTTAGCGAGGACGATCGCTCCTACGGGAGCGGGGCGTGACATAATGGTATCAGAGCACGGCTTTACGTCCTTGGACTACCGATTGAATTCTTTAACTCGTTGTTTCTGCAAACTCTATTGCTTCCGCAAATTGATATCGTTAGAGCGCTCTCTCTCAATTGTCTCACGGGATGTCCATACAATAAGTCTAACTATTTTGCAAAACATAGGAGAACAGTTTTTGAAAAGAAACAAAAAGATGGTTTGCGTAAGCACGGTTGGCTAAGTCGGGCTGGGCATATACACCAAGGATTTGTGTCGACCTTAGAAAAGTCGAGTGCGGGATTCAAATTGTGTCGGACGAGAACGAGTTTGACTCGATTGAGTACGTGAGACGACTATCGATAGGGGTGCTATCGAACGACGACGTTATCGTCAGTGCGATATAAGGTGAGCGTGCTTGAAATTTAAGGAAATCGTGCGAACAAAAATTTGAGGAATATGAATCGAATGATAGTTTCGAGGATTTGTTGAATGACTTCATCCCTAAGTGGTGTATGCGATAGCCTCAGGGATGTCGACCGATCGATTGAGGATTCGGGGTATCGGTGAGTCTATCAGCAAGCATCGCATATATGCAAAGCCATAGATCGAGTGCGATTGAGTGAGTCGTTGTCTTGAAGTTTGATAAGTGGATTCGAATAAATTAGAAATAATGCGCACGAAACGTGCACGGGATCGAGGATTGCCGAGTATGAACTACAAAATGATTGAGTAGGTGAAAACGAATTGAGGAAAAGTTAGGGTGTACGAATGAATGACTTGATCGAAAAAATTGGTATAGATCGTATAGAAAAAGTTAGCACGATGAGACGATAGCTTACATGAAAAGTTGAATTTTAAAGTTACGCAATGACTCTGAGGATTGGATTGAATGTTGTTTGATAATTTGAGTTAGCAAAGGGACGATGCAAATTGAGAAAAATATTGGTCGACGACTTAAGATAGACGGATGAACAATACATGAATTTGCGTTTGAGGAAAATCGATGTTGTGAATGATTCGAGGGATAATGATCGAACTTGAATTGAATGTCGAAGAGATTATCCAGTCGGACGATGGCATCATTCGCACGACTCAAAATTTGGTTGCAAAGGAAGATCGTCAGGTTACGCATATCGTCGATGGTATTGAGGCGTATCAAAGATCGATATGCGATAACTCAGGGGTACTCTGACTCGGCGAACGACAATCGTGCAAGTGTTATTGTTCGGTTGGATGCTATACTTAGGATCTTGATCGAGATGAACGTTGGATAAAAATGATTGTGTCTTGATGGTTACGCGGATAACCATAATGCCGACGATCTTGTCTTACGCGAGCGCAACTCTAGCCTCGCACATGCATTGCGTCGGATTTGGGGCGATAGTTCCGCGTGAGCATTGACATGGTGATTCATGTTGCAGGAATGATCGAACTCAAAAAATCAGGACGCGGCAACGTTGATTGTCTCGACTTGTTGGCTTGATGTGAAGGTGAATTCGAGGATTTGTAGGACTTGCGATTGATGATTGAATAAACTTGAGGATGGAGTAAGTCCAATCCGCGCATCGAGAATGAATTAGTCTAGACGCAAAATAAAAGTTACGTTCCGATGAGAATGATTATCTCGCGGGAGCGTGCATGGTGATTCGTGCCCACCGTGGATAATCTGATTCGCGTGAGATCGGGGCGCAACGTATTGTTAAGTCAGATGACCTCGTGATCGAATACGTGAATTGGGATGAATGACTTAGGAAATATAAAATGTGAATTATGGTTTAGAGATGAATCGTGTCTTAGCATACCTAACTTGGAAGGATTGATAGGTGGATTATATCGAACGTGTTTGAAGGGATAGACTATACAAAATGACTTGATGAACGAGCGATGTGTTCATATCAGGTATTGGTTGAATGTGAGTTATCGTAGTATGGCTTTGCTGAACGACTCGGACCCCGTGCGACGAAATGTTGGGATGTGTGTAGGCAATCTTTGCTCGAAGTTTAGAAATTAGAGTGATGCGAGCTTGGATAGAAAACCCCGTACCATCGATTTGGTTTGACCTTAGGATGGGGTCAGTGTTGATATCGTTGTTTGGGAACTATGATTTCAGTACTGACAGAAAAATATAGCCTAGCGGTTAGGCAGACGTCCGAGTGTGAAGTGGGAGGATTGTGGAGGCACTGTCACGCCCCAGAACCAGAATACTAGAGAGCGGGGGCAGACATAGCCAGCTACGTATATGAAATGGAATCCATCTTGCTATACGGTCACGACTGTCTAGATACATGAGGGTTTACTACAAGCCAACAGTCTCCTATGGTCATGAACAAGCCTAGTGTCTCAATCACAAACATGTAAGTAAAAGTCACAAGATGTATGATCATTAAATATACAATAATAAGGCGTCTCAAATATTACATATTCAGCTGATCATGAAGCTAGTCGTTACAAAATGTTAGGACTAGCAAGAATTTAGTCATACATGATCAACCCTAGGATCTGTCAATCATGTTACAGCCCGTAGGCAGACAGTAAGTATAGTGCAATCGAGCTAAACAGGTGCTCGTCGGCTAAACGTCTCAAAAGAATATCTTTACAATAAAGTGAGAGATCAAAAATAAACCCACTCGTTGCCCTGGTTACGTCTAGTCGCCACCATCGGGCTGGAAGGTTGGTAGATCCTCTGGAGCTGCTCCGAAATCTGGCCATACAAAACCAGCTGGGTCAGATCCCAGAAAGAGCAAGTGCCACAAAGGAAGCTTCACTTAGGAACTAAAACCAGCAATTAGCACAGAAGATAATAATAAAAGTAAGAACTGGAATTAAAGAAAATACATCAGGATGATATATGACGAGATAACCATGGAACTATTCAGATAACCAGATTACAACCCGTAAACCAAACAAGGACCAGGGTTGTAACCCTTCGTCTGAACAGAGCTTGGAATTCTCACCATTTATCGGTAAAATAAATACAGTCATTCGGGTCATGCAGTAATCTGGAACAGAATCAGGACAAGACTATAGTGGTTAGACTCCATCCAATCATTTCACGGCCAAACAAGAATTACGGCTTGATACTTTAACTAACTAGGGTTATCACAGGCCTAGTTACTAACAAGATGCAGTGAGATTATTCCACAGCCACAAGCCCTGCAGACCATCCAGGTTACCCAGGTTAAAAGATTTAAAGTTGAATTTAGGTGGGTATATCGTCCAGGAAACGAATCTACCCTTAGGTAGCTTAAAGGGTGCAACACATGACAATGTGCTAGAAATGTGCCCTACTCGACGGCAGGCTACAGATCCCAAGGCGTGCCCAGGTAATGGGATTGCCTGTAGCTGGAAGATCTCTTCATGACTAATGTATTAATCTAGTTATTAGCATTAGTCCATTCTAATAGGTACTCCTGACCGTGGTACTCAGGAGTCCCCTCCTAGACATGATGCAAGACAGGACTGGATTAGTTGTACAAGCACAATCGCCCATGGTATCCATATTATTTATACAGGTTATGTCATGTCAGGTAGCCGTCACAACAGCTGTTCAAGATATATCATGTCAGGTTATCATGCCAAGTATACTTTGTCAGGAGTGCACCACGGCGGGCCACTATCATGTCATGTCAGGTTATCATTTCAATCATGTCAATCAAGTTCAGGACAAAAGGCATAAGGATATAAAATGGACGTAAAAATATACAATAGGGGTTATAAAACATGGACAAATAATAATAAAATAATAGTACACAGGGCTATTGGAGAGCCATGCGTCTCGGGCCTATACGGCCAGGTATGGTCTCATGCGGCTGGGAAGAGAACAGCCCATGCGGCTAGATAGAGTCAGGCACATGCGGCTGATGGGGAGCGGAGTACATGCGGCTGGGTTGAGATGGAGGTCCATGCGGCTGGCGGGGAGGGGTGGACCCTATGCGGCTGAGGATGGTCTCGGCCTCATGCGGCTGAGGGCGAGTTGGACCCCATGCGGCTGGAAGGGACCGAGGACCTATGCGGTCAAGGAATTCGTATTCATGCGGCTAAATGGGACTGACGCCCATGCGACTGCAGAAGCAAGGGGTGCATGCGGCTGAGGGGTGCGAGGGTCTCATACGGCTCAATGATCACGAGCACATGCGACCGCGCCATGCCTAAGTCTTATGCGGCTGGAAGACTCACCGCATGAAGGTTCATGCGGTCAAGTACTGCCATGCTGTTAGGGGGTTCATACGGTCAGCAAAATTCATGCGGCTAGGGGAATCACTTGCTGCATAAAATATTCATGCGGTCAAGTCAAGCACAGTTCATCTTCTCCAAAAATTCGAGAAGAAGAACACCATGAGAGTCAAGTTCTCAAGCTCCATAACTCCATCATCCGGAGCCCACTCCATCATCCGGAGCCCAAATCCGAACTTCCATAGGTCAAAACGGGGTAGAACGAAATTCTCTACAACATGAAACCATCAAAACTTAGAAATAATAAGATTAAGTAGATCAAAACCCAAGAAATCCAAAAATAATATAAATATAGATCTACAAGAATCTAGCCATGGAAAGTGAAAATGTCAAGTTCTAAAGTAAGTTAGAATGCTGTAGGGAAGAGAATGAAGCAACAAAATTAGAGTTCCTCCATGAATCAAGTTGTACTTGCCTAGACCTCTCTCTCTCCCTCTCGCTGGTAGATAAAGGAGTTAATGGAGGAAGGAAAAGAGTAATGAAGAGAGAAAAGGAAGTGGAGTTAATAAATGGTAGTGGTGGTGGTAGGTAGGGGGTTCACCCTTAGGTTCATGATGAACCAATAGCAATTCCAAACCGAACCAAGCCAACCCGAACCAAGAATAACCCAAGCCATGAAGGAAACTAAACAAGAAAATTATGCAATACAAGGTAAAATACGTACACGTATTCCGAAATACGTAATACGAACCACAGGCATTACAACTCTATCCACCTTAAAAGAATTTTGTCCTCGGAATTTAATCAAGAGGCTAGAGGGGCAATGACAAGCTACACTAATCGCAAGCAAGCATTAACTAGGCAATCAATCAATCATGCAAGCAAGGAATCGAAGGTACGAGGCATAAGAAGGATATTATACCTCATGAGTCAAACAGGTCGGGATATCGCGATCGGATATCATCCTCACGCTCCCACGTTGACTCCCCCAAAGAGTGATGACCCCAAGAAACTTGGACTAACTTGATAGTCTTGTTCTTGAGTGTCTTCTCTCTCCGGTCCAATATAGACACGGGCCTCTCCTCATACGAAAGGTTGGTGCCAACAACCAATTCCAAATGATCCAGGATGTGGCTCGGGTCCGGGATATACCGTCGTAATTGGGATACATAAAACACATCATGCACCTCGCTTAGCGACGGCGGAAGAGCGAGACGATAGGATACATCTCCTACTCGCTCCAGAATGTCGAACGGCCCTATATACCTAGGACTAAGCTTTCCCCGTACGTCGAAACGAATGACGCCACGGTTAGGCAAAATCCTCAGGAATACATGATCGCCGACCGAAAACTCGAGAGGACGCCGATGAGAATCGGCGCAATGACGCTGGCAATATTGGGCAACTCGAAGATGATCCTTGACTCTTCTAACCACTTCAACTGTCTGGGCAATCATTTCTGGTCCAAGCATCTGCCTCTCTCCAACATCATCCCAGGCTAACGGGGATCGGCACTTCCTGCCATACAGCGCCTCGAACGGTGCCATCCGGATGCTGGCCTGGAAACTGTTATTGTACGAGAATTCCACCAGGTGCAAGTGATCTTCCCATGAACTACCGAAGTCAAGTGTACAGGACCGCAACATGTCTTCAAGAGTCTGGATCGTATGTTCGGACTGGTCGTCTGTCTGCGGATGATATGCTGAACTGAACTGGAGATGAGTTTCCAAACTCTCTTACAGGCTACGTCAAAAGTGCGACGTAAATCTTGAATCTCGGTCCGAGGTGATACTGACTGGCACTCCGTACAATTTGACGATCTGCCTAAGATACATTTCCGCTAGTTGAGCTGTCGACTGGCCAACTCTGAATGAAAGAAAGTGAGCCACCTTCGTGAGCCGATCAACAATAACCCAGATAGCATCTCTACCAGCTGGGGACCTAGGTAATCCAGTCACAAAATCCATGGTTACATGCTCCCACTTCCATTCTGGAATCGGCAAAGGCTGAAGAAGTCCAGCGGGCCTCTGATGTTCAGCCTTAACTTGTTGGCAGACCAAACAACGAGAGACAAACCGGGCTATCTCCCTCTTCATACCATTCCACCAAAAGTGCTGACGGATATCACGGTACATCTTCGTACCACCAGGATGAATGGAATATTGTGAACTGTGAGCCTCTGACATGATCTCCTGTCTGATATCTCTACTGGGTACACAAAGACGCTTACCATGTCGAAGTGTGCCATCTTCATGGATACATAACTCTGGTCTTTGTCCTGCCTCACACTTTGCTCTGAGTCGCTGAAGCTTGGAATCGGCAGACTGAGCCACCTTGATCCTCTCGACTATAGTGGACTGAACTTACATATTGGCTATCAATGCCACACTGGAAGGAAAGACAACTTCTATACCCATCTTCTGAAGATCTGCTAATAGCTCTTGTTGCGCTATCAGGAAATAAACTTCGGCTCTCCTGCTCAATGCATCTGCAACAACATTGGCCTTCCCAGGATGATACTGCAAGTTGACATCATAATCCACAAGCAGCTCTAGCTATCTCCTCTGATACATGTTAAGATCCTTCTGGGTGAAAACATACTTCAGGCTCTTGTGGTCAGTGAATATCTCTACCCTGTCTCCGTACAAGTAGTGCCTCCACAACTTGAGTGCAAACACTACTGCTGCCAGCTCCAAGTCATGGGTTGGGTAATTCCTCTCATGATCACGAAGTTGTCACGACGCATAAGCTATTACCTTCCCATGCTGCATCAGAACACATCCTAGGCCTCTGCCGGAAGCATCACAATATACTGAGAATCCTCCGATTCCATCTGGAAGCGTGAGAATGGGTACCGTTATCAGGCCCTGCTTCAATTGCTCGAAAGAACTCTGACACTCTGCTGTCCAAGCAAACTGCGTATCCTTGTGGGTCAATTGGGTCAATGGCGCTGAGATCCGAGCAAAATCCAAAATAAATCGCCGGTAATAGCCGGCCAATCCAAGAAAACTGCGAACTTCTGCAACTGTGCTGGGCACTGGCCATGACTCAATAGCCACAATCTTCTGGGGATCCACTTCTACTCCTCCTCTGGTGATGATATGACCCAAGTACGAAATACGATCAAGCCAGAACTCGTATTTACTGAACTTGGCATATAACTGGTGCTCCCTGAGAATCTGAAGAACCACGCGGAGATGTTGCTCATGCTCCGCCTCGCTCCTGCTGTAGACCAGGATGTCATCCAAGAACACAATCACAAACTGATCCAAGTAAGGCATGATGATGCGATTCATGAGATCCATGAATACTGCCGGTGCATTGGTTGCTCCAAAGGGCATAACAAGAAACTCCTAATGCCCATACCTCGATCTAAAAGCTGTCTTCGGGATGTCCTGCTCTCTGACCCTGATCTGATGATATCCTGAGCGCAAGTCGATCTTCGAGAATACTGACGCCCTTTTGAGCTGATCAAACAAGTCATCTATCCTCGGGAAAGGGTATCTGTTCTTGATTGTCACTGAGTTCAAGGTACGATAATCAACACATAACCTGGACGTACCATCCTTCTTTTTCACAAGAAGCATCGGAGCTCCCCAAGGCGATCCACTAGCACGAATGAATCCCTTGGTTCGAAGTTCTTCAATCATCTTATACAAGATCTCCAATTCTGAAGGCGCCATCCTGTAGACTCTCTCTGACACTGGGGCTGTTTCGGGAATCAAGTCGATAGTGAACTCGATCTCCCGCTCTGGCGGCATACCTGGAAGCTCTTCTAGGAAAATATCTGGAAACTCTTCGACTATCCAGGGCAACTGCACTGCTGCTACTGCCATCCGTAACACTGGAGGAGAAGGCTCAACTGCGCCTCGGGAAAAGAAAAACTCTGGCTCTCATGGAATGCTAAAAACAACCCTACCAATATGGCAGTCTATTCTAGCATACTGGTTCCTCAACCAATCAATCCCTAGGACCACATCATAGTCGGCCATCGGAAACTCTATCAATCTAGCGGGAAACTCTCTACCACTAACTACGATCCGACACAAAAAAAATACCCTATCGACTCCCACAAGTCCGTTACTAGTAAGTATATTGAGCCTTACTGATAATGACTCAGACTCCAATCCTACCCGTGTCGCGAATCGTGCAGACATAAAAGAATATGATGCACCGAAATCAAATAAAGCTGAAGCTGGAAAGGAGTTGACGAGAATAGTACTTGCCACTACCTCTCCTGGTGCCAATCCTTCCTCTGCGGTCATCACCATAGCCTGACCATGCCCTCGGGGTGCTGGTCCCCTCTGCTGAAATCCTCGTTGCCTATTCTGACTCAAGGCTTGGGCCTGAGTATGCTGCTGGGGGTTCTGCTGCTGGAATACCTGGGACTGAGGCGGCAAGGGCCTCGGCAATGGATACTGCTGCTGCTGGACCGGAGCTGGTCCTCTCACCGAAGAGCTAGAAAGGTTGGACGATGATGAACCACCCCTATTCGGGCAGGA
Organism: Iris pallida; assembly: GCA_029216955.1. Classification (NCBI taxonomy): domain Eukaryota; kingdom Viridiplantae; phylum Streptophyta; class Magnoliopsida; order Asparagales; family Iridaceae; genus Iris; species Iris pallida. Next base: position 2,472,138 of record JANAVB010033019.1, read on the forward strand.
TCCAACCCTATAGTCTGGTGCTCCACAAGCCAGGCACAATCCCTGCACCCTGTGATATTCTGCCACCACATGGCCTGGCTTTCCACAATGAGAACATCCTACGGAGGAATACTGCTTCTGCTTCTGCTTCTGCTGCTGCTGCTGAGGGTACGTCGGGGCTGAATGCTGAACCGACGTCACTGAGGCCGCCCGCCTCGGAGCTCCAATGGTCAAAGCCCTGGCTGCCGGGGCTGGGGCTGAAGACTGATTCATCTGGTCGTGGGATCTCTTCCAACCTCCGGCCCTATCCACAATCCTCTGGGAGGTATACTCATGCCTCCTAGCTGCTCTCAGGACTGCATCAAAAGTCTGATGCTCAAACTGCTCAACTGCCAATGGAATCTCCAGGTGAAGCCCCTGCTGAAATCGCTGGGCTCTATCATACTCAGTTACCACCAAGGTGGGAGCAAACCGACTAAGTCTCGAAAACTCGGCCGCATATCCGTCGACCGTTCTGCCTCCCTGCTTTAAGTTGGTAAACCTCGTCTGCAGGTCGTACCGAGATACAGCATCAAAATATTTTGTCTGGAATCTCTTTCTGAACACCGCCTAAGCAACGGGTGCTGCTAATCCAACGGCCTGAGCTGCCCACCAGCTACGGGCAAGATCTAGCAACTGCAGGTGTACCACTGCTACCTTCTCATTCTCTGGGGTCCTGGCTGCTTCTAGAATCACCTCTGTGTTCTGAAGCCAAGCATCTGCGGCAATCGCATCTTCACTACCGTCGAAGAAGGGAGGGTTCAAGCGCTTGAAGCTGTTGGCCGCGCTGTTATCCTGATGACCTCCTCTGGTCAAAGCATCCATCACTGCCTGGTGCAAGGCATCTCCTCGACGATCTTGGGAAGCTATTAAGGTCCTGACGAGTCCTACCAAAGCGCCATCATCAAGCTCGGCAGGCTGAACTGGCTGGACTGGTGGATCTCCGCCAGAAGGCACGACTCTGGAGGCTACCTCCGAATGCTGGGCTTGATCTCCGGGTTGCTGCTGATCTGCGGGAAGTGCTCCGCCTTGCTGACCGGCAGGTCCAAGAACGATGCCGCTGAAGAAGACGACATGGAGAACAATAAGGAAGGACCAGGATAGATCAACGATACAAGCATATGATCAGGACAAGAATCCAGGAATTCAGAAGATAAGAGCAGAGATCAAGGGCGAATACTGATTGAGACATCTATTCGGTAAACCCTCACATATCTTGATTTACAAGACCTGCATGGGCCACCACTTAAACCATGTCACGCCCCAGAACCAGAATACTTGTCACGCCCCAGAACCAGAATACTGGAGAGCGGGGGCAGACATAGCCAGCTACGTATAACGGAATGGGATCCACACTTCTATACGGTCACGGCTGTCTAGATATGTGAGGGTTTTACTACAATCCACCAGTCTCTTAAGGTCATAAAATAGCCTATTGTCTCAATCTCAACCAACTAATAATAATCACAAGATATCAGATCTCCAAATATACAATTGTAAGGCGTCCCAAACATTACATATCCAGATGATCATGAAGCTAGTCATTACAAAATGTGAGGACTAGCAAGAGTTCAGTCATACATGATCAACCCCCGGGGCTTGTCAATCATGTTACAGCCCGTAGGCAGACAGTAAGTAAGTACAATCGAGCTAACACTTGCTCGTCGGCTAAACGTCTCAAAAAAATAATTTATAATATTACAGTGGAAGAACAAAAGAAACCCACTCGATGCCCTGGTTACGCCTGGTGACCACCATCGGGCTGGAAAGCAGGGAGATCCTTTGGTGCTGCTCCGGTATCTGGCCATACAAAACCAGCTGGGTCAGACCCCAGAAATAGCAAGTGCCACAAAGGAGGCTTCACTTAAGAACTAAAACCAACAAATCATTAGCATTCAATATGTAAGAAAATAATAAGTAACACAGATTGAGGTTTGTGCACTACCAATGTACTTATCCCAATCAGAGAAAATAATTAAGTGAGGCATCATTGACATAAAAGAACTGGAGAATCATGCTAAATAAAATATAGCTGGACAATATATGAAGAGAAAATGAAGGTACTATTCCGGAAGCCAGGTTACAATCCTTAAACCAAACAAGGACCGAGATTGTAACCCTTCACCTGAACAGAACTTAGTCTCTGATCATTTATTGCTCAAGGTGCCAATCATTAAGGTAAAAAGAGAGAGTACAATGATAAAAGTGACAATAAAGAGTACAATACACTAGAGTGACAATAGAGTACAATCGTTATAATAACAATCCGGAGTGACAATCATTATAGTGACAATCTGGAGTGACAATCATCAATCATTATAGTGACAATCTGGAGTGACAATCATTATAGTGACAATCTGGAGTGACAATCATTCAATCATTCTGGTATAATCTTTCAATCAATCACTTCTAGACAATACTATACTGGACTAGACTCCATCCAAGCAATCACGGCCAATCATTGCCTACGGCTTTCTACATTAACTAACTAGGGTTATCACAATCCTAGTTACTAGCAAGATGTAATGAGATGCTCCAAGTAGTCACAGGCCCTGCAGCTATCCAGGTTATCCAGGCAATCATTATAGTGACAATCTAGAGAGTATAATGCATTAGAGTGACAATAGAGTTCAATTATTTAAAGTGACAATCAAGAGTGCCCCACATAACAGTGGGCTGGAAATGTGCCCTACTCGTCGGCAGGCTACAAGTCCAAACATTTGCGGCCGAGATAACGGGATCGCCTGTAACTGGGGAACATCTCTTCATGAGTAGTGAATTATACTAATTATTAACCTTAGTCCATTTCAGTAGGTACTCCTGACCGTGGTACTCAGGAGTCCCCTCCTAGATATGATGCAAGACAGGACTGGATTATTTGTACAAGCACAATCGCCTACGGTGTCATGATTAATTAAACAGGTCATGTCATGTCAGGTAGCCGTCGCAACAGCTATTCGAGATAATCATGTCAGGTTATCATGCCAAGTGTACTTTGTCAGGAGTGCACCACGACGGGCCACTATCAGGTCATGTCAGGCTATTATGTTAGGAGTGCACCACTACGGGTCACTATCACGTCATGCTCAACTATCAATTCTAAACATATCAAGTAAATTCGTGATTATCAAGTTCAGGACAAAAGGCGTAAGGATATAAAATGGACGTTAAATATCTAATAAAATATCAATATACAGGGCTATAGAAGATCAAGGGTAATCAGGCTACGCTCAAGCCAGGCTACGCTCAGGCTAGCGTACGCTCAGGTCTGCATACCAAAGGATCCATACACTTCCAATGGGAAGCGTACGCAAGGGTCAGCGTACACAAGGGCACGCTCAAGCTACAGGTCAGCGTACGCTCAAGCTACAGGTCAGCGTACGCTCAAGCTAGCGTACGCTCAAGACACGCTACCAACATGCAGCGTATCAAGGCTAGCGTACGCTCGCTAAAGAGCAGCGTACACAAGTCAGCGTACGCTCGCTAAAGAGCAGCGTACACAAGTTAGCGTACGCTCGCTAAAGAGTAGCGTACACAAGTCAGCGTACGCTCGCTAAAGAGCAGCGTACACAAGTCAGCGTACGCTCGCTAAAGAGCAGCGTACACAAGTCAGCGTACGCTCGCTAAAGAGCAGCGTACACAAGTTAGCGTACGCTCGCTAAAGAGCAGCGTACACAAGTCAGCGTACGCTCGCTAAAGAGCAGCGTACAGCTCAGTGACGTAAGCTAAAAAGCTAGCTCACTGTTCACTATCTTCTCTAAATGGCAAGAACAGCAAGAACTCTAAAGTTGAATCTAAGCTTCAATTGTCCAAATCTTGGTCAAAACAAGTCCGAATCCAACTTTCCAAAGGTCAAAATTGGGTAGAATAAAATTCTCTAAAATATGGAACCATCAAAACTTGAAAACAAGCAAGTTTGATAGATCAAAACACCAAAATCCAAAAATAGCAAAACTCTAGATCTACAAGAATTAAAGCCTCAAAATGGAAAATGACAAGTTCTAATGTGGTTTAGAATCATGAGGAGAAGCTAATGAAACCATCAAAAGGAGTTCTCTGGTGGAAGCAAGTTGCACTTGCCTATGGTGTTCTTGGTTGGTGGAGAAGAGTAATGGTGGGGGAAGGAGAAGTAAATGAGAATTATGGAGGAGAGAGAAGGTTGGTGGGGATAATAAAGAGGGGGTTGTGGTAGAAATGAAGGAGAAGCATAGGCTAAGGTGTTCCACCCTTGGCCCATGATGAACCAAGCATTGGGCCGGCCGAACCAAGCCAACCCAAACTGAGAGTAAACAAGCCAAGCCAAACCAAGGAGATATACAATTACAAGATAAAATACGTATACGTATTCCAAATACGTAATACGAACAACAGGCATTACAACTCTACCCACCTTAAAAGAATTCGGTCCTCGGAATTTAATTAAGAGGCTAGAGGGACAAGAACAAGCTACACTATTCACAGGCAATTATACTAGGCAATCAATCAATCATGCAAGCAAGGAATTGATGGCATGAGGCATAAGAAAAACATTATACCTCACGAGTCAAACAAGTCGGGATATCGTGATCGGATATCATCCTCACGCTCCCACGTTGACTCCCCCAAAGAGTGATGACCCCAAGCAACTCGGACTAACTGATAGTCTTGCGTTCGAGTCTCTCTCTTTGGTCAAACATGGACACGAGCTTATCCTCATACGAAAAGGTTGGTACCAATAACCAGTTTCGAATGACCTAGGATATGGCTCGGGTCCGGAATGTACCGTTGTAATTAGGATACATGAAATATGTCATGCACCCCGCATAATGACGGTAGAAAAGCAAGATGAGAGGACACATATACCTCTCGGCCGATTCTGAACCTGAGCCTGGGCTAGGGTAAACTGCCGCGGGTCCTGTTGCTGGAAAGTCTGGGCCTGAGTCGGCAAGGGCCTCGGGAACGGGAATTGCTGTTGCTGGTGAACTGGAGCTGGTGCTGGTGCTGGTCCCCCAACCGAGGGACTAGATACTGTCGATGCTGAATCAACTCTGAAAGGGCAGGACCCCACCCTATGGTCCGGTGCTCCACACAATAAACACAATCCCAACGCTTTGCGACACTCTGCTACCACGTGTCCATGCTTTCCACAATAAGAACAGCCCACGGCGGAAGACTGCACTTGCTTCTGTTTCTGCGGAGAGTACGTCGGGGTTGAGTACTGGACCGACGTAACTGAAGCTGCTCACCTCGGAGCTCCAATAGGTAAAGTCCTGGCTGCTGGGGCTGGGGCTGAAGACTGATTCATTTGACTATGGGACCGCTTCCGACCTCTGGTCCTATCCAATATTCTCTGGGAGGTATACTCGTGCCTCCTTGCTGCTCGCAACACCGCATTATAGGTCTGATGCTCGAACTGTTCTACTGCTAATATAATCTCCAACTGAAGTCCCTGCTGGAACCTCTGCGCTCTGTCAAACTCGGTTGCCACCAAGGTGGGAGCAAACCGACTGAGTCTGGAAAACTCGGCCGCATAACCGTCGACCGTCCTCCCCATCTGCTTAAGATTACTGAACCTGGTCTGCAAGTCATATCGAGCTACTGCATCATAATACTTGATCTGGAACTTCTCGCTGAATACTGCCCAGGAGACAGGTGTTGCCAATCCTACTGCTTGTGCGGCCCACCAACTGCGGGCTAGATCTAATAATTGTAGGCGCACCACAGCCACCTTCTCATCTTCTGGAGTCTTCGCGGCTTTGAGAATCACCTCTATATCCTGTAGCCAAGCATCGACAGCAATGGCATCCTCGCTGCCATCGAAGAAGGGAGGGTTCAGGCGCTTGAAACTGTTGACCGCACTGTTCCCTCGAGGACCACTTCTATTCAGAGTATCTTCCACTGCCTGGTACAAGGCATCGCCTCTACGATCTTGGGAAGCTAACAATGATCTGATGAGACCCACCAAAGTGCCATCATCAGGATCTATAGGCTGGACTGGCTGAACTGGCGGCTCTCCTCCAGTAGGTACGACTCGGGAGGCTGCTCCTGAGTGCTGGGCCTGATCTTCTGGTTGCTGCTGGTCCACGGGAGGTGATCCGCCTTGCTGATCAGCAGGTCCAGGTTCAATGCCGCTGAAGAAGACGACATGGAAACAACAAGGAAGGACCAGGACAGATCAACGATTATAAGCATGTGATCAGGACAAGAATTTTAGGAATCAAGAGGATACGAGCAGAGATCAAGGACGAATACTGATTGAGACATCTATTCGGTAAACCCTCACATATCTTGATTTACAAGACCTGCATGGGCCACCACTTAAACCATGTCACGCCCCAGAACCAGAATACTGGAGAGCGGGGGCAGACATAGCCAGCTACGTATAACGGAATAGGATCCACACCGCTATACGGTCACGACTGTCTAGATATGTAAGGGTTTCACTACAATCCATCAGTCTCTTAAGGTCATAAAATAGCCTATTGTCTCAATCTCAACCAACTAATAATAATCACAAGATATCAGATCTCCAAATATACAATTGTAAGGCGTCCCAAACATTACATATCCAGATGATCATGAAACTAGTCGTTACAAAATGTGAGGACTAGCAAGAGTTCAGTCATACATGATCAACCCCCGGGGCTTGTCAATCATGTTACAGCCCGTAGGCAGACAGTAAGTAAGTACAATCGAGCTAACACTTGCTCGTCGGCTAAACGCCTCAAAAGAATAATTTATAATATTAAAGTGGAAGAACAAAAGAAACCCACTCGATGCCCTGGTTACGCCTGGTGACCACCATCGGGCTAGAAAGCAGGAAGATCCTTTGGTGCTGCTCCAGTATCTGACCATACAAAACCAGCTGGATCAGACCCCAGAAAGAGCAAGTGCCACAAAGGAGGCTTCACTTAAGAACTAAAACCAACAAATCATTAGCATTCAATATGTAAAAAAATAATAAGTAACACAGATTGAGGTTTGTGCACTACCAATGCACTTATCCCAATCAGAGAAAATAATTAAGTGAGGCATCATTGACATAAAAGAACTGAAGAATCATGCTAAATAAAATATAGCTGGACAATATATGAAGAGAAAATGAAGGTACTATTCCGGAAGCCAGGTTACAATCCTTAAACCAAACAAGGACCGAGATTGTAACCCTTCACCTGAACAGAACTTAGTCTCTAATTATTTATTGCTTAAGGTACTAATCATTAAGGTAAAAAGAGAGAGTATAATGATAAAAGTGACAATGAAGAGTGCAATACACTAGAGTGACAATAGAGTACAATCGTTATAATAACAATCCGGAGTGACAATCATTATAGTGACAATCTGGAGTGACAATCATCAATCATTATAGTGACAATCTGGAGTGACAATCATTATAGTGACAATCTGGAGTGACAATCATTCAATCATTCTGGTATAATCTTTCAATCAATCACTTCTAGACAATACTATACTGGACTAGACTCCATCCAAGCAATCACGGCCAATCATTGCCTACGGCTTTCTACATTAACTAACTAGGGTTATCACAATCCTAGTTACTAGCAAGATGCAATGAGATGCTCCAAGTAGTCACAGGCCCTGCAGCTATCCAGGTTATCCAGGCAATAATTATAGTGACAATCTAGAGAGTATAATGCATTAGAGTGACAATAGAGTTCAATTATTTAAAGTGACAATCAAGAGTGCCCCACATAACAGTGGGCTGGAAATGTGCCCTACTCGTCGGCAGGCTACAAGTCCAAACATTTGCGGCCGGGATAACGGGATCGCCTGTAACTGGGGAACATCTCTTCATGAGTAGTGAATTATACTAATTATTAACCTTAGTCCATTTCAGTAGGTACTCCTGACCGTGGTACTCAGGAGTCCCCTCCTAGACATGATACAAGACAGGACTGGATTATTTGTACAAGCACAATCGCCCACGATGTCATGATTAATTAAACAGGTCATGTCATGTCAGGTAGCCGTCGTAACAGCTATTCGAGATAATCATGTCAGGTTATCATGCCAAGTGTACTTTGTCAGGAGTGTACCACGACGGGCCACTATCAGGTCATGTCAGGCTATTATGTTAGGAGTGCACCACTACGGGTCACTATCACGTCATGCTCAACTATCAATTCCAAACATATCAACTAAATTTGTGATTATCAAGTTCAGGACAAAAGGCGTAAGGATATAAAATGGACGTTAAATATCTAATAAAATATTAATATACAGGGCTATAGAAGATCAAGGGTAATCAGACTACACTCAAGCCAGGCTACGCTCAGGCTAGCGTACGCTCAGGTCTGCGTACCAAAGGATCCATACACTTCCAATGGGAAGCGTACGCAAGGGTCAGCGTACACAAGGGCACGCTCAAGCTACAGGTCAGCGTACGCTCAAGCTACAGGTCAGCGTACGCTCAAGCTACAGGTCAGCGTACGCTCAAGCTAGCGTACGCTCAAGACACGCTACCAACAGGCTGCGTATCAAGGCTAGCGTACGCTCGCTAAAGAGCAGAGTACACAAGTCAGCGTACGCTCGCTAAAGAGCAGCGTACACAAGTTAGCGTACGCTCGCTAAAGAGCAGCGTACACAAGTCAGCGTACGCTCGCTAAAGAGCAGTGTACACAAGTCAGCGTACGCTCGCTAAAGAGCAGCGTACACAAGTCAGCGTACGCTCGCTAAAGAGCAGCGTACACAAGTCAGCGTACGCTCGCTAAAGAGCAGCGTACACAAGTCAGCATACGCTCGCTAAAGAGCAGCGTACACAAGTCAGCGTACGCTCGCTAAAGAGCAGCGTACAGCTCAGTGGCGTAAGCTAAAAAGCTAGCTCACTGTTCACTGTCTTCTCCAAATGGCAAGAACAGCAAGAACTCTAAAGTTGAATCTAAGCTTCAATTGTCCAAATCTTGGTCAAAACAAGTCCGAATCCAACTTTTCAAAGGTCAAAATTGGGTAGAATGAAATTCTCTAAAACATGGAACCATCAAAACTTGAAAACAAGCAAGTTTGATAGATCAAAACACCAAAATCCGAAAATAGCAAAACTCTAGATCTACAAGAATTAAAGCCTCAAAATAGAAAATGACAAGTTCTAATGTGGTTTAGAATCATGAGGAGAAGCTAATAAAACCATCAAAAGGAGTTCTCTGGTAGAAGCAAGTTGCACTTGCCTGTGGTGTTCTTGGTTGGTGGAGAAGAGTAATGGTGGGGGAAGGAGAAGTAAATGAGAATTATGGAGAAGAGAGAAGGTTGGTGGGGATAATAAAGAGGGGGTTGTGGTAGAAATGAAGGAGAAGCATAGGCTAAGGTGTTCCACCCTTGGCCCATGATGAACCAAGCATTGGGCCGACCGAACCAAGCCAACCCAAACCGAGAGTAAACAAGCCAAGCCAAACCAAGGAGATATGCAATTACAAGATAAAATACGTATACGTATTCCAAATACGTAATACGAACAACAGGCATTACAATACTGGAGAGCGGGGGCAAACATTGTCACGCTCCGCTCCCGCAGGAGCGATCGTCCTCGCTAAGGCGTGATGCCGCACGGGCCTAGGTTGCGCCCGTGCAAGGCTAAGTCCAGAAACGGTCGATTTGAGCTAGGCCACAGAGTCGCACAGAGTGTCCCCAATTGCAGCGAAAAGTAAACGAACACAAAATTGAAGTGAATTCAAACTCTTTATTGATTTTCAAGAAGTTTACAAGCGGCGCTAGGCCGATATTACAAATCGCTCAAGCTCTCTCTCTGAAACATAAAAGGCGTGCCAAGTGGCTTACAACATAGAATAATTCATGGTGATATTTCGATACATTATGTCCTGTATATGGTGCTCCAGCTCCTTGCAACGCTCCAAGTCCCCAGAGATAACTCCGCGCCTTAGCACGTTCGAGGGAAGCTCCGCACCCGATGTAACACCCAGTTTTCCAGATGAGGGTAATTTTAAAATTTTGTAATTATAATTATTATTTATTGATTATTATTTCATATTATGATTTTTGGTGATTTTTATTTTTTTTAAACTATTTAAATTTATGACCGGTGATTTTTGGTGTTTTGCTGGTGAACAGTAGAGACTGCCTACCCTAGAGCCTAGCCATGTGATTAGAGTTTTTTTTGATATTTTTAGGGTTATTTGGATTTATTATAATTTATTTGAATTTATGGGAATTTTTAGAATTTATTTTGGAATTGTTTGAATGAGGGTTGACTAGTGTTGACTAGGAGACTAACCTAGTGACTAACCTAGGTTAAGACCACTTGGTTAGGTTAAGTAAACTTGGTTTGACCTAATTTAGTGAGGGATTAAGTCATTGGAACTTGTTTGGAGAGATTTGGAGTTGATTTGACTAATATGGCTTATGACTTCATAAGTCATGATTAATGACTTGAGACTTAAAGCCCATAGGCCCACCCAAGTAGCTAACCCTAATTCTAATCAGCCCATGGCTGGTCACTATGATCATCCCCATCCTATTTAATACCCCCAAAGTTAGGGCTAGCCTCCATTAGGTTTTTTGCCAAGTTTTAGAAGGAGGTATTTCCCATCTTCAATAAATCCTAGTAAATTCATTTTAATTTTTTTAACCCAAACAAATTGCATTGGGTTCTAAATTTCCTCTACTTTCTGTTTGTAATTGGTATTCTCAGCTTTGGACAGCTTTGGAGGAGTTTAACCATCAAGAGGGGCACCTCTTTGTGGAGTTTTTGTAGCTTGTGATACTCTTAGGTAAATCCATTTTCTCACCTTATAATTCTGTGAATTTTGCATCATTAGGGAGCCCTATACCTAGCCTAACTATAGGAATAGGAATCCCCAAATTTTTGTGTCCTTTCGTGTCCAAACAGGACACGTACCAGTACACTGTCGTAGGTGTTTGATGAAATGCCCCAATGGGCATTTCGTGTGATTTTTGGGGTTTTGTTTGAATAGGAAATTAGATTTGGGTCTCGCTTACACATTTCTGTAGTTTGTGTCGTGTCTTAGTGTCGTGTCTAGGCTGTACGGACACGTGTACACACGGTCGTGCACGCGCGCGCGGGGGCTGTGAGTGCCCTGCTGCTCGGGCCCATTTCCGACACGGACATGCGTCCCCGACGCGTAAAACTTGACACACATCATGGGGCAACATCTGTCACCCCGTGTGTCAAGTTACACGGGCCCACGTGGTGTGTCGGACACGTACGAGCACGTGCACTAGTTTTTGCCTGTGCGGTTTTCCTTTGAAAATGAGCACTGATACGCACGTTTCGTGTCCCGTACACGCGACGAGGACACGAGACAGGGTAACCTATCCCTAGTCCTAGACTAGGAGAACATATGGACACAATCTCGTGGGTCGTGTCGCTGTGTGTCGTGCACACGATCGACGTGAACACGTGCACGCTGTTGGCTGTCGTTGTGTCCTGTGTTCCCTGTTTTGGATTTTGATTAAATGGACACGTTTGTGTCCACTTCTGTGGACACAAACACATCACGTAGCATGTATACATTATGTTTTAACATTACCAACCAATGTTTTGGGTTTTTAATTTAATTTTCAATGTGGATTCTCTTTTTTCCCTATTTATTGATTTCTTAGTATCAGTCCATATTGACTGATTTTTCCATATTTCGAAATTCAATTTTGGCAATCTTTTTAGACTATTATATACTGTTAATTACTTGTGTTTAAGACCCTAACATGTTCACCTATTTAAATCCTAAGTGTGTGTCAAGTTGGGTTGATTTTTGATGTGAATTGAGTTCAATTTATGGGACTTAAGGAAGAGGACCGAATTGAGTTATTAGTGCACTGTTCCTATTCTGTCCAGATCTTCAAAATGAAGTTTGTCATCATTTTCTAACTATTATACATTGTTAATTACTTATATTTAAGGCTCTAACATGCTCACCTACTTAAATTCTATTAGTATGACAAAGTTGGATTGATCTTATTGTGAATTGAGTTTAAAACTGAATGTTAAGTTTTAGGCAATTTTGAACTGTTGTTTACCTCTATAAATCTGAGTTTAAATCTGGAATATGTGAATGCAATATTGTTTTTAACCTGGACATTTTTTGAACAATTGTAAACTGTTTCTTGAACTCATTTGGGATTTGTTGGTGTGTCCTTTTGAGCTCAAATCTGAGTTATTTAAGTGAAGGACTGAAACTGGGGTTTAGTGAATGGTTTAACTGTTTTCTTTTAAGTTCCTTGAACTGTTTTGTGATCACAGTGTTGTGTATTGACCTGGGCTTTTGTTGGACTGTTTTAAAACTAAATTGGGACTGTTGGGGGTGTGTGGGGTTCAACTGAGAAGTGAAGTGTGGGCTGAACTGAGTTGGTTCTCAGTTTTCTTCACTGTTTCATGTCCTTTGGTTCACACACCCACACCTTTATGTTTTCCCATTCTTGATTCATCACTCTCACTAATTAGCACTCTAGCCTATCACAACACCCTTTCACATGTTGCACCTAGCAACACTTGACACTTGTTCTTCACACTCATGTCACTTATTGTTTTGCCATGCTCACTCCACACTCCCATGTTCCACACCATGTTCACATCACTCTCACACCACACACACAAGTCCACACACACACATGTTCACATCACTAGTACACACATACACATATGCACATATTTGTGTATTAACATATAGTTGTATTGTTTTCATATGGATAACCTATAGGTGATAAATTCCTATATTAGAATATATTGATATAGTAATATGTGTACTATTTAAGTATAGGTATAATCTTGTAGATGTGATTTATGGTTGTGTGATTTTCCTATATTAGAGTTTATAGTCATATTGTACATATGTATTGTTTAGATATAGAATTGAATACGGTATTGCCTATTGGCATATGGTATAGTCTATTGGCCTATGGCCTATGGTTGTGTTTGTTTAGCTAGTAAGTCTAGTTTAGACTTGTTTAGTCTTATTAGGCCTAGAATGGACTAGTTAGCCTAGTGTAGCCTAGTTTGACTTAGGTTTGACTTGGTTGACCTAGTTTGACTTCTAGGGTTGACCAGAGTTGACCAAGTGTTGACTTTGGTCTAGTTTGACCTAGACAGCATGCAGATGCATTGTACATTTCATATATTACCCTCTGTATACATCTTGACTTGTGTTGCTCTAACTAGGAGTCAGATATCTCATCTCGGACAGTACATTTACTTCAGACATTCAGATACGAGGCGAGTACATTCTCTGATCATTTCATATCCTGCTTAAAATTATTTTATGCATTAAATTACTTTACTTGATACTGTCACGTTGGTCACACGGATTAGTACTATACGGATCCCTTCTTGAGATGTTACCCCTTTAGGGAGCATCGGGTACTCTATGTTCTGTGCGTTTTACTTACATAGCGTATCATATGCTTCTTTGGTTCTTTGATCACTTGTGACATATACTCATATGATCACAGAGTCTTCTTTGAATCCTTATCCCATTTATTGGGTCTATCAGAATCCCCATTTTTTGGGACTACTATGTACCATCCTTCGGGGGCTTACCACCCTTTGGGGGCTTATTACTCTTCGGGGACTGTTACATAGAAGCATGTACGTAACATAACTTGTTTGGATCTTTGTGTATTAGTTGCGGGTACGGAGGAGTATAAATAGCCATGTGAACAATTTCCAAAGTAGAATAGCCATGTACGCCTCTTTAGTATAGCCATGTACAATCAAGCCGTTCACATGTCGACTTTGTACTCTAAATCACTAGTCACTGGTCGCTCTCTACTTATAGTAGATATTTCTATTACAGTTCTCTCTCTGTTTTCATGCTGCATTCCTTCAGTATCTATATCTTACTTTACTGTATGATTATATTTTCTAACCTGCTATAAACTGTTGAGATGTACTGTGCTCGCTCCCGTCCTGACTGAACCTGTTAAAAATTTTACAGAGGATGATGAGAAACCCTGCACCCCTTACTTGGAGCTTGCCTAGATGACACTCGCGACCTGGACCCCTGGGGAGGTTCAGGCAGCTGCTGAGGATGATACCCTTGCATAGTATAGATAGCTTAGACTGTCATTTCTCTTCATGTTTAGCTGTTGTCTTATTTTCAAAGTTGTATATTTTTAGAGATGATAAGACTTATATTTCTTTTCTGTTGTTCCTCGGTTGAGGATTTTCTTATCTAATTATCGTGCCATATTCTATCTCTAGATTGTGATTGAATTGTACCTCTGTGTTGGCCTCCTTTTGGAGAGTATTTACATGTTAGTTAGTTATAGTTCATGACCTAGAACAGCGTTCTACCGCCGACACTGCGGCATAGGCTGGGCGCTGTTACGTTCTCGTACCCTCACAGTGGGTGCGGGTCGTGACACGTTTTGAGTGGTGGCCCATGCAGGTCGAGTTTATGTAGTGGTATTCGAACTAGAGTATCACTACAGCCTGCAGTAGGAATTAGGATTATTTTTGGAGGTACTCAATCACAATAGGAAAAACTCTTAATCAGATTCCTTTTGTCTAAAATTGTTGTTTATTGATTTCCCTTTGAATATAAACTGTCCTCCTTTGAATTTTTGCTTCATTCTCAGAAATTGCTTCTTGTTTTGATCTGTTTTCATAATGGTTATGAAGACACGATCTCATCGCTTCGGTTCGGGGGATACTATCGAGAGGCTGGCCACCTCTCGTCCTGTTTATCAGGGCCTCGAGACCGCAGCTCTTGTTGTGCCGACTCAGGTTGGCGTTTCTGCTACATTGGAGGTGCACCTCTATCTGTACAGAGATTTTCTCCCGTCATTTCTGATTTCTCTCAGCAGCGGTTCATGCAGCATCAGCAACAGACCAGAGAAAACTAGCAGGGCGAGCTATCGTCAGGACAGTCGAGGATGCACAGACTATTGGAGATCTTGCTGCAAGCTCCGTTCTTCTCAATTCCATTTTTGAAAATTGTCTTTATAACTCCCTTGAAATCCGATTCCATCTGTTCCTTGTTGATTGATTAATTTTGTCATGTTACTCTTTTGTTGTGTTTGTTTTTCTTCTGAGAAAATCATATGGGCTAGGTCGCCTAAATCATGGGATCTAGAATCCTCGATAGTCGTGTTAGTTGGCATAGTGAGGACATGTAGTCAGATTTTGGATGTATTCTCGGGTATGGGAATTTAAGGTTTTCGCCGTCGCATGCGGCAGTACAAAAATTTTAAATACCATGAACCTAGAGGTACGTATCTTAGTCAAGGACTCTGTGATTATCGTAGCCTTGCTCACTAGCATAATGAAGACTCTGGACAACATGATTTTGGACAGACGCATATGATTAACAGATTGTATCTTGAGAAGGTTTAAACATCATACCCTTTTGATTGTTATAAATGACTTAGGAGTAGGGATATTTAGTTTTGTAGAGCTTATTCATAGGTAGTTCCTTCATAGTATAATGGTATGATGACTTGTAGAGTGTTTGTACCCTAGAGGTGATAGTTAGCATTGGTGTTAGAATAGTAACCCATTGCAGATGATTCTCCTGTTATCTATAATACCAACCAGTTACACATAGGATGTTAGTATGCCTTATAGCCTTGATGATTATTACTACTTTCCCTTACCTTTTCCAGTGAGGCACCCATGATCGGAGCCTGCCTTTGAGTATAGTTGTAGTTTCACCTAAGACCGAGATGTCTATTTGCATAGATAGATTGCAGATGATATTGGCATATGGGATATAGGTTAGTTGGTATCTATAGGCCATTGTTGTATAGGGTTATAAACATGTTGTTTAGCCTATACTTGGTTCAGTTTTCCATTTTAGTTAAGTTCTCTTCGTGTTGAGTTCCTTTGTGTTCATCACCTTTATAGGCAGTGTGCAGACCCTTCACTAGATACCATGTCCCCTTGATTCAGACCATTCATCCTTAGCCTAGTTCTAAGCATTGTTTCAGACCCTTATAAGTTTAGTCTGCCTTAACCCTTGGTTGATCAGTCATGTATATATATATATGATATACTTAGGATATATGTGATGGGTTGTTGTTCTTGAGCATATATATATATATGTGGTATTTGGTATTCATGTGCTTAGCTTGTAGGTATTTAGTTATAGGTGACTTGATAGGATTGGGAAGTTAAGAGCTAGTCTATTATAGAGTTTCTTTTTTGCTAAATTATAGTTGCCAACACCTAGATAGCTAGCATAGGTAAAACCCTAAGAAGTTGACCAGTTGATGATCAAGTACTTAGATGTTGAGAAATTGACTAGTGATTGACCCTTGACTATGTTTGACATAGAAGGGGGTACGATCATCTTAATTTCGAGGACAAAATTTTTATAAGGAGGGTAGGATTGTAACACCCAGTTTTCCAAATGAGGGTAATTTTAAAATTTTGTAATTATAATTATTATTTATTGATTATTATTTTATATTATGATTTTTGGTGATTTTTAATTATTTTTAAACTATTTAAATTCATGACCGATAATTTTTGGTGTTTTGCTAGTGAATAGTAGAGACTGCCTACCTATAGCCTAGCCATGTGATTAGGGTATTTTTTTGACATTTTTAGGGTTATTTGGATTTATTATAATTTATTTGAATTTATGGGAATTTTATAATTTATTTTGGAATTGTTTGAATGAGGGTTGACTAGTTTTGACTAGGAGACTAACCTAGTGACTAACCTAGGTTAAGACCACTTGGTTAGGTTAAGTAAACTTGGTTTGACCTAATTTAGTGAGGGATTAAGTCATTGGAACTTGTTTGGAGAGATTTGGAGTTGATTTGACTAATATGGCTTATGACTTCATAAGTCATGATTAATGACTTGAGACTTAAAGCCCATAGGCCCACCCAAGTAGCTAACCCTAATTCTAATCAGCCCATGGCTGGTCACTATGATCATCCCCATCCTATTTAACACCCCCAAAGTTAGGGCTAGCCTCCATTAGGTTTTCTTGCCAAGTTTTAGAAAGAGGTATTTTCCATCTTCAATAAATCCTAGTAAATTCATTTTAATTCCTTTTTAACCCAAACAAATTGCATTGGGTTCTAAATTTCCTCTACTTTCTGTTTGTAATTGGTGTTCTCAGCTTTGGAGAGCTTTGGAGGAGTTTGACCATCAAGAGGGGTACCTCTTTGTGGAGTTTTTGTAGCTTGTGATACTCTTAGGTAAATCCATTTCCTCACCTTGTAATTCTATGAATTTTGCATCATTAGGGAGCCCTATACCTAGCCTAACTATAGGAATAGGAATCCCCAAATTTTCGTGTCCTTTCGTGTCCAAACAGGACACGTACCAGTACACTGTCGTAGGTGTTTGATGAAATGCCCCAATAGGCATTTCGTGTGATTTTTGGGGTTTTGTTTGAATAGAAATTAGATTTGGGTCTCGCTTACACATTTCTGTAGTTTGTGTCGTGTCTTAGTGTCGTGTCTAGGCTGCACGGACACGTGTACACACGGTCGTGCACGCGCGCACGGGAGCTGTGAGTGCCCTGCTGCTTGGGCCCATTTCCGACACGGACACGCGTCCCCGATGCATGAAACTTGACACACATCATGGGGCAACGTCTGTCACCCCGTGTGTTAAGTTACACGGGCCCACGTGGCGTGTCGGACACGCACGAGCACGTGCACTGGTTTTTGCTTGTGCGGTTTTTTTTTTGAAAACGAGCACTGATACGCGCATCTCGTGTCGCGTACACACGACGAGGACACGAGACAGGGTGTCATATCCCTAGCTCTAGTCTAGGTAAACACGTGGACACAATCTCGTGGGTCGTGTCGCTGTGTGTCGTGCACACGATCGACGTGAACACGTGCACGCTGTTGGCTGTCGTTGTGTCCTGTGTTCCCTGTTTTGGGTTTTGATTAAATGGACACGTTTGTGTCCCTTCTGTGGACACAAACACATCACGTAGCATGTATACATTATGTTTTAACATTACCAACCAATGTTTTGGGTTTTTAATTTAATTTTCAATGTGGATTCTCTTTTTCCCTATTTACTGATTTCTTAGTATCAGTCCATATTGACTGATTTTTCCAGATTTTGAAATTCAATTTTGGCAATCTTTTTAGACTATTATACACTGTTAATTACTTGTGTTTAAGACCCTAACATGTTCACCTACTTAAATCCTAAGTGTGTGTCAAGTTGGGTTGATTTTTGATGTGAATTGAGTTCAATTTCTGGGACTAAAGGAAGAGGACTAAACTGAGTTATTAGTGCACTGTTCCTATTCTGTCCAGATCTTCAAAATGAAGTTTGTCATCATTTTCTAACTATTATACACTGTTAATTACTTGTATTTAAGGCTCTAACATGCTCACCTACTTAAATTCTATTAGTATGACAAAGTTGGATTGATCTTATTGTGAATTGAGTTTAAAACTGAATGTTAAGTTTTAGGCAATTTTGAACTGTTGTTTACCTCTGTAAATCTGAGTTTAAATCTGGAATATGTGAATGCAATATTGTTTTTAACCTGGACATTTGTTGAACAATTGTAAACTGTTTCTTGAACTGATTTGGGATTTGTTGGTGTGTCCTTTTTTGCTCAAATCTGAGTTATTTAAGTGAAGGACTGAAACTGGGGTTTAGTGAATGGTTTAACTGTTTTCTTTTAAGTTCCTTGAACTGTTTTGTGATCCCAGTGTTGTGTATTGACCTGGGCTTTTGTTGGACTGTTTTAAAACTAAATTGGGACTGTTGGAGGTGTGTGGGGTTCAACTGAGAAGTGAAGTGTGGGCTGAACTGAGTTGGTTCTCAGTTTTCTTCACTGTTTCATGCCCTTTGGTTCACACACCCACACCTTTATGTTTTCCCATTCTTGATTCATCACTCTCACTAATTAGCACTCTAGCCTATCACAACACCCTTTCACATGTTGCACCTAGCAACACTTGACACTTGTTCTTCACACTCATGTCACTCACTGTTTTGCCATGCTCACTCCACACTCCCATGTTCCACACCATGTTCACATCACTCTCACACCACACACACAAGTCCACACACACATGTTCATATCACTAGTACACACATACACATATGCACATATTTGTGTATTAACATATAGTTGTATTGTTTTCATATGGATAACCTATATGTGATAAATTCTTATATTAGAATATATTGATATAGTAATATGTGTACTATTTAAGTATAGGTATAATCTTGTAGATGTGATTTATGGTTGTGTGATTTTCCTATATTAGAGTTTATAGTCATATTGTACATATGTATTGTTTAGATATAGAATTGAATATGGTATTGCCTATTGGCATATGGTATAGTCTATTGGCCTATGGCCTATGGTTGTGTTTGTTTAGCTAGTAAGTCTAGTTTAGACTTGTTTAGTCTTTGTCACGCCCCAGTTCCAAATAATCGGATCGGGAACACGTGGCATGCCAGCTGTACGATCAGACATAGTTAACCCAATTTAATGGACTATGACTAGTCGTAGTACGCTGAAGTAAAACTAATAATAATAACGACACAGGCAGGTAATATCTAGTCTCATCCATGAAACAAATAATAGACAACTGCAAAGAGAGTCTCCAGAGTCACAATAAATGTCAAAAGAAAGACCAAACACTGCACAGTACATCTGGAATAAAATGAAATGGAATGTAGAAAATAACTGAATACAGGAAATGAACCCACATCAGAAGATAAAGCTAGCCTCCAAAGGATCAAGGCTGTGGCTCCACCTCAAGGTCGTCGTCTAATCCAGCTACTCCGTAATCAGTCGGATAGGAATCCTCGTCAAGCTCTGGAAAAAATACCAGGTCCTCAGAGGGACATAAGAAATACACAGAAAAAATGACATGCAAGATAATACTGAGCAGTAAAGTAAAAGGAACTAAATAAATATGTTACTAAGTAATTCCTTAACCAAACAAGGACAGGAAATACGTAGTACACAATTTAAGGTGTTCTAACCATCTAAGTGTAAATGCATTTTGAGACATCTCTAGTGGCACATGAGAGGGGAAGAAGAAGAAGAAACGTCCACCAAGCGTTCTACGGTTTGAGAACGAGGGGCTACGAGCATCCAGCGTACATTGGAAACAAAATTCTCATACACCACTAGTAGACTCTCCCCACCCAATGAATACCTGTACCGTATACACGGTATAAATAATATGCAAGACGGCAATATACATATAATGTAACTAACCACTGCTACAACTCAAGATCACATGTTAATGGCCAATCAACACAAAATCTCTGCACTCAACTCACTCATTTGTGATGCGTGTCTGAGACGTGTCAAGTTATACTAACTATTCACAGGGTAGTCATAAATGATGACGAGTGCACACAACTGTAATAACTGGTCAAATATAATACTGCATAGTAAAGTCAAGCAAGGTGTACTTGCTTGTGTCCAATAGCTGAAAATCCGAGTCTGGTATCGAGTCCAAGTTCCGAGAAATGAATAATCCTACAATAACATTAACCCTAATTCATTACTATTTACCCAAATTAACTATACATTTAATTGATAATTAATATCAAACCATTACTACTAACTAATCATTACTAATAAATATGAATAATATCATACAATAATAAGTATGAAGCACTTATTATTATACTTTATATTCTGAAATTATTAATACAATTAATAATTTAATAATTAATAAATTACTTATAACTAATTAGTTAAACAATTAGGAAACACATGCATTCACAAATTCCCATTAATGATAAATACTAGTTAATAAATAATGACAAGTCTAAATTTGGTAAAAAAACACTTTTCCATGAAATTCTACTGTAAATAATATTTTTAATATTATTTACCTAATTTATAAGTAAATAAAACATTTAACTACTAATATATAAAAATCACTATTTTAGCTATTGCAATTAGAATTAAATGTTTAAAATTCACTAATAAATTGGGAAAAATCATAAATCACCGAAAATAACATTTCCAACAGTGACTTTACATTTATGAGCATTACCAATAATAATTTATATTTATTATAAATTAAAACTAGTATTGAACTAATTACATAATCAAATATATTTAACTCTGGTTTAATGCCAAATAAATACCGAACATAATTATTCTATTTTGAAAATTTTAAAGTAAATAGGTATAATTATTATCTCTCAGTTTTGTATAAAACTCATTAATTAATTCTTAATGAATTAATTAATAAAAAACCAAAACAGTGTAAATAAACAGTCATTTAGAATCAGTAATTCACAGTTTAAAATATAAATAAAATATCTAAACTATTTATTAAATCTAGAAAATTTAACAGTAATTAGATTACATAATTACCTACAATTTATGTATAGATCATAATGAGTGATTCCTAATGGATTAAATTCTAAAAATCAAAAACAGCATATATAATTCTGTGGAACTTTACACAAAAACTGCATTATTGACATCAGTTAAAATACTTAATAAATACGAATAATTTGTATAAAAATCTGATACAATTAATATAGAATCTATACTAATGTCTCTAATCAATAGGCTAATAATTTAGGTACAAATTACTATCAATTTATCCTTACTTAATTAATTACACAGCCATAATCACACCAAATAATTACTTCACATTCACGAATTAATATGGATAAAATCATAATAATTCACAACAATTTCTCTACAATTTATTTCTGATTCTACGCTAAATTAACAATCATTAAACATTAATAATACTAATTAAAATCATTATTTCTTCCTTACACAAATTATTAATCAATGATTATTTGCAGGAAAAGAGAATATAGAAATTAATGCTCTAGGTTTTGTAGGGGGATATCCTCGTGACAAAGCCACGTGAGGCTCGAGATCGTACCTGCCAACTGCAGGGAGTCGAGGCTACGCTACGGAGGCGATGGCGCTGCCGGAGATGGCCTGAACGCCGAGGACGAGGTGATCTCCTCGCTGAATGCACGCCGGCCGGGATAGGAGGGAAGGGGAGTTCTCGGGTAGCCGGAAAAATGGAGGGGGAAGAAGTTGTGGTGTGGCCGAAAAAATGGAAGGGAAGGAGAGGTTATCATTCGGTTTCATGAGATCCACACTTTGTGGTAACCGAAAATCAATGGGTAGGGAATGGGTTAAGGGTTGGTTAAGTAAATCAAGCATTATATTTATATAAACATGTGAATTTATTTCTTAATTAAAATAGAGACTAAAAATAGATTAGGGTTAGGACTAAACTTGGGTTAAAGGTTAAGTTATCTAGAGTTTTAATTAGGTTTACACATTACCACACATCCACAGTTGAATATAGCCACATATTTATATACATATATATTTATATATATATATGTTACTATATATCATCAACATTAATTAATTACTAGTTAAAATAACAATTTAATAAAAATAAAATAAAAAAATAAAAAAAATAAAAATTTAATTTGAGGGATTTTACATTCTACCCAACTTATTAAAATTTCGTCCTCGAAATTAAAACAATTTGGAATCATAGAATGCTAGGGAATTGTTCTAACACACAACATTGGCACACAAAAACACAATTCTAAACCTAAGAAATTTTTACAGACTAAAATAAGCATATTCTAGAGAATGATTACTTGCAGAATTAAATCATACCAGACGCCTCACGAAGGTATGGAAAACGCTCCAGAATAGAATCCTCCCGCTCCCAAGTCGATTCGCCCGGAGAATGGTGTTTCCACGCAACTAGGACTAGTCGAATGGTCTTCCCCTTCAACACCTTCTCTCTGCGGTCTAGGATCTCCACAGGCTGCTCCTCGTAGGACAAGGTCGATCCCACGGTGATCTCTGAATGATCTAGTACGTGGTTAGGGTCTGCCACATACTTTCTCAACTGGGAGACATAAAATACGTCATGGACGCCTTCCAATGACTGCGAAAGTGCCAATCTGTATGCAACCTCGCCAACTTTCTCCAACACATCGAATGGTCCGATGTACCTTGGGCTGAGCTTTCCTCTGACTCCAAATCTGATTGTACCTCTAGTCGGAGAGATTCTCAAGAACACATGATCTCCTTCCTTGAACTCAAGAGGTCGCCTATGAGTGTCTGCCCACTGCTTCTGCCGGTCCTGTGCTGCTCGAAGATGTCCCTGAATCTTCTTGACTGTATCTACTGTACGAGTCACTAACTCTGGTCCCAATATCTGTCTCTCGCCTACATCACCCCAACATGCTGGCGATCGACACTTCCTTCCGTACAATGCTTCAAAAGAAGCCATCTGGATACTTGCCTGGTAGCTATTGTTGTAAGAGAATTCTACCAAGTGCAAGTGATCCTCCCAGGATCCACCAAAATCCAACATGCAAGCTCTCAACATGTCCTCCAACGTCTGAATGGTACGCTCTGACTGCCCGTCCGTCTGAGGGTGATAAGCTGTGCTGAACTTCAGTCTTGTGCCCAGACTTTCCTGCATGCTCTTCCAGAAGTGCGATGTGAATCTTGTATCTCGATCAGAGACTATACTGACTGGTACTCCATGTAATCGCACTATCTCCTTCATATATAAGTCTGCCAATACCTCTGTAGATTGCCCCACTCGAAATGGTATGAAATGAGCAGACTTCGATAATCTGTCCATAATCACCCAAACTACATCTCGTCCAGATGGGCTCCTCGGAAATCCCGTAACGAAATCCATAGTGATGTGCTCCCACTTCCACTCAGGTATCGGAAGCGGTTGCAACAATCCTGCGGATCTCTGATGTTCAGCTTTGACTTGCTGACACACCAAACACTTCGCCACGAAACGTGCTATCTCACGTTTTATTCCATGCCACCAGTAGTGCTGTCTCAGGTCCCTGTACATCTTCGTACCTCCTAGATGAATAGAATAAATCGAGCTATGAGCCTCTGCCATCAGCTCCTGCCTGATCTCACCATTAGGAACATAGAGGCGATCTCCACACCTTAAGGTCCCGTCTTCGTGAATCCTCAATCCAGTCTGCAGTCCCTGCTCTTTCCTCTGTCGAAGCTTCTGATATCTGGCATCTGTGGGCAAAATCGCCTTGATCCTCTCTACTAATGAAGACTGAACCTGAATATTCATCATCTGCGCAACTCCTCCAGGTCTAACAACTTCAATGCCCATCTTCTCCAAATCGTATAGCAACTCCTTTTGTGATGTCAAGAAGTGCGCCATAGGTTTCCGGCTCAATGCATCTGCTACTGAATTAGCCTTTCCTGGATGGTACTGTAACTCTATATCAAAATCTGCCATCAACTCAAGCCAACGCCTCTGCCTCAAATTTAAATCTTTCTGAGTAAAGACATACTTGAGGCTCTTATGATCTGTATATACCTCCACCGTTTCTCCATACAGATAATGTCTCCAAAGCTTCAGGGCAAATATCACCGCTGCAAGCTCTAAGTCGTGCGTGGGATAATTCTTCTCATGGGTCCTCAACTGTCGAGAACCATATGCCACTACCTTCCTATGTTGCATCAAGACGCATCCTAATCCCTTTCCGGATGCATCGCTATAGATGACAAAACCTTCTGGTCCTGATAGAATGGTCAAAACTGGTACAGTAGTAAGGCGCCTCTTCAATTCATCAAAGGCAGCTTGGCATTCTTCTGTCCATTCGAACTTCTGATCCTTGCGGGTCAACTTGGTCATGGGCTCCGCAATCCTTGCAAAATTCTCTACGAACCTCCGGTAATATCCGGCAAGCCCCAGAAAACTTCGTATCTCTGAATCATCGGTTGGAGTTGGCCACGACTCCACCGCTGATATCTTCGTCGGATCCACTTCTATGCCTTTCCCAGAGATAACATGTCCAAGAAATGAAACATGATCTAGCAAAAATTCACATTTACTCAGCTTCGTATATAACTTCTGATGCCTCAAGACCTCCAGCACCTTCCTCAAGTGATCCTCATGCTCTTCATGGTTCTTTGAATACACCAAAATGTCGTCGATAAATACTACGACAAATTTGTCAAGATATTTATGGAATACTCTGTTCATTAAATTCATGAACACAGCAGGTGCATTAGTCAAACCAAAGGGCATTACTAAGAACTCGTAATGACCATACCGAGTCCTGAATGCCGTCTTCTGGATGTCTTCTTTCCGAACCTTCACTTGATGGTATCCCGACCTCAGATCAATCTTCGAGAATACCTGTGCTCCTGTCAGCTGGTCAAATAGATCATCAATTCTGGGCAGGGAATACTTGTTCTTGATTGTCACAGCATTAAGAGCCCTATAATCAATGCACATGCGAACTGTTCCATCTTTCTTTGGCACAAACAAGACTGGGGCTCCCCATGGTGATGCACTTGGTCTGATAAATCCTTTGTCTTGCAACTCCTGCAACTGTACCTTCATTTCATCCAGCTCCTTCTTCGCCAATCGATAGACATTTGAAGAGATTGGTGCCGCTCCTGGTATGAGCTCAATGGTGAACTCAACCTCTCTGTCGGGTGGTAGTCCCGGCAGATCATCAGGAAAGACATCAGAAAACTCGTCAATGATCGGTGGCGGGGCCACCTCCATCGCCATGCAAGCTCCATGATACTGAGAGATTCCCTTCTCAATACTTCCTCTCTGAAATTCAAACTCCGGCTGGCCTGGCGGTCTAAATATAGCACAACCCTTGTGGCAGTCCAATATCGCATGATATTGACTAAGCCAATCCATACCCAGCACTACGTCATAGCCAACAGAAAATACCAAAAGTCGAGCTCTCATCTCCCTGCCACAAATAACTACCGAACAGGCTCTACATGAACTATTTACAGGTACTAAACCTCCACCAGTAATAATATTCCAACTCTTAGGCATAGTAGAAGTAGCTATCCTATGCACAGCTACAAATCTAGATGATATGAAAGACAGGGTAGCACCAGAATCAAATAATACTGTAGCAGGCAATGAACCTACTAAGATAGTACCTGTGATAGCCTCTCCTACTGCTTCTTCCTCTCCCTGAGTGAGAGCAAAGATCTGACCCTGCTTCTTGTTTCCTTCATGCTGCTTGGCCTTCTCAAACTGTGCTGACTGGAAAGGGAGTATAGGTTCTCTCTGCTGACCTCCTGATGCTGGTGGCTTCTGTCCTCCTGCTGGCACAATAGCTCCCAGAACCGGGAAATCTCGAGCCTGATGCTGGCCCGATCCACAGGCTAAACAAGTACCCAGTCTCCTTCTGCACTCTCTCTCTAAGTGTCCCTTCTTGCCACAGTAATGGCAAGTTGGAAGCTCCTTCGACTGGTAGGGTCCAGTCCTCTGATGCTGCTGATGTCCCATAGGTCGCCGAATAGGACCTCCTTGCTGCGTCTTCTGCTGTACTTGCTGGCTCCTCTGCTGGTGCTGCCTTCCCTTGACAATTGACTCTTGGATTCTGGCCTCCGTCAGCACCTCAAAATAAGAGACTCGGGACTGAGTGCTGGTAAATTATTGTAACTCTTGTCTCAGTCCGTTGTGGAACCTCTTAGCTTTCTCCAGATCGGTGGGGATCAGCACCTCCCCATATTTGCTGAGACGACTAAACTCCGAGTCGTACTCATCCACTGTCTTGTTTCCCTGCTCCAGGTGCAGGAACTGGTTGTATAAAGCATTCTTTACAGTAGTAGGAAAGTACTTCTTATCGAAGAACTCCAGAAACTGTTCCCATGACTGACGGGTACCCAACTGACGCTCCATAGAATCCCACCAGTGATGGACATTCCCCTCCAGCTGAGTTCTTACGCCAGTCATCCATAAATCTTCTGGCAACTGAGATGCCTGCAATTTCTTCTTGGTGCTGGCGATCCAATTAGTGGTCTCCTCCGGAGTCTCATTCCCTTTGTAAGGTTTGGGGTCCATCTGCACGTAGTCCTTCACTGAACCTACCCGCGCTGGTCTCGCGGGAGCTTGTGTCAGAGCTGGTGCAGGTGCTGGTGCTGTCATCCTCTCCATAGCTGCCAGGAATCCCTGCCTCATCTCAGCAGCTTCCCGCCTCTGCTCAGCTGCTTCTTGCCTCTGTTCTTGCATCATCATGTGCATGAACTGAAACATCTGTGCCTAACTGTCTTGTGGCACAGCCGGGGGCACTCCAAATGGTATCTGAGGGTTCTGCGGGGAAGGAGGTGGTACCCCAGTCGGTTGTGCACCAACTGGCTGAGACGTCTGCCCTGGAAGCAAAGGGTGAGTTGGAACTACCCTTGCGGACTGTTCATCCGTACGAGATGACTGGTTGTCTCCACCGGCAGCGGTACGTCCACTCCTCAAATTCATGATTCTGCAGAGATAAGATAGAAGGAATTGAGAATAGGACAAAAACAAACGAGATGCAAAGGATTTTGTTCAAGGATAATCAAGAATGATATAATCAAGTATGGATGAGACCCTATATTCTAAACCTAATTTACAGGCTTGTCTGGTACAGTAACGTAACCAAACAAATTTGGAGACCTGCATGGGCCACCACTAAAGCATGTCACGCCCCAGTTCCAAATAATCGGATCGGGAACACGTGGCATGCCAGCTGTACGATCAGACATAGTTAACCCAATTTAATGGACTATGACTAGTCGTAGTACGCTGAAGTAAAACTAATAATAATAACGACACAGGCAGGTAATATCTAGTCTCATCCATGAAACAAATAATAGACAACTGCAAAGAGAGTCTCCAGAGTCACAATAAATGTCAAAAGAAAGACCAAACACTGCACAGTACATCTGGAATAAAATAAAATGGAATGTAGAAAATAACTGAATACAAGAAATGAACCCACATCAGAAGATAAAGCTAGCCTCCAAAGGATCAAGGCTGTGGCTCCACCTCAAGGTCGTCGTCTAATCCAGCTACTCCGTAATCAGTCGGGTAGGAATCCTCGTCAAGCTCTGGAAAAAATACCAGGTCCTCAGAGGGACATAACAAATACATAGGAAAAATGACATGCAAGATAATACTGAGCAGTAAAGTAAAAGTAACTAAATAAATATGTTACTAAGTAATTCCTTAACCAAACAAGGACAGAAAATACGTAGTACACAATTTAAGGTGTTCTAACCATCTAAGTGTAAATGCATTTTGAGACATCTCTAGTGGCACATGAGAGGGGAAGAAGAATAAGAAACGTCCACCAAGCGTTCTACGGTTTGAGAACGAGGGGCTACGAGCATCCAGCGTACATTGGAAACAGAATTCTCATACACCACTAGTAGACTCTCCCCACCCAATGAATACCTGTACCGTATACACGGTACAAATAATATGCAAGACGGCAATATACATATAATGTAACTAACCACTGCTACAACTCAAGATCACATGTTAATGGCCAATCAACACAAAATCTCTGCACTCAACTCACTCATTTGTGATGCGTGTCTGAGACGTGTCAAGTTATACTAACTATTCACAGGGTAGTCATAAATGGTGACGAGTGCACACAACTGTAATAACTGGTCAAATGTAATACTGCATAGTAAAGTCAAGCAAGGTGTACTTGCTTGTGTCCAATAGCTGAAAATCCGAGTCTGGTATCGAGTCCAAGTTCCGAGAAATGAATAATCCTACAATAACATTAACCCTAATTCATTACTATTTACCCAAATTAACTATACATTTAATTGATAATTAATATCAAACCATTACTACTAACTAATCATTACTAATAAATATGAATAATATCATACAATAATAAGTATGAAGCACTTATTATTATACTTTATATTCTGAAATTATTAATACAATTAATAATTTAATAATTAATAAATTACTTATAACTAATTAGTTAAACAATTAGGAAACACATGCATTCACAAATTCCCATTAATGATAAATACTAGTTAATAAATAATGACAAGTCTAAATTTGGTAAAAAAACACTTTTCCATGAAATTCTACTGTAAATAATATTTTTAATATTATTTACCTAATTTATAAGTAAATAAAACATTTAACTACTAATATATAAAAATCACTATTTTAGCTATTGCAATTAGAATTAAATGTTTAAAATTCACTAATAAATTGGGAAAAATCATAAATCACCGAAAATAACATTTCCAACAGTGACTTTACATTTATGAGCATTACCAATAATAATTTATATTTATTATAAATTAAAACTAGTATTGAACTAATTACATAATCAAATATATTTAACTCTGGTTTAATGCCAAATAAATATCGAACATAATTATTCTATTTTGAAAATTTACAGTAAATAGGTATAATTATTATCTCTCAGTTTTGTATAAAACTCATTAATTAATTCTTAATGAATTAATTAATAAAAATCCAAAACAGTGTAAATAAACAGTCATTTAGAATCAGTAATTCACAGTTTAAAATATAAATAAAATATCTAAACTATTTATTAAATCTAGAAAATTTAACAGTAATTAGATTACATAATTACCTACAATTTATGTATAGATCATAACGAGTGATTCCTAATGGATTAAATTCTAAAAATCAAAAACAACATATATAATTCTGTGGAACTTTACACAAAAACTGCATTATTGACATCAGTTAAAATACTTAATAAATACGAATAATTTGTATAAAAATCTGATACAATTAATATAGAATCTATACTAATGTCTCTAATCAATAGGCTAATAATTTAGGTACAAATTACTATCAATTTATCCTTACTTAATTAATTACACAGCCATAATCACACCAAATAATTACTTCACATTCACGAATTAATATGGATAAAATCATAATAATTCACAACAATTTCTCTACAATTTATTTCTGATTCTACGCTAAATTAACAATCATTAAACATTAATAATACTAATTAAAATCATTATTTCTTCCTTACACAAATTATTAATCAATGATTATTTGCAGGAAAAGAGAATATAGAAATTAATGCTCTAGGTTTTGTAGGGGGATATCCTCGTGACAAAGCCACGTGAGGCTCGAGATCGTACCTGCCGACTGCAGGGAGTCGGGGCTACGCTACGGAGGCGATGGCGCTGCCGGAGATGGCCTGAACGCTGAGGACGAGGTGATCTCCTCGCTGAATGCACGCCGGCCGGGATAGGAGGGAAGGGGAGTTCTCGGGTAGCCGGAAAAATGGAGGGGAAGAAGTTGTGGTGTGGCCGAAAAAATGGAAGGGAAGGAGAGGTTATCATTCGGTTTCATGAGATCCACACTTTGTGGTAACCGAAAATCAATGGGTAGGGAATGGGTTAAGGGTTGGTTAAGTAAATCAAGCATTATATTTATATAAACATGTGAATTTATTTCTTAATTAAAATAGAGACTAAAAATAGATTAGGGTTAGGACTAAACTTGGGTTAAAGGTTAAGTTATCTAGAGTTTTAATTAGGTTTACACATTACCACACATCCACAGTTGAATATAGCCACATATTTATATACATATATATTTATATATATATGTTACTATATATCATCAACATTAATTAATTACTAGTTAAAATAACAATTTAATAAAAATAAAATAATAAAATAAAAAAAACAAAATTTAATTTGAGGGGTTTTACAGTCTTATTAGGCCTAGAATGGACTAGTTAGCCTAGTGTAGCCTAGTTTGACTTAGGTTTGACTTGGTTGACCTAGTTTGACTTCTAGGGTTGACCAGAGTTGACCAAGTGTTGACTTTGGTCTAGTTTGACCTAGACAGCATACAGATGCATTGTACATTTCATATATTACCCTCTGTATACATCTTGACTTGTGTTGCTCTAACTAGGAGTCAGGTATCTCATCTCGGACAGTACATTTACTTCAGACATTCAGATACGAGGCGAGTACATTCTCTGATCATTTCATATCCTGCTTAGAATTATTTCCTGCATTAAATTACTTTACTTGATACTGTCACGTTGGTCACACGGATTAGTACTATACGGATCCCTTCTTGAGATGTTACCCCTTCAGGGAGCATCGGGTACTCTATGTTTTGTGCGTTTCACTTACATAGCGTATCATATGCTTCTTTGGTTCTTTGATCACTTGTGACATATACTCATATGATCACAGAGTCTTCATTGAATTCTTATCCCATTTATTGGGTCTATCAGAATCCCCATTTTTGGGACTACTATGTACCACCCTTCGGGGGCTTACCACCCTTTGGGGGCTTATTACCCTTCGGAGGCTGTTACATAGAAGCATGTACGTAACATAACTTGTTTGGATCTTTGTGTATTAGTTGGAGGTACGGGAGAGTATAAATAGCCATGTGAACAATTTCCAAAGTAGAATAGCCATGTATGCCTCTTTAGTATAGCCATGTACAATCAAGCCGTTCACATGTCGACTTTGTACTCTAAATCACTAGTCACTGGTAGCTCTCTACTTATAGTAGATATTTCTATTACAGTTCTCTCTCTGTTTTCATACTGCATTCCTTCAGTATCTATATCTTACTTTACTGCATGATTATATTTTCTAACCTGCTATGAACTGTTGATATGTACTGTGTTCGCTCCCGTCCAGACTGGACCTGTTGAAAATTTTACAGAGGATGATGAGGAACCCTGCACCCCTTACTTGGATCTTGCCAAGATGACACTCACGACCTGGACCCCTGGGGAGGTTCAGGCAGCTGCTGAGGATGATACCCTTGCATAGTATAGATAGCTTAGACTGTCCTTTCTCTTCATGTTTAGCTGTTGTCTTATTTTCAGAGTTGTATATTTTTAGAGATGATAAGACTTGTATTTCTTTTCTGTTGTTCCTCGGTTGAGGATTTTCTTATCTAATTATCGTGCCATATTCTATCTCTAGATTGTGATTGAGTTGTACCTCTGTGTTGGCCTCCTTTTGGAGAGTATTTATATGTTAGTTAGTTATAGTTCATGACCTAGAACAACGTTCTACCGCCGACACTGCGGCGTAGGCTGGGCGCTGTTACGTTCTCGTACCCTCACAGTGGGTGTGGGTCGTGACACCCGACGACGTCTCCTGCATCCTGCAAGCAGACTGTGGGGTTATCAGTACATTATTATGCACTGGTGGGGAGGCTAGCTCGTCCACAATGCTATCATTACCAAACACGTTCTATTTACTTTTGTGCACCGTCTATCATTCATTGTCTTTCTAATCTTGCCTTAGGATCAGTTTCATGGCATATTTCATAGCCTATCTCGTGTTGTCGAATACAAGTGTCGCATGGAAATACATGCATGACTTACCCATACTTACCGTCCGGCCTTCCCTGTTCAATATAAACCAAGTTAATCAACAATTCATATGAAATAACTTAACGTAGTTCATGTAAGCATTCAATGTCAAGTGCGTGTCCTTGCCCCGGGTTCTAGCACATCGTGGGCACGTTTTCTAACTCGTTTGCTCGAAGTACTCTTGATCATTTGGTGTGTTATATTCAAGCCTATTCAGAAGGTGCTTTGTACAGTTAACTTAGACTACTTTGATTTCAATGCAAGGACTTGCACGTGGATTACCACCAACAAAGCCCACTTAAATCTATATGCACCGGTCGCTGGTATCATAAGCCATTTTGGACACATCCCAGAGTAGTATTTCTCAACTAGTGTAGGGTGAGGACTGGCACACACCCCGTTAGTCTCTTGAAATACCTCAGCACTTACGTCCCCCGGGTGGCCGAGTCCGCACCCAGGCAGCCCGTAAGCCTTGACTTGATCCCGCCTAGGCCGACCACGATCCTCCCTTTGATCATGTCGCAAAATCCGTATCACCCGTGCACGGGTCCGTCCACGACCATTTCGTATTTTATCGTCATAGGCTAACCCTTAGCCATAATGCGTTATCGACCAGGTTGGCGTTCGTGCAGCGCGGGTAGCGAGCCCCGTTGCACGTGCCCGTCACACCTGTCGCGAACCATTCTTTCCTTTCTTATCTTTCATTTATTCTTTCCTTTCTTTCCTTCTTTCACTTGTTCGTTCGTTCATTGATTCAATCACATATTTATTCATTCACTCGTTGATTCATTCATTCAATTATTCATTCATTCTTTCATTCTTACATTATGCAACTCCCCGTGCAGGAGTCGCCTTGGCGACCCTTCGGTCCCATAGTCTTTCAATATCGCTACACTCTACTCGGAACGACTATGTTGATAGCCTTCCGTTTTCTTTGTTGTAACCCATTCATTGTTTCATTGTTGAACGCATAAGGGACTTGAACGTAAGCTTGTGCCTTAGCACGAGCGTGGAGCGCAGTACGAGAGTTTTTGTATTTTCCATGTTCCTTTCCATATTCTATACAAGCATACAAGATCGGATTAATCCCTTAGCTAGGTGCGTTGGGTCATTTATTAGCATGCGCGGTGTTATCGCCTAGCGATTTCAGTGATAGTGTCCGTATTGTTATGTGTCTAGGCTAAGCAAAGACGGGTTCATCGGAGCCACCCACCTTAGCGATGTTCGCATCGGCCGAGCGATACTCTGAGCGCACCTTTGAAAGTCTAAGTCTGGATTCATCTTTGACGGGCCAATGTAAGTCTTGCATCGATTCTTCATCAGGTCGATGCCAACTCTTCGGGTCGACGGCACGTTTGAGTCGTTGTACTTTCCATTTGAATCGGCGTTCCGCTAGGGCGGAGCGGGTCACTACATAATACACCACTCAAAACAAGTCTCGTCCTCGAGACTTCCTGAGTGCAGGTCATCCTACTATTCCTTAACTCGCGTCGTCGTGTTTCTTAGGCAATCCCTATCGAACGGCTCTATCGTTCTATGGCACCGAACTATACTCGGTACCTTTCCAAGTTCTGTGTCTGCATACGTTTGGTCGATTTTATTGAATAACTTTTCATTTATTTTAGAGTTGATGGTACTTATTCAATTCAAGCGTTGCTTCGACTTGGTTGCTATTTCGACATGTCATAGGACTGAAATGGTCGTACGAGATACGTTGTAATTTATCAAACTCAAGAGTCGTAGGCTGAGGCAAACTCACCCATTCGTCCATGCGCATCTCAACACCCACTTGCAGCTGCATTCGAGTTCGTCATATCGCTGAGTTTGGATCGTGCACGTATCCAAGGCGTCCCCCGAATACATACATTTCAACCAAGCTTAGCGATTAGCAAAGTCGGACAAGCTACTCGTGATAGTTTTGATTTGTCGATCGTTTCACTAACTTCGATTTAAAATCGGACTCATGTGCATCTCACTATCGTTTATCTCGGTCCTCGAGATGATTCGATTCGCTTCTCAAGCGCTCTTGTTAATGAAATAAATACGATTTCTTCTTAGCGGGGTCGACCAAGTCTAAGTAATTTTCGTTCGATTCAAGATCAAGTATTGCACTATCACCGAGTACGTCTTCCAATCAATGATTCAATTCGTTATCCCAACTTTACTTGCGCATCATCCATTCCTATCATTCACTTCGTTTGGGGCCAATCTCGCCGTCGTTCACGCACATTCCCAGTTCCACGTCCTACTCTAAGTCTTGTTGCCCCAAGTCTATCGTCCGTCCAGACGATAACGTAAATAACACAGGTTCAATCACTCGGCATAGGGTCGTCCGCCTATCCGCTAGGTCAGCTCACAAGGTTATAGTTACACGTTAGGTCCGTGGCTCATCGTGCAAGGTCATTGCACGACGCTCTCCCCAAATCCTATGGTCAAACCATTTGTTCGCTTGAACGGGAGTTTCTACCCAAGTTCGTTTTACTCAAATTTCTAAACATTGAGCATGATCACCTAATTCGCATCAAGACTTACGTTGCACATATTCGATTCCGTTCAATCACCAGTTCTAACCAATTCGTGTATTCGATCACGAGGTCATCCAGCTCGAAAATACAATGCGCCCCAATCTCACGTGAGTCCGATTATCCACGGCGGTTCATGAATCACCATGCAACGCTCCCGCGGAATAATCATTCTCATCGGGGCGTAACTCTTGTTTGAGTTTTAGACTAACCCATTCTCGATACGCGGATTGGACCTACTCAATCCTCAAGTTCAATTCTTCAAGCACACAAATTCATTCTCGAGTCCACCTTCACGTCAAACCACAAGTCAAAGCAATCAGATTGCCATGCCATCCAATCAATCACTCCCGCTGTATGAATCACCATATCAGCACTCACGCGGAGTGACCGTCATAATCCGACGCGACGCATGTGCGAGACTGGAGTTGCACTCACATAAGACAAGAATGTCGACATTGGGGTTATCGTCGAAGCAAATCCAACATTTTATTTTCTATCCAAGCCAAGATCGATAGTCCATTCATCATTTCGTTCAACTAGAAAATCCTCGAGCCACGTCTATATTTTCCTCGACATGTTTTAATATCAAGAGTATAGCATCCATCGGAACAATGACATTTGCACGATCGTCATTCGTTGAGTCAGAGTACCCCCGAGTTATCGCATATCGATCTTTGATATGCCTCAATACCATCGACGATATGCGTAACCTGACGATCTTCCTTTGCAACCAATTTCGAGTCGTGCGTTGATGCTGTTGTCCAAGTTGGATATTCCACGATTTTCTCGATATTCAAGATCAAGTTCGATCGCTATTCCTCAAGCTCGTTTCAAGATCATTGTTCAAAACACAAGTCACATTTCATTTGAATTAATCCGAAATCGTACGTGCGATCCTTTAAGTTTCCTCGATCACGACATTCACTTTTATTCATCGTCCCGAATCATTTTCTAACTCGCGTTGCTCATTCACAAGTTGTCCGAACGATATCTCGTTCGGGACACACGAAGTCACGATCAACTAAGCGTAACGCGCTCTAAGGCTTTACGCGATCGCATCGCTTGCCGACATACTCGTACGATCCGTAAATCCTTTAGTCTCGCTCGAATAATTTCTATGACGTCCATACACCACTCAGGGTTCGAGCCACTCGACTAGTCATCGATACTCATTCTTATTCTTCTCCGAACCTATCATATACACCACTCGGATTCAAGCCATACATTCTAGTCCTCAATCACGTTCGCGTCATGCGCTAAGACATCCTTCAGATTCGTTCGGCGAATCTCTAGCGTAATCGCTCACGTCGCCTCGACGTACTAAGTCGCTCGCACTAATCCTCAAAATCCAAATCAATCTTTCGTGCATGCCTAAGCGTGAACTCGATAGCGTTCCTATCGATATACACTCTAAGTGTAGCTTCGTTCTCGACCGAGCGGTACTTGATATCGCTCGCAACTCGATTTCACCAAAAGTCGAGGTACGCGACATGCGGCACAACATAACCAGAAGGCCGTGTGCATAGCTATCCCGTGCGAACCATATTCGAGTTTGCACGCTCACTTATTCTCGCTCGAGCGATAATCGATCTCACTCACAACTTAGCCAAAAGGCTGCATGCATAACCATCCCATTCGAACTATCCTTTGGTCTCGTGTACTCGTCCGCTATTGTCAGCGTAAGCTTATTCAAGCACGCACTGCGTTTGCTAACTCTTAGCATCGGTTCCTTCCAACTCAAGTTCGTCGTGGTGGCACAAAGGCCTTCGCTTATCGATCCCGTCCAACCGAGTACCCGTACGAGCTTTTGAAAATATTTAGACTTATTGTATGGAACATCCCAAGGCACAACGAGAGAGAGCGTACACTTCTTTTGTTTTCAAAACCGAGCTTTCAAAACTGAGAAAATCGAAATAAAGTCCAAGGACGTAAAGCCGTGCTCTGATACCAATCTGTCACGCCCCGCTCCCGCAGGAGCGATCGTCCTCACTAAGGCGTGATGCCGCACGGGCCTAGGTTGCGTCCGTGTAAGGCCAAGTCCAGAAACACCCAATTTGAGCTAGGCGACAGAGTCGCACAGAGTGTCCCCAATTGTAGCAGAAAGTAAACGAACACAAAATTGAAGTGAATTCAAACTCTTTATTGATTTTCAAGAAGTTTACAAGCGACGCTAGGCCGATATTACAAATCGCTCAAGCTCTCTCTGAAACATAAAAGGCGTGCCAAGTGGCTTACAACATGGAATGATTCATGGCGATGTTTCGATACATTATGTCCTGTATATGGTGCTCCAGCTCCTTGCAACGCTCCAAGGCCCCAGAGATAACTCCGCACCTTAGCACGTTCGAGGGAAGCTCCGTACCCGACGACGTCTCCTGCATCCTGCAAGCAGACTGTGGGGTTATCAGTACATTGTTATGCACTGGTGGGGAGGCTAGCTCGCCCACAATGCTATCATTACCAAACACGTTCTATTTACTTTTGTGCACCGTCTATCATTCATTGTCTTTCTAATCTTTCCTTAGGATCAGTTTCATGGCATATTTTATAGCCTATCTCGTGTTGCCGAATATAAGTGTCGCATGGAAATACATGTATGACTTATCCATACTTATCGTCCGGCCTTCCCTGTTCAATGTAAACCAAGTTAATCAATAATTCATATGAAATAACTTAACGTAGTTCATGTAAGCATTCAATGTCAAGTGCGTGTCCTTGCCTCGGGTTCTAGCACGTCGTGGGCACGTTTTCTAACTCGTTTGCTCGAAGTACTCTTGATCATTTGGTGTGTTATATTCAAGCCTATTCAGAAGGTGTTTTGTACAGTTAACTTAGACTACTTTGATTTTAATACAAGGACTTGCACGTGGATTGCCACCAGCAAAGCCCACTTAAATCTATATGCACCGGTCGCTGGCATCACAAGCCATTTTGGACACATCCCAGCGTAGTATTTCTCAACTAGCGTAGGGTGAGGACTGGCACACACCCCGTTAGTCTCTTGAAATACCTCAGCACTTACGTCCCCCGGGTGGCCGAGTCCGTACCCAGGCAGCCCGTAAGCCTTGACTTGATCCCGCCTAGGCCGGCCACGATCCTCCCTTTGATCATGCCGCAGAATTCGTATCACCCGTGCACGGGTCTGTCCATGACCATTTCGTATTTTATCGTCATAGGCTAACCCTTAGCCATAATGCGTTATCGACCAGGTTGGCGTCCGTGCAGCGCGGGTAACGAGCCCCGTTGCACGTGCCCATCACACCTGTCGCTAACCATTCTTTCCTTTCTTATCTTTTATTTATTCTTTCCTTCCTTTCCTTCTTTCACTTGTTCGTTCGTTCATTGATTCAATCACATATTCATTCATTCATTCGTTGATTCATTCATTCACTTATTCATTCATTCTTACATTATGCAACTCCCCGTGCGGGAGTCGCCTTGGCGACCCTTCGGTCCCATAGTCTTTCAATGTCGCTATACTCTACTCGGAACGACTATGTTGATAGCCTTCCGTTTTCTTTGTTGTAACCCATTCATTGTTTCATTGTTGAACGCATAAGGGACTTGAACGTAAGCTTGTGCCTTAGCACGAGCGTGGAGCGCAGTACGAGAGTTATCGTATTTTCTATGTTCCTTTCCATATTCTATACAAGCATACAAGATGGGATTGATCCCTTAGCTAGGTGCGTTGGGTCATTTATTAGCATGTGCGGTGTTATCGCCTAGCGATTTCAGTGATAGTGTCCGTATTGTTATGTGTCTAGGCTAAGCAAAGACGGGTTCATCGGAGCCACCCACCTTAGCGATGTTCGCATCGTCGAGCGATACTCCGAGCGCGCCTTTGAAAGTCTAAGTCTGGATTCATCTTTGATGGGCCAATGTAAGTCTTGCATCGATTCTTCATCAGGTCGATGCCAACTCTTCGGGTCGACGGCTCGTTTGAGTCGTTGCACTTGCCGTTTGAATCGGCATTCCGCTAGGGCAAAGCGAGTCACTACAGACATAGCCAGCTACGTATATGAAATGGAATCCATCTTGCTATACGGTCACGGCTGTCTAGATACATGAGGGTTTACTACAAGCCAACAGTCTTCTATGGTCATGAACAAGCCTAGTGTCTCAATCACAAACATGTAAGTAAAAGTCACAAGATGTATGATCATTAAATATACAATAATAAGGCGTCCCAAATATTATATATTCAGCTGATAATGAAGCTAGTCGTTACAAAATGTTAGGACTAGCAAGAGTTTAGTCATACATGATCAACCCTAGGATCTGTCAATCATGTTACAGCCCGTAGGCAGATAGTAAGTATAGTGCAATCGAGCTAAACAGGTGCTCGTCGGCTAAACGCCTCAAAAGAATATCTTTACAATAAAGTGGGAGATCAAAAATAAACCCACTCGTTGCCCTGGTTACATCTAGTCGCCACCATCGGACTAGAAGGTTGGTAGATCCTCTGGAGCTGCTCCGAAATCTGGCCATACAAAACTAGCTGGGTCAGATTCCAGGAAGAGCAAGTGCCACAAAGGAAGCTTCACTTAGGAACTAAAACCAGCAATTAGCACAGAAGATAATAATAAAAGTAAGAACTGGAATTAAAGAAAATACATCAGGATGATATACGAAGAGATAACCATGGAACTATTCAGATAACCAGATTACAACCCGTAAACCAAACAAGGACCGGGGTTGTAACCCTTCGTCTGAACAGAGCTTGGAATTCTCACCATTTATCGGTAAAATAAATACAGTCATTCGGGTCATGCAGTAATCTGGAACAGAATCAGGACAAGACTATACTGGTTAGACTCCATCCAATCATTTCACGGCCAAGCAAGAATTATGGCTTGATACTTTAACTAACTAGGGTTATCACAGGCCTAGTTACTAACAAGATGCAGTGAGATTATTCCACAGCCACAAGCCCTGCAGACCATCCAGGTTACCCGGGTTAAAAGATTTATAGTTGAATTCAGGTGGGTACATCGTCCAGGAAACGAATGTACCCTTAGGTAGCTTGAAGGGT
The DNA here is from genome assembly GCA_029216955.1 of Iris pallida. Classification (NCBI taxonomy): domain Eukaryota; kingdom Viridiplantae; phylum Streptophyta; class Magnoliopsida; order Asparagales; family Iridaceae; genus Iris; species Iris pallida. The sequence continues at coordinate 2,511,772 of JANAVB010033019.1, forward strand.
GCAACACATGACAGTGTGCTGGAAATGTGCCCTACTCGACGGCAGGCTACAGATTCCAAGGCGTGTCCAGGTAACGGGATTGCCTGTAGTTGGAAGATCTCTTCATGACTAATGTATTAATCTAGTTATTAGCCTTAGTCCATTCCAATAGGTACTCCTGACCGTGGTACTCAGGAGTCCCCTCCTAGACATGATGCAAGACAGAACTGGATTAGTTGTACAAGCACAATCGTCCATGGTGTCCATGTTATTTATACAGGTTATGTCATGTCAGGTAGCCGTCACAACAGCTGTTCAAGATATATCATGTCAGGTTATCATGCCAAGTGTACTTTGTCAGGAGTGCACCACGGCGGGCCACTATCATGTCATGTCAGGTTATTATTTCAATCATGTCAATCAAGTTCAGGACAAAAGGCGTAAGAATATAAAATGGACGTAAAAATATACAATAAGGGTTACAAGACATGGGCAAATAATAATAAAATAATAGTACACAGGGCTATTGGAGAGCCATGCGGCTCGGGCCTATGCGGCCAGGTATGGTCTCATACGGCTGGGAAGAGAACAGCCCATGCGGCTGGATAGAGTCAGGCACATGCGGCTGATGGAGAGCGGAGTACATGCGGCTGGGTTGAGATGGAGGTCCATACGGCTGGCGGGGAGGGGTGGACCCTATGCGGCTGAGGATGGTCTCGGCCTCATGCGGCTGAGGGCGAGTTGGACCCCATGCGGCTGGAAGGGACCGAGGACCTATACGGTCAAGGAATTCGTATTCTTGCGGCTAAATGGGACTGACGCCCATGTGGCTGCAGAAGCAAGAGGTACATGCGGCTGAGGGGTGCGAGGGTCTCATGCGACTCAATGATCACGAGCACATGCGGCCGCGCCATGCCTAAGTCTTATGCGGCTGGAAGACTCGCCGCATGAAGGTTCATGCGGTCAAGTGCTGCCATGCGGTTAGGGGGTTCATGCGGTCAGCAAAATTTATGCGGCTAGGGGAATCACTTCCCGTATGAAATATTCATGCGGTCAAGTCAAGCACAGTTCATCTTCTCCAAAATTTTGAGAAGAAGAACAACATGAGAGTCAAGTTCTCAAGCTCCATAACTCCATCATCCGGAGCCCAAATCCGAACTTCCATAGGTCAAAACGGGGTAGAATAAAATTCTCTACAACATGAAACCATCAAAACTTAGAAATAATAAGATGAAGTAGATCAAAACCCAAGAAATCCGAAAATAATATAAATATAGATCTACAAGAATCTAGCCATGGAAAGTGAAAATGCCAAGTTCTAAAGTAAGTTAGAATATTGTAGGGAAGAGAATGAAGCAACAAAATTAGAGTTCCTCCATGCAGCAAGTTGTACTTGCCTAGACCTCTCTCTCTCCCTCTCGCTGGTAGGTGAAGGAGTTAATGGAGGAAAGAAAAGAGTAACAAAGAGAGAGAAGGAAGTGGGGTTAATAAATGGTAGTGGTGGTGGTAGGTAGGGGGTTCACCCTTAGGTTCATGATGAACCAATAGCAATCCCAAACCGAACCAAGCCAACCCGAACCAAGAATAACCCAAGCCATGAAGGAAACTAAACAAGGAAATCATGCAATACAAGATAAAATACGTACACGTATTCCAAAATACGTAATACGAACCACAGGCATTACAGGCACCACTCGCGAGTCTCGGTTGACATGCATGTATATCAAGGACGCTTGAATATGTGCACGATCCGACTCGAGTGGTGATGGTGGATTCTCTATCACGAGGCTTGGCTGAAATGCATGTATTTTGGGGACGCCTGGAATATGTGCACGATCCAACTAAGTGATACGTTGAATCAAGTGAGACTTGAGGAATGAGAAAGTGTCATGGATTTTGAGATCGTGAGTTTCGAAGAAATGTTGATGATCATTGAATTGAGACGAGTTCGAGTGTTGGTTGATCGGTCGGTGTACCATACAACTAAGTTAGCAATAGCACGAGCGTGGCTCGAATTTGAGGAATGCATAGAAAAAAGGTGTGCGACAAATGTAGGATGTTGAAGCAAAGTTATAAGTCGATAAGTGTATTTAGTAAGTTTCAAGGGCGAAACTTTTTCTGAGTGGTGTATGATGAAGTGCCCCGTCCTGCTCAGTCAATCGAAGGAATCAAAACATCGTCGGCGTTCGGCTTGGCCTTACAACGGTGACTCGAAGACAGCGCTCAGGTGGGGTAGTTTCGGTGAACTTGCCTCATCTTAGCCTTCACATAATAAATTGCATGTTTTCAACTTGCACAAGTAGGCTTGATAATAAAAGAGACGAATGCACATAGCTAAAGAAAATAATCCCGACGGGTCGAATTGAGTTAGAATATGGAATGGTCCAACGGTCGGCTTAGAGTTGGTACACGACGTGCTTTGAAAATGACACTCGATCCTTCGTCCCGTGGCTTGGGAACATAGCCTAAGTCATAGGCGTTGCCCGCATAAATGTTTCATAAAGCATGCACGGTCCTGTCGTCCAAGGCTTGGCATAGCCTTGGCTTGCCCCATGAGTTAAGTCGCGTTGCACAGCTTGTGCCATAAGTCTAGGCACCCAAATGACTTGGTCGTTCAAAGTTGAACGCGTGCACGGCACGTTCCATCGAGGCAAGGCTTGACGCGGCCTTTGCTCGTTAAGTTGTAGGCTTGAGTATGTTAGGCAAAGTTATACCGGTCGACCTAAGTCATTCTAAGTGTGGTTCCGCTCATTCTGCGGTTGTCAAGTCAAATAGTCCTACAATCCCAAGGCCCGTCATATGAGGTATGACTTGGGCGATAGCGTTGCGTAGAACACGAGTCGGTTTGAGGCACGATGCACGGACTTAGTATTTAAGGCATGAACTACGGTTGATTGAGTGAGTTTTGGAGAAAGGACTATCGAATAGGCATTGAGTTGAAAGAAATGATATGGTAACATGGAAAGAATGCTCGCGACCGTGGGTCGTCGAGGGGTCTCAAATGATAGAAAGAATGCTCGCGACCGTGGGTCGTCGAGGGGTCTCAAATGATAGAAGGTTTGATATTGGTTTTAAAAGAGATGATAACACTGAAAGTGCAATGACTGTGTGAGACGTCAGTTTGAGTGAAGGGTCTTGCATGGTCATTGGACAACTTGTCGACAAGGTAGAGTTTCCCCGCACGGCAACCTGTGGCACCACGGGATCGATGCGGCCTAAGGAAACACGGTGATAGCTGTGCTGACTCGATAGCACCGGGTTAGTCGGGGGCTTCCAGGGGGCTAGCTACCTTACGCTGGAAGGGTCCCGGCCAACCGCAAGCTATGTGTCCAGGTATAGCTTGTTATGCTAGTGACCTCATATAGATGAGTCGGCATGGGCGACGATCCACGTATATACCTTTGGACTGAGTTGAGTATTAGGTGAAGTGAATCAAGAGTCGAGTCGAATGCGTGCTCGGTCAGAAGACAATGTTTGGGCCTAAGATTTGGCTGCAATGAAGACACCGTGCTTCGGCACGAGATGTGGCGTCGAGTCCTACGTTATCGGCATATAAGTTGCATAGTTATGGTTTGAGTTGTCATGAGTTTAAGTCAGGAGATACCGCAAGGCAAAGTTGGTCGAGTGACACTTAGTTCTCAAGTTGGATGGATCAGTCGATGATTTAGTAGCAAAGGGCCACGAGGAGGCGATATGATTGAGTCTCACTTGAGTTGCGAGACACGGCCTCAGCAAGGATTTGTAGCACGATCACACGGAAATGGAGTCTCATCGCGTAGTTGCGTCTCTGATTTAAGCCGTAAGGCAAACACGACTCGATAAGTTAACGTTGAATGTTGACGCAAGCACGGGATGGTCTAGCGACGCAGAATAGGCCAAGGCGTCGGTCCTAAAACTAATCCTAAGGCAAGACTAGAAAGACAATTGATAAGTAGTGACTATGTTGCACAAAGTAAATCAAACGTGTTGGGTTTGTATGGGTGGGCGAGGAGCTCATTCCACCAGTACAGTTGAGTACTGACACCCACATAGTTTTCATGTGCAGGCACAGGTAGAAGCTCGTGACGCGGAGCTCGTTTGGATGCGTCGAGGTACGGAGTTCCTTGGCGATTCGAAGCGTGCGGCCGCATGGAGTAAAGACTTATACGGGACATAATGTATGGACATCGCCTTTCGAAGCTTCCGCTGGAGTCAAGACTTGTATTTGAGAGATGAGAGAGAGCTGAGTGACTTGTAATATGAGATGAGTAAGCTTGAGAGACTTGTAATTTTGGCCTTGCGCCCCATTGTAATCTATGTTTCAATATCAATAAAAGAGTGTTTTGCAATGACTTGTGTTTTGTTCTAAATTCCGCTGCTATTATTCAATGTCTCTGCTTGGGACTTCTGTGCGACGACCTCGTCGCAACCGCTAGAATCGGCCGTTATGGAACCCGCCTTGCACGAGCGCAATCTAGGCTCGTGCGGCATCACGCCTTAGCGAGGACGATCACTCCTACGGGAGCGGGGCGTGACAGTAGTGACACACTTAGAGAGAGAGAGAGAGAGAGAGAGAGTACTCTTATATTAATTCTGAAAACAGATCATAGCCATTAGATCTTGATTCAACTGATGAAATATACATACAATGGCTTTGTTCCCACTCAGAATAGCTCCATAATATACAAGCGGCATGCATTTCTAGGGATAAAATTCAAAAAACCTTGACTTTTCAAGATACAATTCTACAAGCAGGCAGCCGAGGTATAAGTCGGTGCCATAGATTTGTACTAATCATAGGAAGTCCAAGCCGGCTCGAATCAAACATAAACCAGAAAAACATTTCTTATTGTATAAGACATTAGTTGTTTTAGAACACTCATACAAGTATCGCATGGGGCTATCTTTTATGATACATGATGCATGCTAATCGAGAAAATATCAGGAAAGCATGAATTCATGAATACGAGTCAAATCATAGTATCAATGGTTGAGATCTTGCTTTGCGAGATCATGACATACATTTGTATACTTTGCAGATTTACGTATCACAAGAAAACTAAATTCTCTCAATCATGATACTGAAATCACTTAATATAATAAAATATAAAATATGATACAAATATAAAATACATCGGTGTATCAATATAAAATATAATACAAGGAGACGTGTGTTACATTCAGGCATATGAACTTCAGGTTCAATTCGTATTCGTCAAACATATCTATGTCACAGTTATGTCTCTGCCAACGTTTCAGGCGAAGCGACGGGGCTAGGCCTCTTACCAATATCTAGCCATGCTTGGAAAAGTAGCAGTATGACGAGGCTAGTCTTCTGCTATCTGTAAACATTGAGCCTTGCTTCTGGAAGAAGCTAATATTAGAGGTTAATGCTGCTGGCATTACGACGAGTCTTTATGCTACTAGCATTACAACAAGGTTGTCACCTTTATCGACTAGGAACTTTGCTTCAACAAAAGTTGTGTATTCTACAAATTTATAGCTTTTGCTATGAAAAAACTAATGAAATGATGGGGCTAGTGCTTATGGCATTACAGATGATCTAATGTTATTGGCATTTTGGTGAGTCTAATATGCTTTAGCCAAAATAATTTATCTTCGCTTGAGATGGTGCTAGGATGTGGCATAGCTATGACATATGGAAAGGCTCATGCCATGCCAAAGTATAGCTTCTCTTCAGGCAATAGTAGGGGTTAGATCCAGTGGAACTTTGTGTGGCGGGGTGAACAACTTTGTTGTGGCTTAAGAAGGAGAAACTTAGATATATAAAAAATGCGATCTACTTACTTATTTTGTTAGAGGATTTTTGCAGATCGTGAGCGTTCGTGGTAGAACTACATGTTGATAAAATTTTGTAGTCTGAAAGATTAATGGATTTAGGAACTTTGTAGAAGTAGAGAAAAAGGGTTACTTTGTCTATCAATATGAGCAAATATTCCTAGAATGACTATAGTGCTAGCCTTATACAAATTTATAATTGGTTACAACGGAAAACAAGTAGATATGTTGAGATCTCTATGTAATATAAAATCTTCATGTGTTGTCAACAATCAATAAGTAGTTATAACTACTACAACAAGATCCTTTTTTTTTCATTTATAGCTAGCGAGTAAAGACTTCACAACATTCAATACTATAAAACTCATTGTAATCCAAATGTTTATATATATATATATATATATATATATATATATATATATATATATATATATATATATATATATATAAGGTTAGGTTAACATGTGCCTTAAGTACACGTGATTTCACATTGATTAAATGTGCATTTTACGTTGGTACTTCCACCAACATACTAAATAAAGCAAATATTTTACTTAAAATGTAATTTTATCAATATAAAATGGACATTTATTAATGTGTTACTAGGAATACTATATATATATATATATATATATATATATATATATATATATATATATATATATATCAATGTAGTATCATGTGTCTTTAGGACATATATTAACATAATCCATGTAAAAAAAGTCAAAAATACTGTCAAAAGTATATATATTTTTCTTTGTAGCTGGAATTGAAAAGTGAATACGATTGCCAAAAATTGGGAATAAAATTAAATTTGGGTTAGTGCAAACATAAACTTAGATAGGAGAAATGAAAATGTAGGAAAACAAACACAGAAATCAAAGGTAATTTATAGGATTTCAAAAAAAAACACTCTAATTTTAGTTAATAGCTATCTTATGTAGAGGACTTGTACCCGACCCGATAACAATTCTTGCCTAAAGAATATAGTACCAATTTTAGTTAATTGGTTGAACACACACTCTCCTCCCTTCCTGTGAGCCCTTGACCCAAAATTCCCTTTTTATCATTATTATTTTGCTAAATAATTATTTAAATACATAGAAATATTTATAGCCAATGTATAAAGTAGTGTAAGTACATTAATTAACCTTGTAAATAAAGAAGAATGAAAGGGTTTGTAATCACTGAATTGTTTAGGGCTGATATGCAAAACACCAGCCTTAAACTATAAATTTTTCCAAACGGCTACTAATGGTATTCACTCCATCTAATATCCCAAACTCCAGGGTTCGAATTACAAAAGGGTTAGTTTAAACACAGAACAGTAATTACTGTTCGAATTCAAATCGGATTCGAAGAACAGGAGATATGATCGGATCCTGGGGATCAAATCTAAATCAGAGATTGATCCTATCAGAACCTGAGTATATATACATACACATCGAGGGTTGATTAGCCCTTCCTCAAACCCTAAAATTTCCCCTGTCGCAATCTTCCCCACTCTGTATTGAGGAACTGCTCGAAGTATTGGAGCACAGCCAACCTTCGACAGGTAATCCTCACTTCGATTCATTAGAACTAACCTGTTTTAGACTTGCAAAACTCATGATTAACTGCCAAAATAGGATGATTGAGGGGTGTTCGAAGTAATGTCTGATAAGGGACTTATGGGGGTGTGCTCTTGTGTCGAGTACGGGGGTTAATGATGCATCATACCCTGTGTTAGGGTGTTAACTATCATGAAATATCAAACTCCTTACAGTAAACCCATGTCCTGTCTTAGGTGGACTGAACAATATGTGGTTAGCCCAATATCTCGAGTATGGGCAATGTCAGGACATAGGAACTCCCCTGTTATATGTTTCAATCCTCTTTGTATATCAGACCTCAATAGGAGTCTTGGCATCCATCCTTTGGTGGATTGGGTAGCAGCCCAAGAAGGGGACTTGGTATCAGACTTATATAGATTTGATACCCAGTTCATCTCACTTCTCATTTATCCAAGTATACATTTCAGTTCCCTAGACTGGCTTCCAGAGAAAATGAAGTGTCAGAACCAAGGGATGCATACAGGAACCAGTAAAAGTATCCAGTGTACCCAATTACTTGAAAACCCTGTGTTTTCAACCATGAGGATGTCATAGATACCATAGGCCAGGGCATTGAATGTTACACCTGATGACAGGAAGGTGGATGGCATGGGTGTCAACCCCAGTAGCCTACAGAAAGAGTTACAGAGTACTGGCAAACCAGTGGGGAAGCCTTAGTTGACTGTGGCTACAGGAGGATATAGTATAAATACATGTGTATACCTTGCTCTTCATGCTGCCATATAATGTTTCAATATAGGAAAATGAGTTAGAGTACTGAGGAACTGTCATACCATAACTACTATTGTAATCCTATATAAATGCCTGCACAGTAGACTAACACATGTACATGTATCCTACCCAATATTGTATAGCTAAGAGGATGTAATGTGAGGTTAGACTGGGACTGCAAAGGCCTGGGGGGGTTTCTAGACTAATACCTGATATCAAACTTAAACTGACATCACATTAGTTTATCAACTAACCTTTGGAATCAGCCTACCACTATGTAGTTAGGAGTATAGGAATTCCAGTAGAGACAGGGCACCCTTATCTCTAGTACACCAATATATACACCCTTCTATTACTACCCATACCCAAAAACCCAAGCATTTGAGAGGATGTATCCTAGCATAACCTCTAGGAGACGTATGGCCAGGATGGTGGAAGGACCTATGACATGGGCTGCATACTACCACATCAGTTTTTATACTGTAATCTTACATTTATGCGTGGATGGATGAATGTATAGAGCTATATCTAGATACACTATACTGTATGACTCAATTTCACTATCTTTTAATACCCATATCAATGCATAACTGAATATGTCTCAGTCCTTGTTTTGTTCAGGTTCAGCCACTGGATGAGGTATTAGACTACCATGATAATGCCCTACAGTTAAATTGTTTACAATCCTATTTTGATTTCAGCCATTGACAGGATGTTCTGTCCATCCTTCATATTTGTCATGTCCCTGACATTAGGGACTACCTGAAATTGTGAAGTTGGTAATGAACTATAGAGTTTCCCCTGTTTTCTATGTATAATCAGTTAGATATATATATGCTCAAGTGTCTATAATGACGAATTAGGTTCAGTCATGAAGTTGACCTTAGAGAGTGACAGGAAGTCCAGTTAGCAAATGTTCAGCCATGTTATTGCTTCACCTGACCATATGCAGTCCCTTATGCCCTCATTTCAGTCCAGAATGGGGTATACATATACACCTATATGCTGAGTTCATCTTGATGTACATTATAGATATAGGGATATATAGAGGACAGGGGACTCACCCCTGTGAGCCACAAGGAGTACAGGGTATCCCTCCAATATATATATTGTCCAGAACACTTAAATGAGGGTGATACCTCATGCTGCCTTATCTACAGATCAGCCTATTGACATGATAAATGTCCTAGCATTGATGAGCAGTCCATGGTACATTAGTTCAACCTGTGAATGATCTGTTCAGTCCTTCAGTAATAAGAATGTAACCATTAAGAGTAGGTTGGTGTAATGCCTGACTCGATTAGATATTTAGATATGCAATATAGAAGTTAGAACCTGATGCAGGAAGCATGTGAGGATTAAAGTGTTTTATATTCAACAAGACCCAATAGAGCATAGGCAACCAATTCACTGTAAGGGTCCAAAACCATGAGGCATCAAAGGGGGAATCCATTAGGAAGACTAAAACAATCTATTAGATAGTTTTTTTTACTCTAAATTGTGTGTTGAAATGAAAATTCATAAATATAGGTCTGTTGGACTCCGATTCAGTACTAGACTTGTGTCACCAGCTCAGGACGACAAGCAAGTGCACTTTCTGATTGCTTTCCGATTCATAGTAGTCTTTTCATTTCATGTCTATACATATATCTTGCTGCTTGTTGACACGCTCGTCACACGGAGTAGTCGGGAGGGAAAATATCTTAGTAGACATGTAGACTACCCAGAACTATTCCTCGTGTCTTTCGTGAATGCTAGCAGCTGCACACGACACATGCTGTGTTCCTTATTTATCCCCTAGCCGTTCACATGTCAAAAAGGATATTTCAAACCACCTAGATAGATGTCTTTTATTAGTTTTTCCTTGTTTACTTCTCTATCGTGCTATGTCATCAGTTATCTACCAGTTTTTATCTCTCATATGTTATTTTCATGTCTTGTTAATTCTATTGTGTTTTCGTATTGCCGTCGGTTTTTGTACTTGTTCCATTCCTGACTAGAAACCAACATTTTTCAAGTTTAGCCGCGATCACTCTTAGCATTAGGAAGGCTTGGGTATGCTGAGGATAACCTAGAAATAGAAAGCAATTGTATCAATTTCATTAATTGTAAAATTTTGTATTTTCTTTAATTATAAATGTTGTAACAAATTTAGAAATGTGAATGAGCAGCAAATGTTGTATTTTGAGCATTTATTTCTTGCGGGCTTGACAGCGTTCTACCATCGACTCTGCGGCGTAGGCTGGCTTGGACATGTCTCGTATCCGAAAAGCGGGTGCGGGTCGTGACAAGTTTTTTTGGTGGCCCATGCAGGTCAGTTTTCGCAAATTATGCGAACTCGCGGTAGTACCATATTAGTCATACTGCTGCGAGCCTGCGCCCAGAAAATGCTCATTCACAATTAGGATTAAAGTAATTTAGGAGAATAATTAGGACTAGGAGTCCCTTATTCAAATTGACCGTTGGATAGTTAAGGTTATTAGATAGGCCATGCAATTTAGATAGCTTGCTATATCCTTATAGGTACACTATTACTTTTGATATAACAATGTGATTCAATGTGGATATATTATTCGCTTGGTATGTTAGGCTTGCCTGGAATTAAGGCATTAATTTTGATAAACTGTTCAATTTTCTTATTTAGATATAAATCGTATATCATAAGTTAGAATTGCCTGTTTTAAATTCTATTTTACTGTAAAGAACTGGTTTATAATTTCTTATTCTGCTATTCATATACAAATCTCGAGATAGATTGATTCAAAGTTTTCCCTCAATCATTTGAAATATATATAAGATAAATGTTAGGATGTTCTTATTTTCCCTGTCTTCAGTTATTTTTTCCCCGGTAAACCTTTTTACTTTAAGGATTGAGACTCGTAGGTAGATGTTTACGCTCTATCTTAATCAACTAGCTTGAAACTCTAGCAGCTCCTTGAAGTCCTTAGGAATATAGAATTCAGAAGTCCATAACCCATTAGTCGACCAAGGCCTTACGGATTGGTAGATAGTAGGATGACTGTATAAGCAAGAACACCAGGTAAGGTTTTGATTCTCTCAAAACTCGAATTACTTGTGCCTCCTTTCCAAAAATCTCGCGTACTTATATTTTGACTAACTTGACCAATGCTGCTATTACAGCCAAGTTTTTGCAAGCTTACTCTTTTATCGAGCTTGATTCAAGACATATGTTTATTGGGGACGCCCGCTAACATATTGTCTAATCAGAATTATTGTATTATGGTCTGATCAACCATGATATATTTGGTTCGCTTTTCATCTAATTATCCTACGTGGATTGAGATGTAGATGTCTCTAGGATCTCATCCACGACTGCTTTGACAATTTCTCTTAAATTATATATTCGCCTTTGAATCACGTAATTGTATTCAGTGACATCTCTCTTGAACTCTTTATTGTTTTGTCTTTCACCGATTAGAAAGACGAAAGCTCGTAATTGATAGATAGATACAGAGTATCCCCCATGACTATGATAGTTGTATACGCAAGTGTAGCTACCATCGGCCAGCCCTGTGACTAGAACCTTGCCTTAAGTTACTCGTCCCCTCTGCGACCCTAAACCTGCTAATCTTGATCTTCTAGTCATTGGAGTCCGATAATGATTCGGATCTTTCCCTTGATCAAATGCCAACCTAGGAGACTACCTATTCTCAAGAGACCAAGTGTTGTGAGCCTCCAACAAATACTGTGCCCTAGCTTCTAAGGTGGGTAGACTGTGAGCCTCCTAAAATTTTGGGATGTACGAGGATTACCGATTGATTAGAATAATTCCCATTAGCATGATAATTAGTGCCCCATGGAATCCCACTTTTCATTTAGATCATTTTGTGTCCTCGGCCGTGTCATTAATATTCGGAGCACGAGACCAGCTGTTACCTTCCAACGGATTTCACATGCAAGATCTAGACGAGTCTACCTTCATCTAGCTATATCATGTCCCACTCAAACACGTCCCCTTGTACTCTATTTTTATGGTACGACTTTTGTCACGACCCGCACCCTGATTAGGGGTACGAGAACGTGGGTACGTCCAGCCTACGCTGCAATGTCGGCGGTAGAACGCTGTATAGGTCATCTATAACATCTAACATCTAACAACAAGATATACAAACCCGTCATCTCCGCACGGAGGTATAACATAACAACTCAACTCTATATCTCAAACACAAGTCTAGGAAAGATAGAGCATGATATGGAATCAGACGAAAGGAAGAAACTGAATATATATATAGAGTTACCACACCACACAAAGTAGATGTCCAACACAATAAGTACAAGACCTGAAATATAACTAAGTCACAACTAACGATCGGAACAGTCCGATACAAAATGAAAACTGTAAACACTAGACTAGACTAGGCACCCTCTACTGAGCTAGATGCTCCTCAGGCTCCTGAAGGTCACCCTCATGTGTCCCATAGAAGGTAGGACAGTCACCATCATCATCTGTAATATTTTTAACAGGCCCAGTCAGGACAGAAACGAGCACAATATATCTCACGCAGTTCATATCATGTTGGAAAATGTAAAGCATGCATAGAGTAAGATACATGGACTGTAAAGAAATATATATAAAAACGAGAGAGATTTGATAACTGGAAATATCTATATATATACGATAAGTAAGAACTGTAGGTAACCTGTGATTTAGAGCATGAGATGGTTATATAAACGGGCTTAGGACATATACAAGATTTCATAAGAATTTGTACAAGATGGGATTTGATCACATAACCATTTTCTACTCACCCTCCCCAATCAATACACAAAGATCCAGTCAAGTTACGTTACCTTATACAAGAGGTTTTTATCATATTTGCTCACGTGAACATGAGAGTACAAGATTGCACAAGAGTATACATGAAAGCGGTGTACATGAAATACAAGATGTTCGTGAAAAGCACATGACAACTGTATCTGATGCACCCCGAGGGAGATAACATCGCATGACAAGATCCATATAGTACCAATCCGTGATAATAACGTGACAGCATCATGTAAGGTATTCTAGAGCAAGAATATAAATCCTAACAAGTATGAAAAGATCAGAGAATGTACTCGCCTGTCACCCTGTATGACTGATATGAATAGATGTTCGAACTGGTGTCACAGAGTCCTATTTAGAGTAAAACAGGTCACAACATATCCACAATGGTAAAAATAGAGTATACAATGCATACTACATGATTCTAGGTCAATCTGGTCAAAAGTCAACTCTTGTTCAACATTCTAATAAACTAGTCAAATACTAGTCAACATGATCAATCTGGGTCAAGTCTAGGTCAAACTTAGACCAACTAAGGTTTTGGGTCAAACAAAGACTAGTCAGCAAGGTGATTAGGTCAATGGTCAACTATCTAAGTCAATACCACAAGGTTAAGGTATAACCAATACCTATACAAGTATACCACACATATATATACATATATATATATATATATATAATACCAACCTTAATCCTATATTCAAGCTAATCCCACATTCCAATCTCAAGTCATGACTTGACTCTAAGTATCTAACTTAACCCATACATATCTTAATCTACATAAGTCCTTCCAGAAAACCCGAGTCACAATAGTATACTCATATATAGGTCAACCCTAAACCAACTAGTTAATAGCCTAGGGTTTAGTCAAAACTTAGTCAACAAGTCCTCTTAAGTCTATCCAAGCCATTTCTAGGTCAATTAGGTCATGGTTTGACCTATAGTTGACTTTAGTCAACAATGGTCAATTATCTAGTCAAACTACGTCTACTAGTCAACTAGTTAAACTAGTTGTTTTAGGTCATTCCTAGTCAATTCTAGGTTAACTAGGTCAACTTTGACCTAAGGTTGACTTTGGTCAACCCTTAATCAATAAGGGTCAACAAGTTGGATTTTGGGCCATTAGGGTTAGCCCCAAGCCATAGGCTAATAATCTTGGCCATAGGCTAGTCATAGGATTTCCATATAACCTATAACTAGAAGTCATATATATATATATATATATATATATATATATATATATATATATATATATATATATATATATATATATATATATATATATATATATATATATATATATATATATATATATATAGATATACACTATCTATCCACTACCCAATATCAATATGTAAATACTATATATATACAAAACCCACATACATATAATATACTATATATGATATAATGAGACCTAATACAAAAGTATACATATATCATATATATGTATATACATATATATATATATATAAACTTATATATATATACTATATATATATAAAAAAAATATATACTATATATATATAGAGAGGGAAGTGAGAGGGACATAGAGTGAGAGAGGGAGAGTGCAGGACAGTGAGAGAGAGGGTGTTAACCTGGACAGAGAAGGGGGAGGGGTTCCAGATTTTCTGGAACCAAAATTGGCTCCCCAACACACACACACAGTCCATATATACACACACATGTATATACACACACAACTACACCTATACACTACCATTTATCCCCAAAACTCACCCACACTCACATATACATATATACTACGTATATACATACTAAAATACACTAATACAAAGTATAAAACATAATCAAAATCGATTTGAAAATCGATTTTACAAAACTGGAAAATCCTAAAACCTGAAAACTATGGGCTGTGAACTCGAAACTAGGATAACCCGATTTCACACACCAAAACGAGCTAAGGCTCGATTCAAATGGTTGGTAACTGGTGTCCCATACATATCCTAGTGTCCTAGGTACCTGACACGACACCACGATACGAATTCATGTGTCAAAACACACAAAATCTCCACTCGGGTAAATTCCTGATACGCAACGCGTGCACAGCGTCGTGCACGCGTTCCACACGCTCGTGGACACACCACGAGACACGACACGTCTCATGGTCGTGCACACGTGTACGCCACGAATAGGGCTACACGCCCGTGTCATCACGAGACACCCAAGTGTCGTGTCCGCGCGACACGACACGCTCGAAGTTGCCCCCGCGCGCGTCTGCGCTGACAGCGCGTGTCCAGTGCGAGTGAGATTTCTCACTCGACACGACACGACGTGACACCAAACTTTGGGGGCATGTTCGCAGACATTGCCCCCGTGTCCAATTCAAATATCTTGTGTCCTAGTGCTCTGTACAGTGCGCACGAAGGGTGGGGTAGCAGGGCACGCACGCACGTGCTCGTGCAGTAGGTTCGTGTCCAATTTGGACACGGACACAGCACAAAAATGTGCTCAGTCAAGTTGATATGTGACCTACATGTCTAGGGCTACATGATCATGCAATTTGTTTTGCATTTTAACAAAATCGAATCCTCTGTGGCATTTCACCAAACAAGGGTTTCTAGCTTAGGGTACGTGTCAGATACGGGCACCTAACCGACTCTAATTTTCACCAAATTTTACCCACAGTTATGGTAGTCCTATATGAATGCATTTATGAAGAAAAAAACAGAGTTTTAACTATGTTTGAGGGAATTTACCTATTTGTGCAAATCTAAGGAAAATCAATGAAAAGGGGGTGTGGGTCCTTAAACTTGGTGATGTCCAAAGCTTCCAAATTCTTGATTGCTAGCCTCCCTTAGCACCCTTAATGTTGTAGGGTCCCAATGCAAAAGACTAGAATGAATTTGGATCAAGAATGATCAAGTTGTGGGTGTTTGAAGAAAATGGGATTTTCTAGGATTTAAATTCATGTAAATTATTCATGAATGAATGGAATGGGATTAAATAGAAGTGTGGGCTGCTAGGGGGGTGCCCTTGGCCGGCCATGGCATGTGGGGGTGTCCTTGCCCTTCCTTCATGGCTAAGGCATGGACTTGTGTAAAGGGGTGAGATATTTGGAGTGGTTTAAGGAAAATATCAACAATGTAATATCTAGATATTTATACCACTTTAACCCTTAACCAAAAATCCATCCTAAAGCTTCTAGGTTAGTGGCTAACCCCTAGATTAGGGTAGGATAGGTTAGGGACTAATCATGGTACTTAACCATGATTAAATAATATTAAAAATCACATAAACTCAAATAAAGTCTAGTAAATTACCAAAATACCCTTTAGGCCAAAAATTACTAATTTGATGTTCTAAGCCTATGGCTAAGCTCACATGGTCATGACAACTTCTAGGTTAAGGAAAACTAGGGTTTACACTAAGTTATACTAACAAAATCACAAAGTCATAAGTCATGACTTAGCATGACTTAGAAGATGGTTCTAATTACACTAGAAATCACCATAAATCATATCATGACTAAAATACTATTAATTAATAATAAAAATAATAAATTTTCAAAAATACTCCAATTTTAGAAAACTGGGTGCTACAAGTCTACCCTCCTTAGAAAATTTCGTCCTCGAAATTAGAATGGTCATACTCCTTCTAGGTCAAACACCCCAACAATCACAGTCTCAAACACACAGTCCGATAATCATATGCGTCTGTCCGAAATCATGATATTCAGAATCTTCATCATGCTAGTGAGCAAGGCTACGATATTCACAGAGTCCTCGACTAAGGTACATACCTCTAGAATCATGGTATTTAAAATTTTCGCATTGCCGCATGCCTGGCCGCAAAAACCTTAAATTCTCACATCCGAGAAATACGTCCAAAATCCGACTATATGTCCTTACTATGCCAGCTAACATGACTATAGAAGATTCTAGATCCCATGATCGAGACGACCTAGCCCATACGACTTATCTCAGAAGGAAATAATTCACAATGAAATATCCGAACGAAATTTATCAACTACAAGGAACAGATAGAATCGAAATTCCAAGACAGTTATAAGGAGGCAAATGCGAAAATAGAATCGAAAAGGTTGGAACCTGTAATCAGCTCTCCCTCTGTCTGTGCATCATCGACTGCCATAGCGAAAGCTCGCCCCGGCTGGCTTCCCTTAGCCTGCTGCTGATGCTGGACAAACCTCTGCTGCTGAGTCTGCAACGGTGGTCCCGTCTGCTGCCCTGTCGGAGCCCTAGCTCCTGCTGTTGCCTGAGCCAATCGTGCCAAGCTCTTGGGACACTCCTTCCACTGATGCTCTGCTGAACCACAAAGCAAATACAGGCCCTACCTCTTTCTGCAGTCGTCCCATCCGTTGCCTTGCTTCTTGCATAAGTTACACATAGGGTGCTGTTGCTGCCTGGGTGCCTACTGGTGAAGTATATGTCCCTGGCCTTGAAACGGCTGCTGAACTGGCCTCTGCTGTATGTGAGGGCGCTTGGCTGGCCCTACACTAGAACTAGCCCCTAAGGTATCACTGCCCCTCTTCGGCTTGAGGCCGAAGTCCTCCTCTGTAATCTGTGCGTCCATCAATATCTGATCGAACGTCGCGTCACGGCGTCCCGAAGTGCGGGTGCGCACTGCATGAATAAGTCCCCTGTGGAACTTACGAGCCTTCTGCCCCTCATCCTGGATCATATCGGGAGCGAACCTGCTAAGACGGAAGAACTCAGCTGCATACTCGTCCACCGACGAGTTCTCCTGCACTAGACCCACGAACTGGCCCTCCAATGCTGTAAGAGCCACGTCCGGAAAGAACTTCTCCTTGAAGAGCCTCCGAAAGTTCTCCCAAGTCAGCCCTCTCACCGACGTACGAGGATCCGTGCGGTACCATGTCAGCGCAATGTCGAAGAATCGGCTGGCTGCGGCCGAAACCCAAAGCACTCTAGGAAGCTCTGCCAGCTCCATGCTCCGCTGTACATCCTCTAGCCAGTCGTCTGCATAGAGGATGCCCTCCGTGCCTGTGAAGTCCCTGGAGCTCATCTTTCTGAAGTCCAATACTGTTCCCGGCCTGGACTGCTGCTGGTACGGCTGCTGGCCAGTAGGGCCCTACACCGTACCCGGTGCCACTCTCTCTACTGCTGCTAGGGCAAGCTGATGCGAGTTCTCCATACTCTGCCTCAGCATCTCGATCTGTCGGTATGACGCCTCCGACTGGCGCTGTGACGCCTCTGCCTGGGCCCGCTGTGTCTCCATCATCTGCTGAAGGAGAAGGAACATTTGGTGCGTATCCGTCGGTACCGGTGGTGGTGGCGGCAGTATCTCCGGAACAACGGCCGTAACCCTCTGGGGTGGAGATGGTAGACCTCCCTGCGTAACTGCCGGGGTCTCCGGAATAGTAGAATCACTGGAGGCAGTCTCGTGAACCTCCTCCTCTGCCTGATCAGATCTCTCAGGCAAACTACTCGATCCAGTGGCCTGCAGGTGCGTCTTCGTCATCCTGGAGACGAATTGAAACAAAGAGGTTAATATGGCACATGAGTAGATTTATCAAGGAAGGACAGTTAAATTAATACAAGGGAAGTAATCATGATAATCAAAAGATCGGAAATTTTCTAGGTGTGATTGAGAAACTCCTATCATGTCCTAGGTCCTACGTCCTAATTGCAGGCTCGTAATTAGTACTCTAAGTCGAGCACCATTACGAGATCACACTAACTGTGACACAGACCTGCATGGGCCACCACAAAAACGTGTCACGACCCGCACCCTGATTAGGGGCACGAGAACGTAGGTACGTCCAGCCTACGCCGCAGTGTCGGCGGTAGAACGCTGTATAGGTCATCTATAACATCTAACATCTAACAACAAGATATACAAACCCGTCATCTCCGCACGGAGGTATAACATAACAACTCAACTCTATATCTCAAACACAAGTCTAGGAAAGATAGAGCATGATATGGAATCAGACGAAAGGAAGAAACTGAATATATATATAGAGTTACCACACCACACAAAGTAGATGTCCAACACAATAAGTACAAGACCTGAAATATAACTAAGTCACAACTAACGATCGGAACAGTCCGATACAAAATGAAAACTGTAAACACTAGACTAGACTAGGCACCCTCTACAGAGCTAGATGCTCCTCAAGCTCCTGAAGGTCACCCTCATGTGTCCCATAGAAGGTAGGACAGTCACCATCATCATCTGTAATATTTTTAACAGGCCCAGTCAGGACAGGAATGAGCACAATACATCTCACGCAGTTCATATCATGTTGGAAAATGTAAAGTATGCATAGAGTAAGATACATGGACTGTAAAAAAATATATATAAAAACGAGAGAGATTTGATAACTGGAAATATCTATATATATACGATAAGTAAGAACTGTAGGTAACCTGTGATTTAGAGCATGAGATGGTTATATAAACGGGCTTAGGACATATGCAAGATTTTACAAGAATTTGTACAAGATAGGATTTGATCACATAACCATTTCCTACTCACCTTCCCCAATCAATACACAAGGATCCAGTCAAGTTACGTTACCTTATACAAGAGGTTTTTATCATGTTTGCTCACATGATCATGAGAGTACAAGATTGTACAAGAGTATACATGAAAGCGGTGTACATGAAATACAAGATGTTCGTGAAAAGCACATGACAACTGTATCTGATGCACCCCGAGGGAGATAACATCGCATGACAAGATCCATATAGTACCAATCCGTGATAATGACGTGACAGCATCATGTAAGGTATTCTAGAACAAGAATATAAATCCTAACAAGTATGAAAAGATCAGAGAATGTACTCGCCTGTCACCCTGTATGACTGATATGAATAGATGTCTGAACTGGTGTCACAGAGTCCTATTTAGAGTAAAACAGGTCACAACATATCCACAATGGTAAAAATAGAGTATACAATGCATACTACATGATTCTAGGTCAATCTGGTCAAAAGTCAACTCTTGGTCAACATTCTAATCAAACTAGTCAAATACTAGTCAACATGATCAATCTGGGTCAAGTCTAGGTCAAACTTAGACCAACTAAGGTTTTGGGTCAAACAAAGACTAGTCAGCAAGGTGATTATGTCAATGGTTAACTATCTAAGTCAATACCACAAGGTTAAGGTATAACCAATACCTATACAAGTATACCACACATATATATACATATATATATAATACCAACCTTAATCCTATATTCAAGCTAATCCCACATTCCAATCTCAAGTCATGACTTGACTCTAAGTATCTAACTTAACCTATACATATCTTAATCTACATAAGTCCTTCCAGAAAACCCGAGTCACAATAGTATACTCATATATAGGTCAACCCTAAACCAACTAGTTAATAGCCTAGGGTTTAGTCAAAACTTAGTCAACAAGTCCTCTTAAGTCTATCCAAGCCATTTCTAGGTCAATTAGGTCATGGTTTGACCTATAGTTGACTTTAGTCAACAATGGTCAATTATCTAGTCAAACTACGTCTACTAGTCAACTAGTTAAACTAGTTGTTTTAGGTCATTCCTAGTCAATTCTAGGTTAACTAGGTCAACTTTGACCTAAGGTTGACTTTGGTCAACCCTTAGTCAATAAGGGTCAACAAGTTGGGTTTTGGGCCATTAGGGTTAGCCCCAAGCCATAGGCTAATAATCTTGGCCATAGGCTAGTCATAGGGTTTCCATATAACCTATAACTAGAAGTCATACATACATATATATATATATATATATATATATATATATATATATATATATATATATATATATATATATATACACTATCTATCCACTACCCAATATCAATATGTAAATACTATATATATACAAAACCCACATACATATAATACACTATATATGATATAATGAGACCTAATACAAAAGTATGCATATATATCATATATATGTATATACATATATATATATATATAAACTTATATATATATATACTATATATATATAGAGAGGGAAGTGAGAGGGACATAGAGTGAGAGAGGGAGAGTGCAGGACAGTGAGAGAGAGGGTGTTAACCTGGACAGAGAAGGGGGAGGGGTTCCAGATTTTCTGGAACCAAAATTGGCTCCCCAACACACACACACACACACAGTCCATATATACACACACAACTACACCTATACACTACCATTTATCCCCAAAACTCACCCACACTCACATATACATATATACTACGTATATACATACTAAAATACACTAATACAAAGTATAAAACATAATCAAAATCGATTTGAAAATCGATTTTGCAAAACTGGAAAATCCTAAAACCTGGAAACTATAGGCTGTGAACTCGAAACTAGGATAACCCGATTTCACACACCAAAACGAGCTAAGGCTCGATTCAAATGGTTGGTAACTGGTGCCCCATATATACCCTAGTGTCCTAGGTACCTGACACGACACCACGACACGAATTCATGTGTCAAAACACACAAAATCCCCACTCGGGTAAATTCCTGATACGCAACGCGTGCACAGCGTCGTGCACGCGTTCCACACGCTCGTGGACATACCACGAGACACGACACGTCTCGTGGTCATGCACACGTGTACACCACGAATAGGGCTACATGCCCGTGTCATCACGAGACACCCAAGTATCGTGTCCGCGCGACACGACACGCTCGAAGTTGCCCCCGCGCGCGTCTGCGCTGACAGCGCGTGTCCAATGCGAGTGAGATTTCTCACTCGACACGACACGACGCGATACCAAACTTTGGGGGCATGTTTGCAGACATTGCCCCCGTGTCCAAGTCAAATATCTCGTATCCTAGTGCTCTGTGCAATGCGCACGAAGGGTGGGGTAGCAGGGCACGCACGCGCGTGCTCGTGCAGTAGGTTCGTGTCCAATTTGGACACGAACACAACACGAAAACGTGCTCAGTCAAGTTGTTATGTGACCTACATGTCTAGGGCTACATGATCATGCAATTTGTTTTACATTTTAACAAAATCGAATCCTCTGTGGCATTTCACCAAACAAGGGTTTCTAGCTTAGGATACGTGTCCGATACGGGCACCTAACCGACTCTAATTTTCACCAAATTTTACCCACAGTTATGGTAGTCCTATATGAATGCATTTATGAAGAAAAAAACAGAGTTTTAACTATGTTTGAGGGAATTTACCTATTTGTGCAAATCTAAGGAAAATTAATGAAAAGGGGGTGTGTGTCCTTCAACTTGGTGATGTCTAAAGCTTCCAAATTCTTGATTGCTAGCCTCCCTTAGCATCCTTGATGTTGTAGGGTCCCAATGCAAAAGACTAGAGTAAATTTGAATCAAGAATGATCAAGTTGTGGGTGTTTGAAGAAAATAGGATTTTCTAGGATTTAAATTCATGTAAATTATTCATGAATGAATGGAATGGGATTAAATAGAAGTGTGGGCTGCTAGGGGGGTGCCCTTGGCCGGCCATGGCATGGGGGGTGTCTTTGCCCTTCCTTCATGGCTAAGGCATGGACTTGTGTAAAGGGGTGAGATATTTGGAGTGGTTTAAGGAAAATATCAACAATGTAATATCTAGATATTTATACCACTTTAACCCTTAACCAAAAATCCATCCTAAAGCTTCTAGGTTAGTGGCTAACCCCTAGATTAGGGTAGGATAGGTTAGGGACTAATCATGGTACTTAACCATGATTAAATAATATTAAAAATCACATAAACTCAAATAAAGTCTAGTAAATTACCAAAATACCCTTTTGGCCAAAAATCACTAATTTGATGTTCTAAGCCTATGGCTAAGCTCACATGGTCATGGCAACTTCTAGGTTAAGGAAAACTAGGGTTTACACTAAGTTATACTAACAAAATCACAAAGTCATAAGTCATGACTTAGCATGACTTAGAAGATGGTTCTAATTACACTAGAAATCACCATAAATCATATCATGACTAAAATACTATTAATTAATAATAAAAATAATAAATTTTCAAAAATACTCCAATTTTAGAAAACTGGGTGCTACAACTTTTAGGTCAAAAGGACTAGTTATAACCCTTACCATAATGCCGGTATACTTCCCGACTTCCACTAGAGCCTAAACCTCTTCGACCCAATATATGGTTGTGATTTATTCGAAGCCTACTACGCTCATGCCACTAGTGTGCCACTCAATTGTATCCTCTCGTGCTACTTAAACACAAAAGTCACTAAAGGCGCATGTTTGGACTTTAGGAACCTAGCTAACCAACCCGACTAGCAACTAGCTCAACTACTTGGAAGGAACCCTATTCTAGGTTACCCTAACCTAGTAGACATAGTTTATCATTGGAATCTTGACCAATCCATGTAGATTGAAATCCAAGGTTCGTCCAACCGACGATTGATGTCCGAATAGAGAACCCACTAAGATCCAGTAAAATCCATCCAGAAATACCACCGTATTTGGACTATAAAACCAAACTAGTTGAGATAAGT
Source organism: Iris pallida (assembly GCA_029216955.1). NCBI lineage: Eukaryota > Viridiplantae > Streptophyta > Magnoliopsida > Asparagales > Iridaceae > Iris > Iris pallida. The sequence goes on from JANAVB010033019.1 coordinate 2,535,065, forward strand.
CCCTATACCCATTATATAGGCTCCACCCCTTAGGAAGTGAGGTTATTCGTAACCCTTATTCCATCTACCTGGAAGTTACGATATGATCTTGCGTTGTATTTATATTCTTTGCTCGTGCGTTTAAATAACCACGGAATAGATCACAATCTTGATCTCTCAAATTCTGTTCTACTTTGGAACCTTGTTTAGGATTTCGAGAATGGAACTTCTGTATTGCACGGATTGCAAGCCCCTCTAGGAAGCGAAGGGTACTTCGATTTAGCAAGTAACTGGACTAGAGTTGCCCAATCTAGCAAACAAGTCAATGGTTCATAAACACCCTTTTTAGCTGTATCATTGGATACTCTCCCTTGCTCTTGAAACTTCACAGTTGCTCCCGATTATTCTGCCTTATCTTCCTGTCCTCCCTACTTTGGAGCGACGAATAGTCATGCTTATTAAAGTTTATCAATATTTTTGCTACTTGTGTAAATTTGTGCTTGTTGATTTTAGGGTTGCGTGATAGATATGAGAGAATTATAGAGGCCATAAGCAAGTAGATATCTATTGGTAGAAACTTTAGCAAGTAGATGAATGATTATAAAGCTGTAGGGACATACCTCTGAGAGAGTAGTGCGACCAAAGGTGGGTAGAAGTCCTCAAGTGTTCGGAGTTATGAAATGACTAGAGAAAGTCATAAAATATTTTGGAGAAATTAAATTTGAGGGGATTGAGGTTAAGGTAGACTTTTTTTTTGAATTTTAAGGAATACCTATGAATTAGAATTTCGAGGACGAAATTATTTTAAGGAGGGTAGATTTGTGAGCCCTTGACCCAAAATTCCCCTTTTATCATTATTATTTTGCTAAATAATTATTTAAATACATAGAAATATTTATAGCCAATGTATAAAGTAGTGTAAGTACATTAATTAACCTTGTAAATAAAGAAGAATGAAAGGGTTTGTAATCACTGAATTGTTTAGGGCTGATATGCAAAATACCAGCCTTAAACTATAAATTTTTCCAAACGGCTACTAATGGTATTCACTCCATCTAATATCCCAAACTCCAGGGTTCGAATTGCAAAAGGGTTAGTTTAAACACAGAACAGTAATTACTGTTCGAATTCAAATCGGATTCGAAGAATGTCATAACCTTAAATTTTTATTTTATTATTGGTATTTTAATTAATCTTCAATCACTCAAAATTATCTTCCTATAAATTATTTCTCAAAAATATATATAGTGTAAATTGGATAAATCAATTTTTTTTTTCTTTTCCAAATACCCCCTCATGCAATTTTAAATTTGCATTCTAGCATAAAGGGCTAGGTGGCTTTCATGCATGGACCCATGCCACTTGGCATCACCTTGCCATGACATGGCTGGAAGGGCAATTTGGTCATTTCTCCCCCTTCCCATTCCTTTAATTGAAGAAGAAGAAGGAGAAAGCTCACTTTCCTCCAACCCTCCCAGCAAGGTGAGCTCTCCTCTTCTCCTTCTTTCCTTCTCCTTCTTCCCTCTCTCTCCCCCTTACTGCTTTTGCTGCTGCTGCTGCCGCTGCTGCGCTGCGCTGCTGCCGCGGCTGCTGGCGTCGGCGCTGGCGCCACCGGCGGTCGGCCGCCGGCCGACCACACCCCCCCTTCCATCTTCTTCTTCTTCTTCTCCCCCTCCTTCTCCGCTACATTCTCCCCTTTTCCTCCTCTTCCTTTTCAATTTGTTCCAAAATAATTCCTAGGTTACTTGGTTAACCCAAATTCAAATTTTGCCTAGGTTTCTGAATTGGATTTTGGGGAGATTCTCTAAGGAACACAACTAGAAGCAAGGCTCAAGCAAGGCAAGCCCTCACCCCTTCCTCCTCTTGAAAAACCTCAATTAGTATAATTTCTGTATTCTTTATTTTGTTTATATATGAATTTCTGAAATTTTGGAAAATTCATCCAAACTTGGGTCATATGTACATGCATGTTTACTAAATTCAAGAAGAAATTGGCCCAATATAGTTGCCTTGCATGGAAGTACATCTAAATATCTTCAAACAAGGTTTTTATGAAATTTTTCATTATTATTTATATTGTTTAATTATGTCCATGATTATAAATTACACTTATTTGACATAATTATAGTGACCACTTAGTTAAATGTGTATTTATTGATACCAGTACATTATGGTACCCTCACCTATAAGTTTTCAAGTCAAAATAACCAATTTGTGCCCCCTAAAAGATAGTTTTATGTATGGATTTATTTTGTACATGTTAGAATTGATTTTTGATAACTTATTCATTTCGTGACTTTCCTTAGAAAGCCTTCTTATATAATTTATACTACAACATGTATTTTGAGCTTGAAATACCCAAGATACATTTTTGCGCATAAATAAGAATGCTAGCTCGCTAAGGTATGTTGTAAATTCCTTAATTTCAATATCGCTTGTCATAATTTGCGTGGCCGGTGTTGAGGGTTGCTCCACCGAAGGGGTCGGCGTACCCGGTTATATATTGCGTGTTGCCGGTGTTGAGGGTTGCTCCACCGAAGGGGTCGGCGTGCCCATGTGTTTATTCTTTGTGTTTATTTTGTTCTGAAAATATTTTCGGGTCAGCAAATACAAAGGAGACTCTGCCGAAATTTTTAAGAATTTCCAGAGTTAGCCTCTTTTGTGGAAAACCTGGTCCTTTAGGATTTTGACATTAAAGTCTAGTCCCTAAAACCATCCAACTCCGATCTACATCTTCGGAGGGATTCTTGGAAATCATTGATTATATTGATATTTTGGGACTACCTTGTTCCGACTCTTTCTTGGACTATATTAGTCTTAGAAAAGCCAATTGTAACTTAGATGCGACTTGACTTCTAGGACTCCCGTCTTGGGGATAGTCCTATGGTAATTAAAGACTAGATTAGGTTGCATGGGGTTTTGGGAGAGAAACCTGGATCACACCCGGCTGACTTCTTTGCAATATGATTTTACACTTTTCATACTGATCAGTCCCTGTTACGGTGTTCGTGCGGCCGTGCGATCTTCACCGGGGTGAGGCTTAGCTCACCTTCTTATTTTGCAATTGGGCATCTATGCCCTGAGTTTCAGCTCAGATTACCCATTTGCATATATCACGTGTTTTGCAATGGGGCATCTATGCCCTGAGTTTCAGCTCAGATTACCCATTTGCATTAAATTCATTAGGCATCTATGCCCTGAGTTTCAGCTCAGACTACTAATGAATGGGTTCGATATTCTTGGAAAAGTTCAAGTCATACGAACTTCCTTATATAGCTCATGATTCGATGATTCGAGCCAGATGATTCGGAACTAACTCATGATGCTATCCTGGTTTAATCACATCAATATGTGATAGTACAGACGGCTGGAGAATCTAAGCACCACCCGTTTTGTGCGAGCCTGATCCCGGGCCAATGGGATTATTGTAGAGATGCTAGGCATGGGTGTGTGATCCAGAGAGTTTCTCTAAATTTGCATTTAGGTTTAGAAAGTTTGTTTTTGTGTCCTTGTGATATTAATGTGAGAACGACTCGCTTCTTGACTAGTATTATATGTATGAGCTTTAAAATGATCAAGTTTACTCCATTTTGTATTTACCTGCCTTATCATTCCACCTTCATAACTTGCTCCTTTGACCGAGGGCTTGCTCGTCGTATTGACGACCTAGTTTTGTTCACTAGGGACTGAAGCAGATCAGGACGAAGGCCAGGCTTACACTGAGGCAGAACTTTATGAATGATGTAGGACTGAGGGTTGTAGCTTTATTCTGGGAACCTCATAGCTATGTGACTTATGTATTTGAAGAAACATGAATGCAATATGTAAGTTATGTATTTTGAAGAACAATGAATCCAAAATGTATATATGTGTTTGATGATGAGACTTGAATTATGTTGTAACATTTTGGGATAAATGAATGTTATGCTCTTTTGTGGAAAATTGTATTATTTCCTTAACTCTATGCCTATCTAGGACCTTACAGGCGACAATCGCGGGATGCAATTGGGTTCTTGTTGTATGGTCGCGTAGCCTGGGGATGTTGTACGTACTCGGCTCGCCGTATTCTGGGAGCGGGGCGTGACACGTCTTTTGGTTGGTGGCCCATGCAGGTCCACTCTTTAAGGGTAGTGTATAGGTTAAGGAGATGGTATAGGTGGATATCGAATATTATCTTAAGGATTTACTTGGACTTCCCTAGGATATGAATAGATGACAATTGAAGGTTGAACACAAAAATCTACTAAGGTTTGGGGATATGAATCTTGATCAAAATTTATTTAGAATTTGATGATTTTATTATGGTGATCATTTTATGTCATAAAGTTCTCATTCGAGGAAATTTTCGGATATAGGTAATGGCCCAATTCCTGCCGAGCATCTATTGGGACGGGAGCCACCGGACTCATTACGGATACGAGCAGTTTGCTTGAGAGGCTTGGAAGGTGTCACCCGACGAAGACCTTCCGGTGAACAGTGTATTTTTCGAGCGCCTACGCCCCAGAATCCGTGATGTGGAAGATGGAGCGGAAGTATATTGGGAAAAGGAACTACGACTTAGGTTCTTCCTTGCGAAGGACGGTCCATCTCCATTTACTCATGGATATGAAGGGACCATTGAGGAATGGGTAGAGGCCAATCCTTATGATAGGATCCGCGAGATCACCTACATAAAGCTGAGATGGTGACGCATGACAGTTAGGACTGGGGTAGTTTTTGTCTGCTGCACAGCATTTTGATGGATCAGCAGATAGCTTATAGATATGATGTATGGAAGAAAAAGGGAAAATTTTTGTCTATTGTACAATATTTTGGAATTACAACTGATGTAAATAGTTTTGTATAAGGATTAGAGTATAGAAGTTGTAAGGACTTCCTAGTGAAGCATATTGTAATCATGTTTTGTGAAATGAATGAAATATGCTTCCTTTGGTTATGGCTTTATATATATATATTGCAATTATCTTTTCAATCTCCTCTAGTAAATTAAGTTCTCTTTAAATTTTGTATTTAAGAATTTCCAATTCTTAATATATAGGAAATGGCTTCTCAACCGAACCCCAATACCTCACAAGTGGAAGCCTCCGGGACACGAACAACTGATGCCTTTGAATTCTTTCAAAGGGTCTTGGAGGCCAATACCCAACAAATGCAACTTGCCCAAGCCACCTCAACAAAACTACTAGAGAGATTGGATGTCACTCCTACGCAGAAGACGGGGACCCTTTCAGAGTTTAGGACAATCAAGCCCCCAGAATTCAAAGGAACTGAAACCCCTATGGAAGCAGCGCAGTGGATTAGAACCACAGAGGCGTTACTAAAGGGCACGAAGATCGCGCCAAATGACATAGTTTCATTAGTAAGGATTCAATTAAAAGATGTGGCTGACATATGGTGGAGCTCATTACATCCAGAAGAATCTGATGAAGTTGTAACTTGGGAGAAATTTAAGGAAGAATTTGAAGAGAGATTCTTTCCCCCAAGTGCCAAGTTGGAGCTGGAAAGGAGATTCCTTCATCTGAAGCAGAACAAGACCTCTGTCGACGAATATTCGGCGGAATTTACCAGACTCAGCCGGTATGCTCCAAGCATGGTATCTACAGAGAAGGCGAAGGTAGTCCGGTTCATGGAAGGACTGGATGATAAATTGAAGATGAAGGTGGCCCCTTACAAATGTCAAACTTATGCTGAAGTGGTTGAAGCTGCAAGAGACCAAGAAAGGATGCAAAATGACAAGAACAACGCGAAGACTGCAGGGCAAAAGCGGAGTCTGGAAACTGGTTCGACCCAGGGAAGGACTTCGGGGCAAGGGCAACTAAGGGGTGCCCAGCATGAGCAGAAAAGACCCGTACCAAGTTGTTCTTACTGCGGAAGGCCGGGACACACGAAGAATAGTTGCAGAAGACTTCAAAGGAGATGCCTGAAGTGTGGATCTTCCAACCACCAGTTGAACCAATGCCCTCAAAGCAATAGAAGGCCTGTAGTGCATAATAATGCGCAGGGACAGAGAGCTACAAGTCAAGGATATCAGCAGAGGCCTGCCTTCCAGAACAATGAGCCCAGGCCTAATGCAACTACAGGATATCAGCAGAGGCCAGTCTTACCATCTCAAGCACATCAATTCCACCAGGCACAGAGGGCTAATCAGAACCACAACAACAAGAAGAAGAACAAGAATCACGGCCAAGCCTTTATGATGGATAACAATGAAGCAGGAATACCAGGAGACGTGGTGACAGGTACTATACTTGCTTCATCTAGTCCTGCATCAGTGCTATTTGATTCTGGGGCTACTCATTCTTTTATATCTGCATCATTCATATCTGAGTATAAAATAGAGACACAACCTCTAGCTAGAAAATTGAAAATCCTTACGGGCAATGGAATTGTAGAAGTAAGCCGAATTTGTAGAAATTGTCCAATTAAAATGGGAGGAGCAAGCTTCCGAACAAAACTATTAGTCTTTCCCATGGACAACTATGATGTAGTATTTGGCATGGATTGGTTAATAGCAACCTCGGCGATTATTGATTGTGGACAAGGAAAAGTTCAGTTTTCCTTACCTAGTAGGAAGTTGCATGAATTTGTTAGAGCCCAGAAGGAGTTTGACAAAGAGGAGTTAGAAAAGTTTGAACTAAGGAGTCTCCAGGGTCAGGTAATAGAGGAATGGCCAAGAGTTGTAGATGAGTTTAAGGATGTATTCCCTGATGAATTACCCGAATTGCCACCGGATAGGGCAGTTGAATTTAGCATTGATCTAATTCCTGGAGTGGCCCCAATTGCTAAGAAGATATACCCAATGAATAAGGAGGAACTAGCAGAGTTAAATAAACAAATCAAGGAATTGCTAGCCAAGGAGTTTATCAGGCCTAGTGTTTCTCCGTGGGGAGCACCTGTACTATTTGTAAAGAAAAAGGATGGGAGCCTGAGATTGGTGATAGACTATAGGGCACTGAATGAACTGACAATCAAGAACAAATACCCACTCCCTAGGATCGATGAATTATTCGACCAACTTGGAGGAGCAACTGTATTTTCCAAAATAGATCTCAGATCAGGCTATCACCAAGTGAAGATTAAGAAAGAAGACATACCAAAGACTGCTTTTAGAACTAGATATGGACATTATGAGTTTCAAGTCATGCCTTTTGGATTGACAAATGCTCCGGCCATATTCATGGATTTGATGAATAGGATATTCTATCAATATCTGGATAAATTTGTGATAGTGTTCATTGATGACATATTGATTTACTCGAAGAACGAGGAGGAGCACGAAGAACACTTGAGGATAGTACTTGAGACTCTACGACAGGAGAAGCTGTATGGGAAGCTGAGTAAATATGAATTTTGGTTAAAAGAAATTCCTTTCTTGGGACACATAGTTAGTGGAGAAGGCATTACAGTAGATCCTAAGAAGATAGAAGCAGTTAGATCATGGCCTACTCCCAAGAATGTAGCTGAAGTTCGAAGTTTCGTTGGATTAGCTGGATACTATAGAAGATTTGTGGAAAATTTTTCCAGAATAGTTGAGCCGCTTACTAGATTGACTCGGAAGAATGAGAAATTTGTTTGGACTGATAAATGTCAAGCGGCATTCGAGGAATTAAAGGAAAGACTTGTCACAGCACCAGTGCTGGCTCTACCCTCAGGATCAGGAGGTTACGAGATTTACAGTGATGCTTCTGGTAAGGGTTTGGGCTGTGTGTTGATGCAGCACGAAAGGGTGATCGCTTATGCCTCGCGCCAGTTGAAAGTTCATGAAAGAAACTACCCAACACATGATCTGGAGTTAGCAGCTGTTGTGTTTGCACTGAAACTATGGAGGCATTACTTGTATGGTGAACAGATCAAGATTTACACAGATCACAAGAGTTTAAAATACATGTTCACCCAAAAGGAGTTAAATATGAGGCAACGTAGATGGCTCGAGTTGCTTAAGGATTTTGATATAGAGTTGCAGTATCATCCAGGCAAGGCAAACAAAGTGGCAGATGCTCTTAGTAGGAGGCCTGAGGCTTTTTTTATGAACACGCCCAAGGAGATATTGGATGATCTCAGAAAAATGGGGATTGAAGTGATATGCCCAGTTGCAGATGGAATTTGGGAAAGTTTACAAGTTCAATCTTCTTTAGTGGAGAGAATTAAGGAGGCACAGAAGAAGGATGTGAAACTGCAAAAATTGTGGAGTTAAACTGAAGCTGGGATACAAACTGGATTGATGAAGCATTCTGATGGATCCTTGAGATTCGGAAGTCGTTTGTGTGTACCATTTGGAGAACTCTGGACTGAACTGATGTCTGAAGCACATAGTTCTCAGTACTCTATTCATCCTGGGAGTACGAAGATGTACCAGGATCTGAGACAAAACTTTTGGTGGCATGGAATGAAGCGGAAGATAGCTAAATTTGTCTCGAAATATTTAGTATGCCAACAAGTGAAAGCTGAACACCAAAGGACTGCTGGACTACTACAACCACTCCCAGTACCTGAATGGAAGTGGGAGCATATTACAATGGATTTTGTATCAGGACTCCCAAGAACACAAAAAGGTAACAATGCCATCTGGGTGATAGTGGATAGACTTACAAAGTCCGCAAGATTTTTACCCTTTCGAGTCGGACAATCTACGGAGCATCTAGCGGAGATGTACATGAAGGAAGTTGTTAGTCACTATGGGGTACCGGTAAGTATCGTATCAGACAGGGATACTCGGTTCACCTCCAAGTTTTTGAGAAGCTTACAAGATAGTCTTGGCAGTCGCCTGAAGTTTAGTTCAGCATATCATCCACAGACCGATGGGCAGTCAGAAAGGATGATACAAATCTTAGAAGATATGCTAAGGGCATGCACCCTAGATTTCAGAGGATCATGGGATGATCATCTGCATCTGATAGAATTCTCCTATAATAACAGTTATCAGGCCAGTATCAAGATGGCGCCATTTGAAGCACTGTATGGGAGGAAGTGCAGATCACCTATATGTTGGGGTGACGTCGGAGAACGACAACTTCTAGGGCCAGAATTGGTCACTCAGACTGTGGACATGGTCAAGGCAGTTCGAAGTCATCTTCAAGCTGCGCAGGACAGGCACAAGATGTGGGCCGACAAGCATCGGAGAATCTTGAATTTCAAACTCGGTGATCATGTATTTCTGAAGATCTCACCAACTAAAGGAACTATCAGGTTTGGAACCAGAGAAAAGTTGAGCCCAAGGTATATAGGCCCATTCGACGTCCTGGATCGAATCGGTGATGTTTCTTACAGATTGGCCTTACCACCATCCCTAGAAGGAGTCCACGATGTTTTTCATGTATCACAACTGCGGAAATATGTACCAGATACTAGTCACATACTGGATCATTCGGAAATCACAGTTGGCCCAACTCTCCGCATCGAACAGAAGCCAGTGGAAATTCTGGATCGGAGATAGAAGATTCTTAAGAACAAGACCATCTCATTGGTTCGAGTATCTTGGAACAAGGACTCACCGGGATAATCTACTTGGGAGAGAGAAGATGAAATGCGGCAACTGTACCCCTACCTCTTTGATGATTAAGGTACTTAGCAACCTATCCTTCTCTACCTCTCTTATCTTTAATTCCGGGGATGGAATTTAATTAAGGTAGGTAGGGTGTCATAACCTTAAATTTTTATTTTATTATTGGTATTTTAATTAATCTTCAATCACTCAAAATTATCTTCCTATAAATTATTTCTCAAAAATATATATAGTGTAAATTGGATAAATCAATTTTTTTTTCTTTTCCAAATACCCCCTCATGCAATTTTAAATTTGCATTCTAGCATAAAGGGCTAGGTGGCTTTCATGCATGGACCCATGCCACTTGGCATCACCTTGCCATGACATGGCTGGAAGGGCAATTTGGTCATTTCTTCCCCTTTCCATTCCTTTAATTGAAGAAGAAGAAGGAGAAAGCTTACTTTCCTCCAACCCTCCCAGCAAGGTGAGCTCTCCTCTTCTCCTTCCTTCCTTCTCCTTCTTCCCTCTCTCTCCACCTTACTGCTTTTGCTGCTGCTGCTGCTGCCGCTGCTGCGCTGCGCTGCTGCCGCAGCTGCTGGCGCCGGCGCTGGCGCCGCCGGCGGTCGGCCGCCGGCCGACCACACCCCCCCTTCCATCTTCTTCTTCTTCTCCCCCTCCTTCTCCTCTACATTCTCCCCTTTTTCTCCTCTTTCTTTTCAATTTGTTCCAAAATAATTCCTAGGTTACTTGGTTAACCCAAATTCAAATTTTGCCTAGGTTTCTGAATTGGATTTTGGGGAGATTCTCTAAGGAACACAACTAGAAGCAAGGCTCAAGCAAGACAAGCCCTCACCCCTTCCTCCTCTTGAAAAACCTCAATTAGTATAATTTCTGTATTCTTTATTTTGTTTATATATGAATTTCTAAAATTTTGGAAAATTCATCCAAACTTGGGTCATATGTACATGCATGTTTACTAAATTCAAGAAGAAATTGGCCCAACATAGTTGCCTTGCATGGAAGTACATCTAAATATCTTCAAACAAGGTTTTTATGAAATTTTTCATTATTATTTATATTGTTTAATTCTGTCCATGATTATAAATTACACTTATTTGACATAATTATAGTGACGACTTAGTTAAATGTGTATTTATTGATACCAGTACATTATGGTACCCTCACCTATAAGTTTTCAAGTCAAAATAACCAATTTGTGCCCCCTAAAAGATAGTTTTATGTATGGATTTATTTTGGACATGTTAGAATTGATTTTTGATAACTTATTCATTTCGTGACTTTCCTTAGAAAGCCTTCTTATATAATTTATACTACAACATGTATTTTGAGCTTGAAAGACCCAAGATACATTTTTGCGCATAAATAAGAATGCTAGCTCGCTAAGGTATGTTGTAAATTCCTTAATTTCAATATCGCTTGTCATAATTTGTGTGGCCGGTGTTGAGGGTTGCTCCACCGAAGGGGTCGGCGTACCCGGTTATATATTGCGTGTTGCCGGTGTTGAGGGTTGCTCCACCGAAGGGGTCGGTATGCCCATGTGTTTATTCTTTGTGTTTATTTTGTTCTGAAAATATTTCCGGGTCAGCAAATACAAAGGAGACTCTGCCGAAATTTTTAAGAATTTCCAGAGTTAGCCTCTTTTGTGGAAAACTGGGTCCTTTAGGATTTTGACATTAAAGTCTAGTCCCTAAAACCATCCAACTCCGATCTACATCTTCGGAGGGATTCTTGGAAATCATTGATTATATTGATATTTTGGGACTACCTTGTTCCGACTCTTTCTTGGACTATATTAGTCTTAGAAAAGCCAATTGTAACTTAGATGCGACTTGACTTCTAGGACTCCCGTCTTGGGGATAGTCCTATGGTAATTAAAGACTAGATTAGGTTGCATGGGGTTTTGGGAGAGAAACCTGGATCACACCCGGCTGACTTCTTTGCAATATGATTTTACACTTTTCATACTGATCAGTCCCTGTTACGGTGTTCGTGCGGCCGCGCGATCTTCACCGGGGTGAGGCTTAGCTCACCTTCTTGTTTTGCAATGGGGCATCTATGCCCTGAGTTTCAGCTCAGATTACCCATTTGCATATATCACGTATTTTGCAATGGGGCATCTATGCCCTGAGTTTCAGCTCAGATTACCCATTTGTATTAAATTCATTAGGCATCTATACCCTGAGTTTCAGCTCAGACTACTAATGAATGGGTTCGATATTCTTGGAAAAGTTCAAGTCATACGAACTTCCTTATATAGCTCATGATTCGATGATTCGAGCCAGATGATTCGGAACTAACTCATGATGCTATCCTGGTTTAATCACATCAATATGTGATAGTACAGACGGCTGGAGAATCTAAGCACCACCCGTTTTGTGCGAGCCTGATCCCGGGCCAATAGGATTATTGTAGAGATGCTAGGCGTGGGTGTGTGATCCAGAGAGTTTCTCTAAATTTGCATTTAGGTTTAGAAAGTTTATTTTTGTGTCCTTGTGATATTAATGTGAGAACGACTCGCTTCTTGACTAGTATTATATGTATGAGCTTTAAAATGATCAAGTTTACTCCATTTTGTATTTACCTGCCTTATCATTCCACCTTCATAACTTGCTCCTTTGACCGAGGGCTTGCTCGTCGTATTGACGACCTAGTTTTGTTCACTAGGGACTGAAGCAGATCAGGACGAAGGCCAGGCTTACACTGAGGCAGAACTTTATGAATGATGTAGGACTGAGGGTTGTAGCTTTATTCTGGGAACCTCATAGCTATGTGACTTATGTATTTGAAGAAACATGAATGCAATATGTAAGTTATGTATTTTGAAGAACAATGAATCCAAAATGTATATATGTGTTTAATGATGAGACTTGAATTATGTTGTAACATTTTGGGATAAATGAATGTTATGCTCTTTTGTGGAAAATTGTATTATTTCCTTAACTCTATGCCTATCTAGGACCTTACAGGCGACAATCGCGGGATGCAATTGGGTTCTTGTTGTATGGTCGCGTAGCCTGTGGATGTTGTACATACTCGGCTCGCCGTATTCTGGGAGCGGGGCGTGACAAAGAACATGAGATATGATCGGATCCTGGGGATCAAATCTAAATCAGAGATTGATCCTATCATAACCTGAGTATATATACATACACATCGAGGGTTGATCAGCCCTTCCTCAAACCCTAAAATTTCTCCTGCCACAATCTTCCCCACTCTGCATTGAGGAACTGCTCGAAGTATTGGAGCACAGCCAACCTTCGACAGGTAATCCTCACTTCGATTCATTAGAACTAACCTGTTTTAGACTTGCAAAACTCATGATTAACTGCCAAAATAGGATGATTGAGGGGTGTTCGAAGTAATGTCTGATAAGGGACTTATGGGGGTGTGCTCCTGTGTCGAGCACAGGGGTTAATGATGCATCATACCCTGTGTTAGGGTGTTAACTATCATGAAATATCAAACTCCTTACAGTAAACCCATGTCCTACCTTAGGTGGACTGAACAATATGTGGTTAGCCCAGCATCTCGAGTATGGGCAATGTCAGGACATAGGAACTCCCCTGTTATATGTTTCAATCCTCTTTGTATAGCAGACCTCAATAGGAGTCTTGGCATCCATCCTTTGGTGGATTGGGTAGCAGCCCAAGAAGGGGACTTGGTATCAAACTTATATAGATTTGATACCCAGTTCATCTCACTTCTCATTTATCCAAGTATACATTTCAGTTCCCTAGACTGGGTTCCAGAGAAAAAGAAGTGTCAGAACCAAGGGATGCATACAGGAACCAGTAAAAGTATCCAGTGTACCCAATTACGTGAAAACCTTGTGTTTTCAACCATGAGGATGTCATAGATACCATAGGCCAGGGCATTGAATGTTACACTTGATGACAGGAAGGTGGATGGCATGGGTGTCAACCCCAGTAGCCTACAGGAAGAGTTACAGAGTACTGGTAAACCAGTGGGGAAGCCTTGGTTGACTGTGGCTACAGGAGGATATAGTATAAATACATGTGTATACCTTGCTCTTCATGCTGCCATATAATGTTTCAATATAGGAAAATGAGTTAGAGTACTGAGGAACTGTCATACCATAACTACTATTGTAATCCTATATAAATGCCTGCACAGTAGACTAACACATGTACATGTATCCTACCCAATATTGTATAGCTAAGAGGATGTAATGTGAGGTTAGACTGGGACTGCAAAGGCCTGGGGGGGTTCTAGACTAATACCTGATATCAAACTTAAACTGACATCACATTAGTTTATCAACTAACCTTTGGAATCAGCCCACCACTATGTAGTTAGGAGTATAGGAATTCCAGTAGAGACAGGGCACCCTTATCTCTAGTACACCAATATATACACCCTTCCATTGCTACCCATACCCAAAAACCCAAGCACTGAGAGGATGTATCCTAGCATAACCTCTAGAAGACGTATGGCCAGGGTGGTGGAAGGACCTATGACATGGGCTGCATACTACCATATCAGTTTTTATACTGTAATCTTACATTTATGCGTGGATGGATGAATGTATAGAGCTATATCTAGATACACTATATTGTATGACTCAATTTTACTATCTTTTGATACCCATATCAATGCATAACTGAATATGTCTCAGTCCTTGTTTTGTTCAGGTTCAGCCACTGGATGAGGTATTAGACTACCATGATAATGCCCTACAGTTAAATTGCTTACAATCCTATTTTGATTTCAGCCATTGACAGGATGTTCTGTCCATCCTTCATATTTGTCATGTCCCTGACATTAGGGACTACCTGAAATTGTGAAGTTGGTAATGAACTATAGAGTTTCCCATGTTTTCTATGTATAATCAGTTAGATATATATATGCTCAAGTGTCTATAATGACGAATTAGGTTCAGTCATGAAGCTGACCTTAGAGAGTGATAGGCAGTCCAGTTAGCAAATGTTCAGCAATGTTATTGCTTCACCTGACCATATGCAGTCCCTTATGCCCTCATTTCAGTCCAGAATGGGGTATACATATACACCTATATGCTGAGTTCATCTTGATGTACATTATAGATATAGGGATATATAGAGGACAGGGGACTCACCCCTGTGAGCCACAAGGAGTACAGGGTATCCCTCCAATATATATATTGTCCAGAACACTTAAATGAGGGTGATACCTCATGCTACCTTATCTACAGATCAGCCTATTGACATGATAAATGTCCTAGCATTGATGAGCAGTCCATGGTATATTAGTTCAACCTGTGAATGATCTGTTCAGTCCTTCAGTAATAAGAATGTAACCATTAAGAGTAGGTTGGTGTAATGCCTGACTCGATTAGATATTTAGATATGCAATATAGAAGTTAGAACCTGATGCAGGAAGCATGTGAGGATTAAAGTGTTTTATATTCAACAAGACCCAATAGAGTATAGGCAACCAATTCACTGTAAGGGTCCAAAACCATGAGGCATCAAAGGGGGAATCCATTAGGAAGACTAAAACAATCTATTAGATAGTTTCTTTTACTCTAAATTGCGTGTTGATATGAAAATTCATAAATATAGGTCTGTTGGACTCCGATTCAGTACTAGACTTGTGTCACCAGCTCAGGACGACAGGCAAGTGCACTTTCTGATTGCTTTCCGATTCATAGTAGTCTTTTTTATTTCATGTCTATACATATATCTTGCTGCTTGTTGACACGCTCGTCACACGGAGTAGTCGGGAGGGGAAATATCTTAGTAGACATGTGGACTACCCAGAACTATCCCCCGTGTCTTTCGTGAATGCTAGCAGCTGCACACGACACGTGCAGTGTGCCTTATTTATTCCCTAGCCGTTCACATGTCGAAAAGGATATTTCAAACCACCTAGATAGATGTCTTTTATTAGTTTTTCCTTGTTTACTTCTCTATCGTGCTATGTCATCAGTTATCTACCAGTTTTTATCTCTTATATGTTATTTTCATGTCTTGTTAATTCTATTGTGTTTTCGCATTGCCGTCGGTTTTTGTACTTGTTCCATTCCTGACTGGAAACCAACATTTTTCAAGTTTAGCCGCGATCACTTTTAGCATTAGGAAGGCTTGGGTATGCTGAGGACAACCTAGAAATAGAAAGCAATTGTATCAATTTCATTAATTGTAAAATCTTGTATTTTCTTTAATTATAAATGTTGTAACAAATTTAGAAATGTGAATGAGCAGCAAATATTGTATTTTGAGCATTTATTTCTTGCGGGCTTGACAGCGTTCTACCGCCGACTCTGCGGCGTAGGCTGGCTTGGACACGTCTCGTATCCGAAAAGCTGGTGCGGGTCGTGACACTTCCCCCCGGTAATTTATAAGGGCATTTCAAACTTACTCAGGGCTAGTCCGGATTGGGACTAGCCCAGATTTGAGAAAAAAATTACTCAGGACGGCCCAATTTTTTTACTCTTGGGGATGTCCCAACCGAACATCCCCAGACCCAATTTTTACCTTCATTTCAATATTTTACTCTCTCTCTTCCCAAACCCCCAAAAATTGTTGGAGTGAGTGGGGTTCCCAACCTATGTGAAGAAGACCCCGGAGTGCGACGAGCGCCGTTTGTGTGTCAGAGAAGCTCGGGGAGGTGACGAGGCCATTCGGAGAAGACGAAGAAGCTCGGGAGCAGTCGGGAGGAGCTGCTGGAAGAGGGGGAGCAGAGTTCGGGCCGACCTCTGCCCCAGGCAGAGTTCTGGCTGAACTCTGCCTCCCTGGTCCAGAACTGTTCTGGAGTCAGAACACAGAGTTCTGGCCGAACTCTGTGTCGTCGGGGCTGAAGCATTTTTCAGGGTAATTTATCACCATTGGATCGTATCCTATGGTCCAGGTTTTGCTGCGGATTAGGGGGTTTATACATGGTTATTCCTAACCCTAATCATAACACAATATTGAAGAGCAAGAGAGAGAAAAGAGGCAAGAGTGCCATTGCAACTTTGGGAGAGAAGAAGGAGAATCGAAGGCCATTTTCGAAGGAGAATCGTGTTTGGATAATCTCTACTCGTCGTCCTTGTTCTTCATAGCTTTGTAATCATTATTCTTGCTCCTAAGTGTTGGGGAGATCCGATTTGGATCGGGAGAAGTTTGTAGAAGGTGTAATCTTTTATTTCATTAGTGAAGGCTTCTCAGGGTTGGACTCCGATCGTCCCGTAGTTTTTCCCGTAAGGGTTTTCCACGTCAAAAATTCTCTGTGTCTTCGTGGTTTGTTTTGGTGTTTTGGTTCGTGCGTTGTATTGCTCGGTTCTCTCGCATGTACTCTGTTGGGAAAGAAATGCAGAAACCTTTCCCCAAACTAGAGAGTACCTGCGAAAGAACCGAGCAATACAACGCATGAACCAAAATACCAAAACAAACCACGCAGACACAGAGAATTTTTGACGTGGAAAACCCTTGCGGAAAAAATCACGGGACGATCGGAGTCCAACCCTGAGAAGGCTTCACTAATGAAATAAAGGATTACACCATCTACAAACTTCTCCCGATCCAAATCGGATCCCCACAACACTTAGGAGCAAGAATAATGATTACAAAGATATGAAGAACAAGGACGACGAGTAGAGATTACCCGAACACGATCCTCCTTCGAAAATGGCCTTCAATCCTCATTCTTCTCTCCTAAAGTTACAATGCACTCTTGCCTCTTTTCTCTCTCTTGTTCTTCAATATTGTGTTATGATTAGGGTTAGGAATAACCATGTATAAATCTCCTAATCCGCAGCAAAACCTGGACCGCAGGATACGATCCAATGGTGATAAATTACCCTGAAAAATGCTTCAGCCCCGACGACACAGAGTTCGGCCAGAACTCTGTGTTCTGACTCCAGAACAGTTCTAGACCATAGAGGCAGAATTCGGCCCGAACTCTGCTCCCCCTCTTCCAGCAGCTCCTTCTGACTGCTCTCGAGCTTTTTCGTCTTCTCCGAATGGCCTCGTCACCTCCCCGAGCTTCTCTGACACACAGACGGCGCTCGTCGCACTCTGGGGTCTTCTCCACATAGGTTGGGAACCCCACCCACTCCAACAAATCTCCCCCTTCATAACTAGGTGGAGGAGGTCATCATCTCGACGATCTGCCTGCAGTACTCAAACTTCCCCCACGGTAGAACCTTCGTGAGCATGTCCGCTCCATTGTCATCAGTATGAACCTTCTCAAGCGCCGTGTCCTTCTTCTCAACCACATCCCATATCCAATGATACCGAGTCTCGATGTGCTTGGACCGACTATGAAATGTCTGGTTCTTCATAAGGTGAATAGCACTCTGACTGTCGCAAAGCAAAGTATACTGCTCTTGCTTCAGCCCAATTTCCTGCAACAGCTTCTTCATCCGCAGCAGCTCCTTGCAAGCCTCCGTCGCCGCAATGTATTCTGCCTCCGTCGTCAACAAGGCAACACACTTCTGCAACCGTGACTGCCACGATACCGCTCCTCCGACAACCATCATCACATAGACCGAAGTTAATCGTCGTGTGTCTACATCTCCAGCCATATCAGCGTCGGTATACCCAACCAGCTTCGGCTCGTCACCACCAAAAGAAAGTCTCCAATCGGCAGTGCCCTGAAGGTATCGTAGAATCCACTTGACCTCACTCCAATGTACCCTTCCAGGATTTAAAAGATACCTGCTAACTGTGCCAACTGTATGAGCGATGTCTGGCCTCGTACACACCATAGCATACATAAGGCTCCCCACAGCTGAAGCATATGGAACCCGCTCCATATCTTCTTTTTCGTCCTCGGTAGATGGACACTGCTCCTCAGTGAACTTAAAGTGAGCTACAAGGGGGCAACTCACTTTCTTCGACCCGTCCATCTCGAAACGTTGAAGTACCCAATAAATGTACTTCTTTTGGGACAAGTGTAGCAGCTTGGACTCTCTCTCTCTCTCTCGGCTGATCTCCATCCCAAGAATAGTCTTCGCTACGCCCAAATCCTTCATAGAGAAGGCCGCGCCCAGTTGACGCTTCAACTCCGCTATCCTAGTGGCATTCCGACCCACTAATAGCATATCATCTACATAGAAGCAATAAAATAATAAAATCATCATCGACAAAATACCTCATAAATACACAGTGATCCGACATTGTCCGTGTATAACCATGCTCTCCCATAAACGACTCAAACTTCCTGTACCACTGCCTCGGAGCCTGCTTCAGACCATACAAGCTTTTTCTTAACCGCCAGACCAAATGTGACTTGCCCTTCTTACAGAATCCCTCTGGCTGCTCCATATATAACTCCTCCTCAAGATCACCGTAGAGGAATGTCGTCTTCACGTCCATCTGCTCGACCTCCAAGTCGAGACTGGCTGCCAATGCTAGCACCACCCGAATAGACGAATGCTTGATGACAGGTGAAAAGATCTTATCATAATCTACGCCTTTTCGCTGACCGTAGCCTTTAACTACCAGCCTCGCTTTGTATCGAGGGCGAGTAGCATCATCCGTCTGCTTCACTCTAAACACCCATCGATTCTTCAAAGCCTTCTTGCCCTTTGGCAACCACACCAGCTCATAAGTGGAATTAGTGTACAAGGAACTCATCTCCTCCTGCATAGCCTCCATCCACTCCTGCCTATTTTCGTCTTCCATAGCCTCTGTAAGCCTTTCGGGCTCTCCCCCGTCAGTCAATAGCACATACTCACCCGGTGAGTATCTCGTAGATGGTCGACGATCTCCATCGCTCCTTCTCAATGGAGCCACTGGTGCTGGCTGTATACCAACAGCCTTCTCCCCTTCAGGAACTGCCTCTCCGGCATGCTCATCCTCCTGAGGGACACCCTGACCACTATCAGCAGGCTGATGATCAAGGTTGGGAGCAACTCTATGTACTGGCTCCCCCATAATTGGATCCTCTGCGATGTCCTCTGGAAACTACTCGAAGCAAAATGACTCAAACTCAGGCAATTCCTCAGCCTTAGAAGGCGTCTCGGAATCCTGAGTGTTGGTCATGGTCTGATCCTCGACGAATACCACGTCCCTGCTTCTGTAGAGCTTTCTTTCCACCGAGTCGTAGAGTCTATAGCCAAACTCATCCCGACCGTAGCCAATAAAGACGCATCGCCTCATCTTCGGCTCAAGTTTGGACCACTCGTCCTTCGGTACATGTACGAAGGCCCTACAGTCAAACACTCGCAGGTGATTGTATGACGGCTCTTTGCCATACCATACTTTGTCAGGCATATCACCCTACAAAGGAGCACTAGGAGATAAATTAATAACATAAGCAGCTGTGAGAAGAACCTCACCCCAATAACTGTCCAGTAAGTTTGCTTCTGACAGCAAATACCGCACCCTTTCCATCAGTGTCATGTTCATGCGCTCCGCTACACCATTGAGCTGAGGTGTCTTGGGCGGAGTCTTCTGGTGTCGTATCCCTTGCTCTCTGCAATAAGCATCAAAGGAACCAATGTATTCACCGCCGTTGTCGGACCGAACACATAATAACTTCTTGCTCGTCTCTCTTTCAGCAGAGGCCTAAAACTCTTTGAAAGTAGGCAGCACCTGATCCTTGGCCTTTAAGGCATAGATCCAAACCTTCCTGGAACAGTCTTCAATAAAAGTTACAAAGTAAGAAGCACCACCAATAGATTTTACCTTCATAGGACCGCAGACATCCGAGTGAATCAACTCGAGCAACGTTGGCTTCCTTGAACTTGGGTGACTTTGGAAAGACACCCTATTTTGCTTCCCAGCTAAGCAGTGCGTGCACTTCTCCAACTTTCTAGACTTGAGCCCTGGAATCACCTTCCTGTTCACCAAGTAGCTCATCCCCTTCTCGCTGATATGGCCGAGCCGCCTGTGCCACAACTCGGTAGACGCATCACTGACTGCGTTTACCTCATGTGCCCCCTGTGCGCTCCCCTCCATATAGTAGAGACCGGACTTCTTACTTCCTCTGGCAATCACCATCGAACCTCTAGAAAGCTTCCACTGACTATTCCCGAAGAGACTGAAGAATCCCTCGTCATCCAACCTTCCAACCGACACCAGGTTGAAATGGATATCAGGGACATGACGAACATCTTTGAGAATAAGAACTGTACCCGTCTTCGTTCTCAAATGCACATCTCCAACGATAACCGCCTTCGACACATCTCCATTGCCCATCTTCAACACTCCACAGTCGTCTGTTGTGTAAGTGGCAAATAGTGCCCTGTTATGAGATACGTGCGCTAAAGCCCCTGAGTCCACCAGCCAAGAATTGTCATCACAGGCGAGGTTTGTAATGACCTCATCACCTACGATGATCACATCGCCTCCATGTATCGAGGCCGCCGCTGTAGTGTTCTCATCTTACTTCCCCTTGTCGCCCTTCTTCTCTCTCTTCCAAGCAAAACAGTTCCGCTTGATGTGGCCCTTCTTGCCACAGTGATAATACTCTGAGTCCTCGTACCGACCCTTGGACTTCCCCCTGCTATTGTCTCTGCCACCACCTGGACCCCTGCTTTTGCCCCTTCCGCGACTCTCTGAAACCAATGCCTCTGAGTGGTGGGATGTGGATGAAGTGTCCTGAGAACGTCTCCGCATCTCTTCATTCAGCACCTCGCTCTGGGCAAACTCCAGACTGACCATGCCTTCTGGAGCAGAAGCGATCATAGATACTCGTACGGTCTCCCACGAGTCTGGCAATTTACACATCAGCCATAGTCCCTGAACTTCGTCATCGAACTTGACTCCCATCGAAGATAGCTGGTCAACCACGCCCTGGAAATCACTTAAGTGATCTGTAATAGACGCCCCATCTTTGTACCGCAGACCCATCATCGTCCGGATCAGGAACAACTTGTTTACCCCGGTCTTCTTCGCGTACAAAGATTCCAGCTTATCCTATAACGTCTTCGCGTGCTCAATATTGGCAACGTGGTTGCACACGTTCTCGTCAACAAACTGCCTGATATATCCGCATACTGTATATACTCGAATTTCCAGTCCTCTTCGGATTTATCACTGGGCTTCTCGGATGTAAATACGGGCAGATGTAGCTTCTTGACAAACAACAAATCTTTCATCTTGCTTCGCCAATAGTGATAGTTGGTGCCATTCAGGTTCACCATGCGCACCGGCTTTGCGTCCATCTCTCCTCTCTAGTTTTCTTGTCAACTCCTGACACCCTTCTGAATTCCAGAACCTGGCTCTGATACCACTTTTTACCTTCATTTCAATATGTTACTCTCTCTCTTCCCAAACCCCCTAAAAATCTCTACTTCTTCTCCACCATTTCCATCTTCCCCATCTCCATCAAAATCTTACTTCTCATTCCCAATTTTAGAGATGGCACCCAATGGCTCATCACAAATAAGGTACAAATTCTAATACTTCCTTCCTCACAAACAATCCATGAAAATAAACCATAAAATATATATTTCATTCTTCGGTATACATTATTATGATGGAAACAGACATTATAATGATCGAGTCCTAACATTGTAATGATTATTTCATTCCATCGTCATGATAGAAATAAACCCTAACATGATAATTTCAATCGGCCAAGTTGTCATGCCCCAGAACCAGAATACTGGAGAGCGGAGGCAGACATAGCCAGCTACGTATGATGAAATGGAATCCATCTCACCATACGGTCACGGCTGTCTAGATATATGAGGGTTTATCTACAAGCCATCAGTCTCTTATGGTCAATAACAAGCCTAGTGTCTCAATCCCAAGCAAGTAAGTAAATGTTACAAGATGTAAGATCACCAAATATACAATAGTAAGGCGTCCCAAACATTACATATTCAGCTGATCATGAAGCTAGTCGTTACAAAATGCGAGGACTAGCAAGAGTTTAGTCATACATGATCAACCCTAGGTTGTCAATCATGTTACAGCCCGTAGGCAGACAGTAAGTAAAATATACACGAGCTAACACTTGCTCGGCGGCTAAACGCCTCAAAAGAATAATTTTACAATAGAATGAGAGAGCCAAAATAAACCCACTCATTGCCAGGATTCCTTCTAGTGGTCACCATGTGGCTGGAAGGTCGGTAGATCCTCTGGTGCTGCTCCGGTATCTGGCCATACAAAACCAGCTGGGTCAGATCCCAGAAAGAGCAAGTGCCACAAAGGAAGCTTCACTTAGGAACTAAAACCAGCAATTAGCACAAACATAATATAAAATAAAAGACAGTAATTAAGGAAAGCATGACAGGTGATATACGATGAGATAACCATGGGACTATTCAGATAACCAGGTTACAACCCGTAAACCAAACAAGGACCGGGGTTGTAACCCTTCGTCTGAACAGAACTTGGCTTCTCCCACCATTTATCGGCAAGATAAATATAAGAAATCAGGTTAAGTAACAATCTTGTACAGGATCAAGACAAGACTAGACTGATAATTCCCCATTCAATCAATCACGGCCAAGCAATGAGTACGGCTTAATACTTTAACTAGCTAGGGTTATCACATGCCTAGTTACTAGCAAGATGCAGCGAGATTATTCCACAGCCACAAGCCCTGCAGACCATCCAGGTTACCCAGGTCGAAAATTAGGAGTTGAATTCAGGTGGGTACATCGTCCAGGAAACGTATGTACCCTTAGGTGACTTAGAGGGTGCAACACATGACAGTGTGCTGGAAATGTGCCCTACTCGACGGCAGGCTACAGATCCCAAGAGCGCCTAGGTAACGGGATTGCCTGTAGCTGGGAAACCTCTTCATGACTACTGTGTTATTCTAGTTATTAACCTTAGTCCCTTTCAGTGGGTACCCCTGACCGTGGTACTCAGGAGACCCATCCTAAACATGATGCAAGACCAGACTGGTTTAATTGTACAAGCACAATCGCCCACGGTGTCCAGGTTATTCATACTTGTCATGTCATGTCATGTTAGCCGTCGCAACAGCATGTCAGGTTTTCTTGTCAGGAGTGCGCCACGGCGGACCACTATCATGCATTATCATATTGTGCCTATGTATCGTGTCAGGTTTATGTATCATGTCGTGTTCATGTCACAATTATTCTACTTTACACTAAGGATCAAGAGAAACAACATGGATAAGGTAACAAGATTTGTCATGGCAAAACAAGTGGTACAAGAGATAAAAGGGGTATCAGGGACAGCATGCACCAGCAAACAGCATGCGCCAGCAAAACAGCATGTGCCAGCAAAATAGCATGTGCCAGCAAAATAGCATGCGCCAGAAAGCAGCTGTATGCGCCAGCAAAACAGCATGCGCCAGAAAACAGCATGCGCCAGGAAAACAGCATGCGCCAGGAAACAGCATGTGCCAGGAAAACAGCATGCGCCAGAAAACAGCATGCGCCAGGAAACAGCATACGCCAGAAAAACAGCATGTGCCAGCAAAACAGCATGCGCCAGCAAACAGCATAGCAACAGCTTTTTGCCAGCAAACAGCATGTGCCAGGAAAATCAGCACTGCTCATCTTCTCCAATCATCCTCTAATGGCCATGAAAACCCCTGAACCAAAAAGACCATAAATCACTCAAAATAAGTCGAAATCAGGACTTCTAATAGTCTAAATTGGGTAGAATCAAATTTCCTACAACATGGAACTATCAAAACTTGAAAACAAGAAGGTTTGATAGGTCAAAACCATAAAAATCCGAAAATGGCTAAAACCTAGATCTACAAGAAAATATACAAGAAAATATAAATTGACAAGAACTAAGGTGGATTAGAAAGTTGCATAGAAGAGTTTAGAACAATAAAAATGGTGGGTTCCTTCATGAAGCAAGTTGCACTTGCCTAGGCTAGGGTTCTCTTGGTTGGTGGTGGAGAGAGTAAATGAAGAATGAAGGAAGTAAAGAGGAGAGAGAAAGGGAAGGGGTTACAAATAAGGAGGGTAGTGGTAGGTAGGAGGGTTCACCTTTGGTTCATGATGAACCAAAGCAAACCAAGCCAAGCCGAACCAACCCAAGAATAAACTAAGCCATGAAGAAAAGCTAAGCAAGGAATTATGCAATACAAGATAAAATACGTACACGTATTCTAAAATACGTAATACGAGATCTGGGCATTACAACTCTACCCACCTTAAAAGAATTCCGTCCTCGAAATTTAATCAAGTGGCTAGATATTGCAATGACAAGCTATACTAAGCAATCAATCATGCAATCATGTATGTAAGCAAGAAAATTGAAGGCACGAGAAAGAGGGAAGACATCTGCTAGGAACCTCTCTGCCGGTTCTGAATCCGAGCTGGGGCCAGGACATACTGCTGGGGTCCCTGCTGCTGGAAGACTTGATCCTGAGGCGGCATTGGCCTCGGAGGCTGGTACTGCTGTTGCTGCTACACTGGTGCTGGTGCCGGTACCCTTACCGAAGGACTAGTCTGGGCAGATGACGAACTGGCCCTATTCGGACAGGACCCTATCTTGTGGTCCGGTGCTCCACAAGCCAAACACAATCCCTGTGCTCTGCGACACTCCGAAACAACGTGTCCTGGCTTCCCACAATAAGTGCAGCCCATTATGGAAGACTGCTTCTGCTTCTGTTGCTGAGGGGACGTGACCGACGTTACTGAGGCCGCCTGCCTCGGAGTTCCAATTGTCAAAGCCCTGACTGCCGGAGCTGGTGCTGTCGACTGGGTCATCTGGCCGTGAGATCGCTTCCGACCTCCGGTCCTGTCTACGATCCTGTGGGAGGTATACTCATGCCTCCTGGCTGCCCTCAATACCGTATCAAAAGTCTTATGCTCAAACTGCTCTACTGCCAAAAGAATCTCTAGGTGTAGCCCCTGCTGGAACCGCTAGGCTCTGTCGAACTCGGTGGCCACCAAAGTGGGAGCAAACCGACTAAGCCTGGATAACTCGGCCGCATACCCATCGACCGTCCTGCCTATCTGCTTCAGATTAGTGAACTTGGTCTGTAGATCATACCGAGCCACAACATCGAAGTACTTGGTCTGGAATCTCTCACGAAATACTGCCCAAGCAATAGGTACCACTAATCCCACGGCCTGTGCCGCCCACCAGCTGTGGGCAAGATCCAGTAACTGCAGGCGCACTACGGCCACCTTCTCGTCCTCGGGCGTCTTCGCTGCCTCTAGAATCACTTCCGTATCCTGAAGCCAAGCATCTGCGGCAATCGCATCTTCGCTGCCATCGAAGAATGGAGGGTTCAGGCGCTTGAAATTGTCAGCTGCACTGTTCCTATGATGACCGCCTCTGTTCAGAGCATCTTCTACTGCCTGGTGCAAGGCATCTCCTCTACGATCCTGGGAAGCTAACAAGGTCCTGATGAGACCCACCAAAGTGCCATCATCGGGCTCTGCAGGCTGGACGGGCTGAACTGGTGGCTCGGGATCCCCGGTAGGCATGACTTGGGAGGCTACTCCTGAGTGCTGGGTCTGATCTTCTGGTTGCTGCTGGTCCACGGGAGGCGTTTCACCTTGCTGATCGGCATGTCCATGAACAATGCCGCTGAAGAAGACGACATATGGAACAATAAGGAAGGACCAAGACAGATCAACGATACAAGCATGTGATCAGGACAAGAATTTCAGGGATTCAGGGAATACGAGTAGAGATCAAGGGCGAGTACGGATTGAGACATATATTCGGTAAACCCTCACATATCTTGATTTACAAGACCTGCATGGGCCACCACTTAAACATGTCACGCCCCAGAACCAGAATACTGGAGAGCGGGGGCAGACATAGCCAGCTACGTATGATAAAATGGAATCCATCTCACCATACGGTCACGGCTATCTAGATATATGAGGGTTTATCTACAAGCCATCAGTCTCTTATGGTCAATAACAAGCCTAGTGTCTCAATCCTAAGCAAGTAAGTAAATGTTACAAGATGTAAGATCACCAAATATACAATAGTAAGGCGTCCCAAACATTACATATTCAGCTGATCATGAAGCTAGTCGTTACAAAATACGAGGACTAGCAAGAGTTTAGTCATACATGATCAACCCTAGGTTGCCAATCATGTTACAGCCTGTAGGCAGACAGTAAGTAAAATATACACGAGCTAACACTTGTTCGACGGCTAAACGCCTCAAAAGAATAATTTTACAATAGAGTGGGAGAGCCAAAATAAACCCACTCGTTGCCAGGATTCCTTCTAGTGGTCACCATGTGGCTGGAAGGTCGGTAGATCCTCTGGTGCTGCTCCGGTATCTGGCCATACAAAACCAGCTGGGTCAGATCCCAGAAAGAGCAAGTGACACAAAGGAAGCTTCACTTAGGAACTAAAACTGGCAATTAGCACAAACATAATATAAAATAAAAGACAGTAATTAAGGAAAGCATGACAGGTGATATACGATGAGATAACCATGGGACTATTCAGATAACCAGGTTACAACCCGTAAACCAAACAAGGACCGGGGTTGTAACCCTTCGTCTGAACAGAACTTGGCTTCTCCCACCATTTATCGGCAAGATAAATATAAGAAATCAGGTTAAGTAACAATCTTGTACAGGATCAAGACAAGACTAGACTGATAATTTCCCATTCAATCAATCACGGCCAAGCAATGAGTACGGCTTGATACTTTAACTAGCTAGGGTTATCACATGCCTAGTTACTAGCAAGATGCAGCGAGATTATTCCACAGCCACAAGCCCTGCAGACCATCCAGGTTACCCAGGTCAAAAATTAGGGGTTGAATTCAGGTGGGTACATCGTCCAGAAAACGCATGTACCCTTAGGTGACTTAGAGGGTGCAACACATGACAGTATGCTGGAAATGTGCCCTACTCGACGGCAGGCTACAGATCCCAAGAGCGCCCAGGTAACGGGATTGCCTGTAGCTGGGAAACCTCTTCATGACTACTGTGTTATTTTAGTTATTAACCTTAGTCCCTTTCAGTGGGTACCCCTGACCGTGGTACTCAGGAGACCCATCCTAAACATGATGCAAGACCAGACTGGTTTAATTGTACAAGCACAATCGCCCACGGTGTCCAGGTTATTCATACTTGTCATGTCATGTCATGTTAGCCGTCGCAACAGCATGTCAGGTTTTCTTGTCAGGAGTGCGCCACGGCGGACCACTATCATGCATTATCATGTTGTGCCCATGTATCGTGTCAGGTTTATGTATCATGTCGTGTTTATGTCACAATTATCCCACTTTACACTAAAGATCAAGAGAAACAACATGGATAAGGTAATAAGATTTGTCATGGCAAAACAAGTGGTACAAGAGATAAAAGGGGTGTCAAGGACAGCATGCACCAGCAAACAGCATGCGCCAGCAAAACAACATGTGCCAGCAAAACAGCATGTGCCAGCAAAACAGTATGCGCCAGGAAACAGCATGCGCCAGCAAAACAGCATGCGCCAGGAAACAGCATGCGCCAGGAAAACAGCATGCGCCAGGAAAACAGCATGCGGCAGAAAACAACATGCGCCAGGAAAACAACATGCGCCAGGAAACAACATGCGCCAGGAAAACAGCATACGCCAGCAAACAGCATGGCAACAGCTTTTTGCCAGCAAACAGCATGTGCCAGGAAAAACAGCACTGCTCATCTTCTCCAATCAGCCTCTAATGGCCATGAAAACCCATGAACTAAAAAGATCATAAATCACTCAAAATAAGTCGAAATCAGGACTTCTAATAGTCTAAATTGGGTAGAATCAAATTTCCTACAACATGGAACCATCAAAACTTAAAAACAAGAAGGTTTGATAGTTCAAAACCATGAAAATTCAAAAATGGCTAAAACCTAGATCTACAAGAAAATATACAAGAAAATATAAAATGACAAGAACTAAGGTGGATTAGAAAGTTGCATAGAAGAGTTTAGAACAATAAAAATGGTGGGTTCCTTCATGAAGCAAGTTGCACTTGCCTAGGCTAGGGTTCTCTTAGTTGGTGGTGGAGAGAGTAAATGAAGAATGAAGGAAGTAAAGAGGAGAGAGAAAGGAAAGGGGTTATAAATAAGGAGGGTGGTGGTAGGTAGGAGGGTTCACCTTTGGTTCATGATGAACCAAAGCAAACCAAGCCAAGCCGAACCAACCCAAGAATAAACCAAGCCATGAAGAAAAGCTAAGCAAGGAATTATGCAATACAAGATAAAATACGTACACGTATTCCAAAATACGTAATACGAGATATGGGCATTACACAAGTCGACTTTAGGACTTCCAAAAATTATGGCAGTCCTAAAATGGACTTGCTGTATGACAGTCTATTTCAGGACTTCCATAATTTCTGGCAGTCCTGCATACTATCAAAACTGCCAAAAATAGTGGTAGTCCTAAAATGGACTTACTGTACAGCAGTCAATTTTATGACTGCCCATAGGACTGCAAGAAATTTGGATAGTCCAAAACTATAGGACTGCCAAAATTAGATTATTTGTTAATTAAATTTTAATCTTCGTTAATTAAGTTCCTAAAATTAAAGTTTAATCTTTGTTAATTAACTTGAAATATTTTTTTATTTTATAGTTGCGACCCAAAGAAGAAGGATCTTGACGCGGTCCCATCTTTCACCATCAAATATCGTCATCAAATCAATATTGCCATAAAAAACATAGAACTTGTGGTCGTCACTGCAGAAGAGATTATTCTGGTTACAAAGTATGCAAGGTGAGAGTGTACCCATATTTCTGTCGTGCCTTGTTTAACAATGCATAACCGAAATATGGGTAAGCTCTCACCTTTGCATACTTTGAGACAAGAATAATCTCTTTTGTGGTGTCGACCATTATCGACAAGTACTACAATAAATCGTTGCTACAGTTTTTTTCTCATCTTTTGAAGTACCAAAATTTCGGTCACTCGATGATTACCTTGTAGTTTGGAGTAGGTGGAAAAGTGAAAACCGACACGAACCGACACCAAATGAAGACCGACATCATTTGATTTTGTGAAACTTTGATTTACCAAATCGTAATATTCTAAATTATCAAATTGTTGTAATACTTTTGAATGGAACACATGTAATATGCTAAATTTTGTACTAATTGCATCCAGAAAATATGATTGTAATCCTTTGTCAATATTAGTTGTTTCTTTCATTTTGCGTATCATATTGTCGTATCTGTGTTTGTGGCACATATTGCTGTACCATATTGTATATCCTATTTATAGATGTAGATGCTGTAAAAATATTGGTTAAAACTCTAAAATAAATTTAAAATTGAGAGACTTCTCTCTTAAATAGATTTATAAATATAGATGAAGATTTATTTTGAAATGAAGAAATTTGAGAGAAATATTTCTAAAATAGATTTAACTTTTTGATTTTTTTTTAAACCGAGTAGATAATTAAGAGACTCTAAAGTAGATTTAAATTGAGAGACTTATCTCTAAAATTGGTTTATTTTGAAATAAACAAAATTGAGAGACTTATCTCTAAAATAGATTTATACCTAAAAATGATTTATAGATAGTATATATGAAGGTTTATTTTAAAATGAGCAAAATTGAGAGACTTATCTATAAGATATATTTAAAATTTTGAGTTTTTTAAACCGATAGATAATTTATTTATTTTTAAACCAAATAAATAATTAATTTTTTTACCTACATTAGTTTCTGTACTATTACCCAAATTTCTGGCCATCCATACACGACTGTCAGAAATTTGGGCAGTCTTAACTGTCCAGCAAGTCAATTTTAGGACTGTCCAAATTTTTGGCAGTCCTATCCACCACTAGGACTGCCACAAATTTGGACAGTCTATTATCGTCCTCGTCGCGACTGTGGACGAAATTTTGAAGTTCGTAACCCTAAAATGGGTTCAAAACTTCGAAAATCTGTGTTGAATGTATAGTAAATCAAATTTTAGTTACTATAAGATGAAACTTAGACATGAACATGACTTAGAGAGAGATTTGGAAGAGAAATGTTTGGGTTTGGGAGGGAGAAGATAAGAAAAAATTGTAAAAAATAAAAAAATGATTTATATACATATAGTTGTGTAGGCTATGAGTAATTTTTCAAGTGACAAACTTGTAAATAAACTAAAATCAGATTTGGACTACCTTTTTTAAGTGCCCTCATAAATGTATGTTTTTTTTTTCTTTGCTCTCCTTTCCGCCATTAATGGCGTCGACGGAGCAGCCGCTGAAGAAGCGGAAACTGTACGACCCCTTGTCCACCTTCGCCTCTCCTCCTCCTTTTCAGTATCCCCTGTCCCATGAAGAGATCCTCCGGAGAAGAAGGAACAAGGAGGAGATTCGGAGCCTCTACGAGTCCTACCGGAGGATCAGGTTCTGCGTCTCCCAGAAGGACGCTCGGCTCATGCCGGACCTCGAGCAGGCCTACCTCTCCCTCATCACTGCCTCCAGAGGTCCTTCCCCAAAACCCTAACCCCCCACAAAAAAAAATCAACAACTGATCTTAAAATCTTAGATTTTTTTATTTATTTATAGTAAAGGTTTATTTTTTATTTTTTTGCTAAAGACGTGATCTTTTGTAAACTCGGAGAATTGCCATCTTGCTAATAACCCCTAGTTGTACTGAATTGGAAATGTTTAGCTTTTCAGAGTTGGGATCAAATTTCTTTAATGGTAATTGCACTGGACATATTTAGGTTTTAAGGGGTTTTGGTAATGGTCTCATCGCAAACTCATTTTGTGATAATTGCTCTAGAATCTAGATCTTCTTTATTGAAAGGCACATTTTGTGATAACAGCGCTAGAAACTTTTAGGTGCTCACGGAATGTAGGATCTTCAGTTTATTTTGTTAAAATCGGAAGCTTCATCTTAAACCCTAAATCTTCTTTATAAAATAATAACCATGTTTATGATAATTGCACTGAATATATATTGATTTTTATTGAATTGAGAATCTTTAGGTTTATCTCGTTAAATTAATGATTTTATGGTGAGTAGGAGAATTGGCATCTTGCACTTAAACCCTAGATCTTCTTCATAAATTAGAACTCCACTTGTTACACTGAGAACCTTTATGCTTTTAGTGAATTGGGAATGTTTAGGTTTATTATGTTAGAAATGTGATGGAAAACCCACAGGGTGGGCTTGATGCATGCCTTTTTGTCATGAAAAAAACCTAGATATGATGCTATTGATACCGATGTATAATGGGACCCTCCATTTTGGTTTCATTATTGAAACCACCAACTAGGGTTTATAGCATCCACATCTCAAATTAGATGGATAACTTGTTCCGGCAATTAGAATTTTAGAAAACACTGTTTGAGACCATATGCTAATATATTAAGGTAAGTGAAGTATGACTAGAGTCCTATCTTGAATTTTATTGGATAATGAACCTTCTTATATCGATTAGGTTACGAGAATGTAGTAGTGGGAGAGAGACTCTATAACTGACTTTTTTGTAGTTGGGGGATGCTTGGATTGCAAGAACTCAGCCACAAAGTGAACTTCTTGGCCCATGTTGCCCGCTTCTTGGTTTTGACAAGAGGGAAGGGGAAAGGAAATTCCTATCTAACTCAACAAAAGAGATTGTCCCCTCACTTGTAAAAATCGCTAGTCGGTTCACGAGGACCAGGGATTAATCGGATTAATCGGGGACTAGTCGGATTAATCGGTTTAAGGCTTCTTATATATATATATATATATATATATGAGGAAGGATATGCATCCCCACAATTTTTGCATCCCCATGCATCCCCATGTTCACATCCGTTGGATGTGCTTTAAGTCATCTAATCTTAACCATTAGTAAATCAACGGTTAAGATTAGATGACTTAAAGCACCATCCAACGGTGCAAATAGGAGGGATGCATGGGGATGCAAAAAGTGTGGGGATCTTGATCCTTCCTCTCTCTCTCTCTCTTTATATATATATATATATATATATATATATATATATATATATATATGCAATGGAAAAAAAAAATAGAATCCACAATCTAAAATATCTTCGGATATTAGCTTTCAGTCCAATTCAGTTTTTAGACTTCTATGTAGGCCTAAGTCAATTAATAAAAGAGGAAACTCTTCTTCAACATTCAAACTCACTGCTGAACCTTATTCAAATTTAATCTCTCTGCTATCACGAATTATATTACTTTACTTCCTTGCTCGATTACTTCATCCAAAAGTGTTGGCTTACTCCTAATAGTAGTGTTGACTCATATTCTGAATTTCAATCTTAAAAATGTCATGGATTTAATTATTAATTTACTTCCTTGCTTGAGTCCCTAGGATTTAATTATTACTTCAGCCAAAAGTGTTTGCTTATTAGTTATTACTTTACTTCCTTGCTCTAGAAGCTCATTCTATAAAATAAACAAAGGGAGGAGTGAGGGAGTAGAGCTTACAAATGGGGAAAAAATACTATTGTTGTGTTGACCCATTGCCTAATGGTCACACCTGATTTTGATAATCAACGATAACTTAAGTTGATACACCAAAATATACGAACTGCTGCTAACATTTCAGGAAAAGTGAAATCAATATCGAAAAGCGTACTGCATCTACAACAAGCATTCAAGTCGTCATCCAAAAGCAAAATGAATCGGAATCAGATTGAGTCATTTTACATTTTATTCTGTATTTTATTCTTTATTGAGTCTAGGACAGAGAATGTAAAATCGATCGGGTATTACTGGCTTAGGTTATCTACAGTCCACTTATATAAAAAGTCTACCCATTTATCTTAGCTCCACTTATCCAAAAAGTCACAAACACTATGCAAATTTGGTCCCAATATCTTTGTTCTGAATTGACAGAACTAAGACAGAACTCAGGCCGAGTTCGGTCCGAATTCGGTCTACTCAAATTCAAATATCAGTTGCCTCCAAATTTGCATACAACGTTCGTCTGCGAGATTCTCGCATCCGAACTCTGCCCGAGTTCGGTTCCTAAAAACACCTATAAATAGAAGAGTTTTTCTATTTCTCAATCACTCATTCACTCTTCTCTCTATCTATTTCTAAAAGTGTTTTTCAGCGATCTAAAGCTTTCACATTCCACCTATACATCTCTTAGCCAAAGCCAGTAACATTTGTTCGATTTAGCAGTGTTGTAAAAAATCCCTCTAGGCGGCCGACTAGTCCCCGACTAGTCGCTAGTCGGCCGCCGCCGACTCGACTAGGGACTAGTCTCCGACTAGTCACTTGTCGGCCACCGTCGACTCGATTAGGGGCTGGTCCATCCAAAAATTGGCTAAATTGGTACTAGTCTGGGTTGTCGTCGACTTCATCAAGGTAGTCGCCGTCGACTCTTTAATTTGTTGCTGCCTTTTTTCTATTTTTGAAAAAAGTGACTAGCCTACTCTTTTTTTATTTTTACTTTTTTTTGTTATCTCTTTGCTACTGTTGTTGTGGCTCTTTTTTTAATTTTTGCTTGTTACTTTTTTTTTTGCTTTTGCTTCCTACTGCGGCTGTAACTCTCCATGCAAAATAGTAAGTTGTTAACATATTATTTAAAGATTTATCGAAATAGAAATTTGCGCAAAATAATGAATAAGAAAATGCACTGCAATAACTAAAAGTTCAACAATTAACATATTATTTTTTAAAATATTTTTATAACATATTACATATATATTCATTAAAAATTCTAAACCGACTAGTCCCCGACTAGTCCTCGAGTAGTCCGATTAATCCGTAGTCCCCACAAACCGACTAGCGGCCGACTAGCGATTTTTACAACCTTGCGATTTAGAGTCTTTGGTTTACAGAGTTGTAAAGAGGTTTTTCATGTTCAGAAAACATCTCAGTTTTCGGAGCCGGTCGTGCGCTCGTCACCAAGCACGGTGTTGTGAAGTCGGTCGTGCACTTATCACCAAGCACGGTGTTGTAAAGAGACTGCAAACTCTCAATTAGCTTATGAATAGTAGATTAATAGCGGGCAAGAGTACCTGCGACTAGATTAGTCCTCTCAGAGGGAAACCAATATATATCGCGGCGTTCACTGAGTTTGATTTTTCATCTCTTGCTGCACTTACAATTCTGTCTCTTTATTTCTGCCATAGTTATTAACTGCTTTAATTTTTAATTGGTGATTATTTCTGCTGCACACGCACACACTCTATTCACCCCTTCTAGAGGTGTTCAACGGTTCTACAATTGGTATCAGAGTCAGGTTATATTCTAATATAACAACCCTAAAGAGTATATATGGCAGCCGTGAAATCAATATTCAACGGTGAAGGACAATCCACAAATAGACTCCCACTATTTGATAGAATGAACTATACTTATTGGAAAACACGAATGACTTTCTTTCTAGTCTTTTGATTTTGATCTTTGGTCTATAGTTGTTGACGATTATAAGAAACCGACACGTATAGTGATTGAGGGCGTACTTATAGACAACTCACATGACAAATACACTGATAAAAAAAAAGTCAAAGGCTAGTCTAGATGCACGTGCCATCAATGCACTATTCTGTGCAATTGACAAGATGGAGTTGAATCGAGTTTCTACCTGTACTACGTTTCATGATATTTGGAAACTTTTTGAGGTAACCTATAAAGGGACTTCCCAAGTAAAAGAATCCAAAATCAGCAGACTAACACAGGAATATGAATCATTCAAAATGAAATCCGGCGAGTCAATTACACAAATGTTTACTCGTTTCCTAGATATCACTAATCCCTTGCAATCTCTTGGTAAAGATTATAGTAATCACGAGAAGATCAGAAAAGTGCTACGGGTTCTAACCAATAATTGGAACCCAAAGGCAACAACAATTATTGAAGGAAACGATCTCACCCCCATGACTCTGGGGACATTTATGAGCAAGCTGATGACCCATGAGCTGGACCTACAAGAATGTGAAGAAGCGACCCCTAAAGAAAAATCGATCGCCTTCAAAGCTCAAGCCAGAAGAACAACATGCAATAATTCTGATGAAGAATCATCCAGTGGTGATGAACAAGCCCTACTAGTGAAGAATTTCAGGATATTTCTAAAGTTTGAGAGATCAAACAGAAGGAAGAGAGACGTCTATGAAAGCAATGAAGAAGAAACAATATGCTTTGGATGCAAGAAGTCAGGGCACATAAAGGACTGTCCAACGTCAAAAAAAGCAGTCCATATGACAGATCAAGATCAAACAGAAAAGCTATAACTGGTCGGAAGTATGCAAATACAATCATCTGGCACGTAAGTGATGCCAGTGAATCAGAGGAAGAGGACAGACCCTGCAGCACTGTGAATGTCTGTCTCATGGCTTTCGAGCAGGTATCTTCTAACCCTCCGTTCGATAATTTTACTTTCGATGAGTTAGAAAATGCCTTTAGCGAACTACTTAAAGATCACATAAATGTGCTAGACAAGTATAAGCAATCTTGTAAAGAGGTTAAGGCATGCACAACCGAAGTAGTCAGATTATCTAATCTTCTCGAAGATATCAAAGAGACATCTACCATCGGTAACACGGATGAGATAGCCAAACTTAAAGTAGACCATCATGAGGCTATCCTCACAATCAAAAGAAAAGAAAGAGACTATGTCAAAGTACAATAACTTTATGACAGAGAAGAAGAGGCATTTAGTCACAGAGCAAAGGCTCATTGATATGATTGCTAGATATGAGGAATCTTGTGCGGTCTCTAAAAAGTTAGAGATCAAGTTAGGCAAGCAGGCCATCCCTGTGACACAACCTAAGGTTAGTCATAATGCTAAGCATACATCTAAGAGGACTCAACCACAGAAAGCACGTAAGAAACACGCTCATCATCATGCTTTCACGTATAGGTTTTCAAAAAGAACACAATTACCTGTCAACACAGAAACAAAGAACACTTTTTCAAAATTTACTTGCACGTACTGTAGTGCACACGGGCACATATCACAGTATTGTCTAGCAAGAAAGGTTGTTGACAATTAAACACTTGTTTGGAGACCTAAGACTAATCAATATGGACCCTTCAAGAAATGGGTACCAAAGGATTCATCTACTTGTTTTGTAGGTGGACCCTCAACCCTCTCATGCTAGAAGCAAGTGGATCCTCGATAGCGGATGTTTGCGGCATATGACTGGTGATGCATCTTTGTTCGCTACGCTACCGATGAAGAAAGAAGGATACGTTTCCTTCGAAAATAACTTGAGAGGTGATATAATTGGAAATGGTACTGTTGGTATGTCTCCTTACCCAGTAATAAAAGATGTTTGTCTGGTTACAGAATTGAAACATAACCTACTTAACATAAGTCATTTAGCAGATAATGGTTATGGTATCAATTTTGCAAAAGACAAATGTACTATATATGATATGTCATCTGGTAATCCTATATATAAAGGGATTAGAGAAGACAACATTTATGTTTTCTTTATAGAGATTACTAACAATGCAGGAAGGTGCCTAGTAGCAAATCAGGATGAAAGTTGGCTATGACACATGAGACTAGGACATGCTAATATGGATACCATCTCACGACTTAGCACCAAGAAGTTGGTAAAAGGACTCCTCGAAATAACATTTAAGAGAGACATGGTATGTGCTGATTGTGAAAAGAACAAGGCAATTAGGTCAACCTTTAAATCCATCAACGCTGTAAGTACTTCTAGACCCTTGCAGTTAATTCATATGGATTTGTTTGGCCTAGTAGAGTCGCTTATCTTGGCGGTAAGCTTCACGTTTTTGTTATTGTTGATGATTTCTCTCGTTTTACTTGGGTTTACTTTTTATCAAATAAAAATGATGCTATTTTTGAATTTCGGATATTTTACAAAAAGGTACAAAACGAAAAAGACTTCATAATTACTCGTATTTGAAGTGATCATGGTGGCGAATTCGTAAATGCTGATTTCAAATTTTTTTATGATGATAGTGGATATTACCACGAATTTTTTTGTCCTAGAACTTCCCAACAAAATGGTGTTCGGCGCGAAAGAATCGAACTCATCGAGATGGCTAGAGTCATACTGAATTAGCATAATCTTCTTAAATATTTTTGAACAGAAGCTGTTAGTACAGTCTGTCATGTTTTAAATAGGGTGTTAATTCGACCTATCTCGAAGAAAATATCATATGAACTTTGGTTTGGAAGGATTCCTAATATTTTTTATTTTAAAGTTTTTGGGTGCCGCTGTTTTATCCTGAACACCAAGGACAACTTGGAAAAGTTCGACTCTAAAGCAGATGAAGGGATATTTTTTGAATATGCTACTAAGAGTAAGGGATATACAGTATTCAATAAAAAAATCTATGATTGTTGAAGAATCCATTAATGTTACTTTTGATGAGCTCAATAGTCACAGATCTAGCGACAATGATGATGAAGATGCACAGGCTAAATTCAAGTCATCCAAAGATACTGCTACCGGAGAGAGCCCTGTGGAAGATCTAACAGAGAGATTCAAATCTTGGAGATTCCTGCGAGATCATCCAGAGACGCTCATTATAGGTGATGTATCTAAAGGTGTAACTACACTTCTTCAAATAAAATCACTGATATAGCAGCTAATGTAGTTTTCATATCGCAAGTAGAACCTAAAACTGTAGCAGATGCTTTTGCTGATGAATTTTGGATTGATGTCATACAAGAGGAATTTAATAAATTTGAGAGAAACCAAGTTTGGGAACTCGTTCTTAAACCTATTGGACAATCGATAATTGGTACCAAATGGGTGTTCCGAAATAAAGTGAGTGAGGATGTACAAGTTCTACGCAACAAAGCACGTCTAGTTGCACAATGTTATAATTAAGAAGAAGGTATTAATTATGACGAGACATATGCTCTTGTTGCTAGACTAGAAGCTATCAGCATATTTTGTGCATTTGCATGTTTTCATGATTTTAAATTATTTCAAATGGACGTGAAAAATGCATTTTTAACGGATACTTGAAAGAAGAAGTTTTTGTGAAACAACCCCCTAGTTTTGAAGATTTTCAAAAACTCGATCACGTCTTCAAACTTAGAAAAGAACTCTATGGACTCAAACAAGTCCCTCGTGCTTGGTATGAACGCCTAAGTGCCTTTCTACTTGAAAATGGGTTTTCAAAAGGAAGAGTTGATACTACTTTGTTTATCAAGTCTTTAGATGATGATATTCTACTTGTGCAAATATATATGATGACATTATTTTCGGTTCTACTAACGAGAAACTATGTCAAGAATTTGCTAAGTGTATACAGAGTGAGTTTGAGATGAGTATGATGGGAGAACTGAACTACTTCCTAGGACTTCAGATCAAACAACACTCACAGGAAACATTCATCAACCAAGCTAAGTATATGAAAGATCTACTGAAGAAGTATGACTTCGACAATGTAAAGCCTATCGGAACTCCTATGACTACATCTACCAAGCTTGACATTGATGAAAGTTGCAAACCAGTCGACTAGCATAAGTATCGAGGTATGATTGATAGTTTATTATATTTAACTGCTAGTCGTCCTGATATTATGTTTAGTGTTTGCATTTGTGCTAGATATCAAGCTAATCCTAAGGAATCACACTTATGCGCCGTTAAGCGTATCTTCCGATACCTTAAGGGAACTTGTACAGTCGGCTTGTGGTATCCCAAAACCAAATCTTTTAACCTAATCGGTTATTTAGATGCAGATTTTGCAGGATGTAAAGTAGATCGTAAAAGTACCATCGGTACGTGTCATTTTCTAGGTAAAGCTTTAGTCTCCTGGTTTAGCAAGAAGCAAAATTCTGTAGCGCTATCAACGACTGAGGCTGAGTATATCGCTGTAGGATGCTGTTGTACTCAAATTTTGTGGATGAAGCGAACTCTAGAAGACTACAATCTGCACTACACGAAGATCCCCATTTATTGTGATAACACTAGCACGATTAACCTGACTAAGAATCTTGTATGTCACTCACGCACAAAGCACATAGAAATTCGTCATCACTTTTTACGTGATCACCAACAACACGGAGATATTTGCTTAGAGTTTATTGACACAGATCATCAACTAGCAGATATTTTCACAAAACCATTGGCTGAAGACCGCTTTAACTATCTGCGTAGAGAGCTCGACATACTTGAATTTTCGGACTCATGATGCATTATGATTAATAAAAACTCTTATAACTTAAAACTTTGAAATTTATTAATAGAAGTTATTTTGGGTACAAGCCGAAATGGTCATTTTGTCATATATGTGTAAATAGCCTGAAGCGACACGGTGTACTAGTCTTCGGACTACCGCTAGCTCGGATCCGGTCACTACAACTAACCCGAAGTAATGAACATTATTAAATGAAGTTTAAAAGTTATCAAGTGCATTTATCATTCATTATCCATTAATGAACAAAAAATCCAAGTGGCCGAACTCGGACAGAACTCGGACCGAGTTCGAACCGATTTCGGTTAACGTCGGTGCGAATTTCCAGAACAGCAGCCGGCCCTAGCCCTTTATAAATCCCTCCATACTCCTTCATTCCTCCACCGAAAACAATTCAAAAACCTAGTTTTTCATCTTCCAAGATCTCCTCCTCCTTCAACCCTAGATCTAAGAAGCTCGGAAGGTGACTCCCTCCTCATATTCTCTACTATTTTTGAGGTATCTATCTTCTCTTCATCTCTTATTTTCTATGGCTCCTAAGTTCCACAAGAGGAAGAAAGTTGCTTCCCAAGCGGGTTCATCTTCAACTTCGGAGTATGAACCTGTTAGCATTTTCAGTTCCTCGCGTCCTACCGACAACGAGGATTATGATTATGCATTCTTTCCTTCTGCAGAATATTCAATTGCTTGGTTTGACTCTTTTCATGGTAGAGACATTTGTCCAGGACGTTCCGTAAATTTTACTATATTTTCGGAATACGCTCATGTTTTTGAAAGACTTTCTCTCCGTGACTTCTTTGAAACCGCTGACAACATATATGACAATGCTGTCCGTATGTTCTATTGCAATATGCAAGTTAAGGACAACGGTAACATTTATTCTTGTGTCGGTGGTCATAAGATTGAATTTAACTCAACCGACATTAGTGAATACTTTCACATGCCGGATGTCGACGAGACTTTGGTTAATATTCATCACCTTCAATTCCCGGAAGGTGTTACCCTTGATTCTTTTAAGGCGGCTATGTGTCACCCTAGACATGTTCCTCGCAACGGTAGGGTTTCAAAGCACCTTAATCAAAATTTCTATGAATTACATCGCTTTATTTTATTCGCTTTGCTTCCCAAAACGGGATCTTCTAATGAGATCATGTTTTATGAGATGTCCGCGATGTATCATCGGCATTTCGGCGTTCCATTTTCTGTTCCCAAGACCTTTATAGCTTGGATGATCAGTTGCAGGCGTCCGGGGCGTAACATTTTATACCCCATGCATCTAGCCAATGTTCTAAAATACGGCCTACGCGCTAGGCGGCCTCCGGCCGCACCAGAAACCCCCTAGGCGGCCGGCCTAGGCGGTAGGCGGCAGTAGGCGGCCCTAGGCGCTCCTAGGCGGCCAAAATTTTCGAAAAAAATCAAAAAATTTCAGATTTGAAAATCCAAAAATTTGAAATTTGAAATTTCAAAAAAAAATAAAAAAATTACCTGCTGCTGCTGCTGAGTCCTCCTGCTGCTGCTGCTGTTGAGTCCTCCTGCTCCTTATTATTCTTCTTCTTCTTCTGAGTCCTCCTGCTGTTGCTGCTGCTGCTGCCTGAGTCCTCCTCCTTCTTCTTCTTCTTCTTCTTCTTCTTCTTCTTCTTCTTCTTCTGTTGCTGCTGTTGCTGCTGCTTCAAACATGAGAGGAGGGGAGGAGAGGAGAGGAGGAGAGGAGAGGGGGGAAGTAAAAGAATAAGCTTAAAAAAAGGGATGAGTTGTGTTGTGTATTTATGAGCAGCTAAAAAGAAAAAAAAAAGAGACAAAGGTGACTCGAACATGTGACCCCACCTCCCCCAACAACTGACTTTAATACTCAGTGTGCTAACCAAGTGTCAAACTTGTCTGTGTGTGTCTATTTACATATAGATAATATATATAGAAGTAATGTATACATTAAACTTAAAAAAAAATTCAGCTCGCGGCCTAGGCGGCCTAGGCGCTAGGCGCACCGAATCCGCCTAGCGAAATTTATAACATTGCATCTAGCAGCTATCTTTAGAAGATTCGGAGTCAATCTCGCCTTGTGTTCCTATTCTTTCACATCTTCTGAGCTGATTAGATCAAGGACTTATCCTAACCCACCTCCTCTACCCGTTGTTGAGCCTGCTCCTGCTCCTACTAATGCTCCAGATGCCCCTGCTCCAGCTGCTCCTGCTCCAGGCTGTGACCCGCACTTCTATCAGCGGTTCGATGACTTTGTTGTTCTCTCTGAGCAACATTATCAGCGCTTTTGATGAGTTTGTCACCCTCTCGGGACAACGTCATCAAAGTTATGTTGATGCAGAGTTCCGGCACACCTCACAGGTACAGGTGTTACGGAACATCATAGCTGATCTTCACTGGAGTTTGGCGCATGACCCTGCACATCCAGTTCACATGATCTATCATCCCAGTTTTGCTCGACCGAGGTTTGATGATGAGACTACTTTCCAGCACTTTGATCCTACCACTGCCTACTTTGATCCTCAGCCACCTACTGCTCCTAGAGATGATGACACACATATGTGATGCGGGCTTCAATTTAGTCTTTTTGGGTTTTATTTGCTAGAGATGATGGTCTTTGTAGTTTTTTTACGAGTCTAAACTGTTATAGTTAGACTTTACCTAGTTTCTTTTCATAGTCATAAACTTTCATAATTATGACTTTCTATGCACTTTTGATGTACTTCAGTTCAGTTCAGTTTGTGATATATCAGTCTTTTAGTTCATTGCTACTAGTTTTACTTATGCTGTGACTTGTATATTGTGGTTATTACTCTCTTTCTTTGTCTTTGTCTGTGATGTTTTATAAATTGTTGGCTTCACACATTACGGAGGAGCTACATATTTTGTACATTGACAAAAGGGGAGGAGCAATACCAAAATTTCAAAAATTCTAACGAGAACAAGTTTGGTATATTATTTCAAATTTATATATTAGCTATATTTTGGTATAGACTCAAGTTTGTCAATTATCAAAATAGGGGAGATTGTTGACCCATTGCCTAATGGTTACA
This sequence comes from Iris pallida, assembly GCA_029216955.1. Classification (NCBI taxonomy): domain Eukaryota; kingdom Viridiplantae; phylum Streptophyta; class Magnoliopsida; order Asparagales; family Iridaceae; genus Iris; species Iris pallida. The sequence goes on from JANAVB010033019.1 coordinate 2,577,457, forward strand.
CCTGATTTTGATAATCAACGATAACTTAAGTTGATACACCAAAATATACGAACTGCTGCTAACATTTCAGGACAAGTGAAATCAATATCGAAGAGCGTACTGCATCTACAACAAGCATTCAAGTCGTCATCCAAAAGCAAAATGAATTGGAATCAGATTGAGTCATTTTACATTTTTTTACATTTTATTCTGTATTTTATTCTTTATTGAGTCTAGGACATAGAATGTAAAATCGATCGGGTATTACTGGCTTAGGTTATCTACAGTCCACTTATCTAAAAAGTCTACCAATTTATCTTAGCTCCACTTATCCAAAAAGCCACAAACACTGCAAATTTGGTCCCAATACCTATGTTCTGAATTGACAAAACTCAGACAACTCAGGTCGAGTTCGGTCCGAGTTCGGTCCGAATTCAGTCTACTCAAATTCAAATATCAGTTGCCTCCAAATCTGCATACAACGTTCGTCTGCAAGATCCTCGCATCCGAACTCTGTCCGAACTCTGTCCAAGTTTGGTCCCTAAAAACACCTATAAATAGAAGATTTTTTCTATTTCTAAATCACTCATTCACTCCTCTCTATCTATTTCTAAAAGTGTTTTTCAGCGATCTAAAGCTTTCACATTCCACCTATACATCTCTTAGCCAAAGTCAGTAACATCTGTTCGATTTAGAGTCTTTGGTTTACAGAGTTGTAAAGAGGTTTTTCAAGTTCAGAAAACATCTCAGTTTTCGGAGCCGGTTGTGCGCTCGTCACCAAGCACGGTGTTGTGAAGTCGGTCGTGCACTTGTTACCAAGCACGATATTGTAAAGAGACTACAAGCTCTCAATTAGCTTGTGAATAGTGGATTAACATCGGACAAGAGTACCTGCGACTGGACTAGTCCTCTCAGAGGGAAACCAATATATATCGCGGCGTTCACTAAGTTTGATTTTCCATCTCTTGCTGCACTTACAATTCTGTCTCTTTATTTCTGCCATAGTTATTAACTGCTTTAATTTTTAATTGGTGATTATTTTCGCTGCACATGCACACTCTATTTACCCCCCCTCTAGAGGTGCTCAACGGTCCTACACGTTGTCCCGATGCTCGGCCACTGATCTAGATCCGGTGCGGTGCTCCGCTCGCGGAACCCAAAGGAGATCCGAAGGGTAGCTTTGCTCCACGATTTTGAGCACCAGAGACGTCCGCGACACTCTGACGGCTCATCAGCGGGGAACGACGGGGATCGGTCAAGTATGTAGGTTTTCTTGTTCTTTTTTCCAAACTTCTCTTCTTTCTGTCTTCTCCTACTCGTTTTTCCCGAAAAACTAACTTGACCGATTAGTCGGCCGAAGTGCCCTAGTCGGCCGACTCGACCCGCATAAGACGGTTGTTGACTATCTGGACCGCCTAGGGACCAAGGTAGGTCAGTGGGGTTCGACTACCGCCTAGTCGGTGTCTAGTCAGCCAACTAGGCTGACTTTTACAACACTGCTCCAAATGCTCCCACTTCTTGGTGAGAAGGGAGGGGCAAGTAAATGTAAGAATTGTCTTCTTTTGATTTTTGTTCTTATTTTCCTCTGATTGTCCGCCAAGGTGGTTCGATGCCACGTCTCCAAACTCCCTGGGTAGTTCATTGTCATAGGGTGAGCCTATGTGTTGGTTCGACTTTGCGGTTCCATCAAGCTTGTAGGTTGGTTCACGCCATAGCTCCGATGAGGCCGCAAAATAGTTCCAGGTTGGGTGTCACGGACTTAGTATTATTTTCCTACACTTTGACCCGTGAGGCGCACAAGCTTCCTTCTTGATGACCCGTGTAAGTCTTCTCCGAACAAACTTAGCTAGAATGCTAAGAAAGTGAGAGTAGTGAAACAATTGTCGAACTTGAAAGAGTTTACTATATTGAAGAAATCTTACAAGTTTTGGTGGTGAGGAACATGAACCTCCCACTTATTTATAGAGCCTCAAGGACCTTACAAGAAACTTTTGGAATAAGAATATTCTAGATAATATTCTAGGTCCTAGATATTTACAAAGAAGATTCTAGAACTTCTAGAAGGCTATGGAGACTTCAAGTCTTCAAGAAGAGTTCACCACATTTTGGAGAATTCAGAAGCTTCCGACTAAATCCCTGCCATACGAGGATTATGCAAATTCGTCTCGGCGGGGCAAAAAATATTGTGTGTGAGATTCTTCCCCACCTATTATGTTGACATCCTCGTCAAACACGTTTGCTGAAAAGTTTCTGATGTCCTCGAATTGATGCAACGTGTTAGCGCCCAACTAGACTCGTCATGTGACATACCCTTCTTCTTGATGAGATACTCCACATATAGGGAAATGTCTCGTCGGCGAATGGTCTTTGAGTTAAGCACGACTTTCACTTTGTTGAACGACGTAGTCATGGTCGTCGTGGGTTGCTTTGAAAGTCCTCGCTGAGGGTCCTCCAAGCCTGCATGAGAGGGCTTGAGGCAGCTCGCATAAAAGACGGGATAAATCTTCAGCTTGGTGGAGAGTTCAAGGTTGTAGGCAACTTTGTCCATCTTCTTAAGGACCAGAAAGGGCCTTCGTACTTGCGAATCAGTTCCTAGTGCACCTTGCGAAACAACTTGGACTGTTGCAGTTGAAGCTTGATTATCACCAAATTTCCTTCCTTGTACTCGACAGGTCTTCGCTTTGACGTCGACCCATTTCTTCATTTTGCTTGTGGCTTTCTCTAGAAATGCCTTAGCAATATACACCTTCTTCTTAAAGTCCGAGGCAAACTAGTGAGCCGTGGGGCTTTTGCCCGATGTTCCCGTACTCGGTGTGTACGGGACAAGCGGTCGTCGACCATTTACTAACTCGAACGAACTGCTGTGGGACGACTCGCTCCTTTGTAGATTGTGGGATAACTGGACAATGTCCAAGTGATCCACCCAATCCCGCTAGTTGGCACTCATGAAGTATCGCAACTACTACTCGAGTAGAAAATTGACCCGCTTCGATTATCCGTCCGTCTGTCTGCGGGTAGAAACTAGTCGAAAAGTGCAGATTTGACCCGAGGATCTTGAATACTTATGTTTAGAACTTTTTCGTGAAGTGAGGGTCTCGATCAATAATAATGCTTTCTGGGATGTCCTAACACTTCACTACATGGAAAATGAACAAGCGCGCGACCTCCTCTGCAGTACAGTCTGTCGGTGCAGCTATGAAGATCCCGTACTTGGAAAATCATTCTACCACCATGAGAATAGACCCAAGTGTTTCCATCTTAGGCAAGACATAGATGAGTCCATCGAAATGCTCTCCCATGTTCGACTCGACATAAGGAGGCTCAAGCAGGCTCTCGAGTCGCTGATGATCAACCTTGTCTTGTTAGCACACAAGACAAGTACGTAATAGTCCTCTACGTCCTCGCACATGCGAGGCCAATAATAGGTAACCTCCAATAACGCTAATGTCCTCTTTTGACCTGGATGACCACCCGACTTGGTGTCATGGCATTCTTTAAGTAACTGTCTGCATTGGCCACCCTACTTGGGTACGACCACCTTGTTGTCTTTCGTGAAGAGAAGTCTGTGCCTTAGCCAAAATTATCATGTTTTGCCTTCACGAACGAGCTTAACCAAAGCCCTTGTCAAACTGTCCTTGTCCATACCCATCTTGACACTCCCAAGTATGTCCCCCTTGAGTAAGTATATCGTTGCTAGCTCGGCTTTTCTGCTGAGTGCATTGGCCATATGGTTTTTCTTGCACGACTTGTATCGCAATTCCATGTTGAATTCGACCAAAAAGTTTTGCCACCTTGCTTGCTTATGGGACAACTTCTTCTGCATCTGGAAGTAGCTCGTGGCAACATTGTCTGTCATTACTACGAACTTGGTACCAAGGAGATAACGACGCCATGTCTGCCAGTAATGTACTATTGTGGTTATCTCCTTCTATTGTATCGTATAACGTCGCTATGTGTCATTCAACTTGTGGCTCTCGAATGCGATGAGGTGCCCTTCTTACACCAACACCCCACTGATGGCGAAGTCGGATGCGTCAGTATGCACCTTGAATAACTTGGAGTAATCCGACAAGAATAAGACCGGTTCCTCCGTCATGTCCCTTTTTAGTACATCAAATGTCTTCTCGCATTTGGACGTCCAACTCTATGCACGATTCTTCCGCAACAAATCTGTGAATGGTGTAACTATGGCGGAGTATCCTCGGATGAACCGCTGATAGCAGTTCCCTAGGCCTAAGAATAATCACAGCTCCATTGGCCTGGTAGGAGTCTCCCTCTCCCGTATGGCCTGGACCTTCGTATCGTCTATCTATATCTTGCCACGTCTGATCCAATGTCTTAAGAGCGGCACCTCCTCTTGCGTAAATGAACATTTCTCTCGCTTGATGAAAAATTGGTTTTCCTTTGGCATCTGGAAAATCGTCTTTAAGTGCTCCTCCATCGCGTTTGAGTACACGGCGAGGTCATCGAGATATACCACGATGAACCAGTCGAGATAAGGGTGGAAGAGTTTGTTCATCAAAGTACAAAATGTTGCAGGAGCATTTGTTAGTCCAAAAGGCATGACTAAAAACTCACAGGCTCTGACACATACAGTCTTAGCCTCGTCCCCCTTGGCTATCCGCACCTGATAGTATCCCGAGCACATATCTAGCTTGGAGAAGTATCTCGCACCTCCCAATAATCGAACAAGCCTGCCACCAACGGAATAGTGTATTTGTTCTTGACGGTCACCTTGTTGAGTGTATGATAGTCGATGCACAAACAAAGACTCTTTTTCTTCTTTTGAAACAACACTGGTGCACTGAACGAGACCTTGGACGGCTTAATGAGTTCTGCATCGAGCAGCTCCTTTAGTTGCCTTTTCAAATCATCGAGTTCTGGTGGGACCATGCGATATGAGGTCATAGCGGACGATTTTGTACTCGGCTCCAACTCGGTAGCGTGGTCCACCTCCCTCCGTGGAGGTAGTCTATTTGGAAGCTCTTACGAAATGTCATTCCCGAACCTTCGTAAGGACGTCGCTAATCTCGAGTAGAAGATCCCCCTGCGCGGGCACCTTCTCCGTCTTAAGCGCCGCTAAGTAGGTCGTCTCTCCATGTTTCACACCCTTCTTGAGTTGGATGGCGGATAGAGCTTTCTTCTTCGCGGACTCGTTTCGAGCAATACTCACCATGCACGACAAGCCCTCCTTTATTATCCCCACGAATCCTAAGTGTAGCATTGGAATTGCTTTTGCCGAGGTGAGAAAGTCCATGCCTAGGATCATCCTGAATACGTTGAGTGTTGCGGCCGTGAGACTAGTAACTCCCGTCCAGTCTTCCACTTTTAGTCTTCCACTTTTATCTTCACTCTCTTTGCCATCCCTTGCACGATACGAGCCGCTGAGTTGACCGCCTTGATCTTACTTGAGTCCTTCTCTAGTACTAGACTCAAGCGTTGGACCTTCGCGTCAGAGATGAAGTTATGCATTGCCCCCGTGATAACCGTTGCCCTCGTACTCTAGTCGTTGATCTTCACGTCCACGTACGTAAGTTCCCTACTCGGGTCTCTGGTCACGACGTACTTGCTCTTCAAGGCGTTGAGCAAGCATAGGGCTCCCATCTGAGCCCCCTATCTTTGGTTCCCCGTCCTCGATCTCCTCGTCTTGGAATGCGTTCACCTGCTTGCCTTTGTTTTTACAATCGCGTGCAAAGTGATTCCCTTCGCACACGAAGCACTCTAATTTTCGCTCAGTTTGGGACTTTGCGTACTGCTTATCCTTCGACGAGGCCTCATTTTCGTTGTCTTTTTTCTCTCCCCTACCATTGGCCTTGGTAGTGTCTTCTGCTTTTGCTTGGACGTATCTCTCCGTCGATACTCCATTAGCTTCTCGATGTATAAGTCTTGGATACGCTGTCTCTGCAATTCTTGTGCCGCCTATAGTTGTAGACCGTCAAGAAAGAAGAATAGACGATCTTCTTCGCCCATGTTAGATATGGAAAGCATGAGACAAGTGAACTCCCCAACATAAACTTTGATTGACCATATGTGCTTTAGTTGACTCTCCTCCTTGCCACAAATTTAACGTTCTTCGTGTAGAATTGAGACTTGATCTCATTCTTGAGATCCTTTCAAGTCTCGATCGAATACAAACTCTTCTCCTTTCCAATGCACCTACGACGACATTATAGTATAGCATCATCAAGAAAATAAAGAAGCGCGATATTTATCTTATTGGCCTCATCTTCGATTCGAATCGCCTTAAGGGATCAGTCTATGTTCCATAGGAAGTTATCTACTTCCTTAGTGTCTCGAGCACCGCTGAAGGATTTTGGCTCGGGTACTTCACCTTTGGTGCCACCTCCCTACTCGAAGACCCACTATTGGAGATAGCCTTCTTGAGAATCACAGTCTTGTCCTTGAGTTCTTTGTGCAATTCGACAATCTCTGCTCAAGCAGCCTGGTATTCCTCCTCGAATCCGGCCTACTTCTCGCGAAGTTGCTCTCGGAACAACGTCGTGGCATTGGCAATATTACTCTCCAATCTATGAAACAACTCCTAGTAAGCCGCTTGGCTTTGCTCAACTTGTATCTCGACGTCTGTCACACCATTCTCCAAGAGTTCCACGTTGGACACCAACTCGTAAAGGACTCGTTCCAACGTTGGCTCATTGTTTTTGTCCCTCTTGGTGTTCTTGCCTTTCTCTTTGGGTGATGCGGGATGCTCCTCGTGGACGATTTTAGATGTCGATATGGCGACGATTGACCTTTGCTCTGATACCACTTGTCACGGACTACACTTGACCTGTGCGGCGTACAAACTTCCTCCTCAAAAACCCGTGCAAACCTTCCCGTACGAACTTTAGCTAGAATGATAAGAAAAAAGACGATAGTGGAGCAAGAGTGGAACTTGAAAGATTTTACTATATTGAAGAAAGCTTACAAATTTTGGTGGTGATGATCAAATGAGCCTCTCGCTTATTTATAGAGCCTCAATGACCTTACTTCTAGAATAAGAATATTCTAGATAATTTTCTAGGTCCTAGATATTTACAAAGAAGATTCTAGAACTTCTATAAGGCTATGGAGATTTCAAGAAGAGTTATACCACATTTTGAGAATTCCGGAAGCTTCCAGCTAAACCCCTGCCAGATGTGGGTTTTGCAAATCCGTCTCGGTGGGACAAAAAATATTGTGCATGACATGGGGCTCCGACAAGTCGGCAGGTGATTGAACGTATCAGCTCCAGCGGGACAGTTCTACGCTGGGAAGCTGTGGCTCCTTCTCACTTCCTACTTCTAGGTTCCACCCAAACAAACAAAGTGGAGAGTTTCAGCTTCTTGGGAGACACAAATAGCCCATCTAAATAGCATTTACAAGAAATGCTGCAAATCCAGTAAGTGTTGTTCTTGGATTTGCACTTTTCACACTTTTGGACTTCTCGGAAATTGCCATCCCTTGCAAAAGTATAAAATAATGTGTTTATGTTTATGTTTGTGGAAGCATGTTTTTTTTTTACGGTTTGAAGAACTTGATCCCTTCCAAAAGCATCCAAATTTGTCAACCTTACTATTATCCTACAACAAAGACTGGCATCACTCTCAAAAGAAGTTCTTTGTTTAGATTTCATGTGATCCAATTTAAATGCTCACCATTTTGTAGACCATGCATCATTTACATAACTCTCTTATCTGATTTTTTCAAGTATTTATCTAGAGCTCCCTTTACACCATCTTGTTCTTGCTTTGTAGGTTGCATGAGTGTACAGCGAATTGTAGCTGAGCTCATTCCTCGATTTGCATCATTCTGCCCCACTGCTCTTGAAGCGGCAGCTAAAGTGTCCATCAACATGTACAATTGGAGCTTGGCAATATTAATGAGAGGAGAGGATGGGGATGGTGTTGCTTATCAGACTGCTAAGGCTTGTATTTTTGGACTAGTTGATATTTGTAGGACTGCTTCATATGAAGCACCAACATCATCTGTCATTGATGGCATCTGTTCTGCAGTTTTTGAGAATGTACTTACTTTTTTCACTTCAACCTTTGAGGGTAAGGATATCTATAAAATAAGCAGCAAAGAAATTCAAAAGCTGCAAGAAACCCCAGAATCCTTTTTTGATCTAAAGCAAGAGCAGCCAGATAATATTGAGCCTCCATTGCATAGGTTATTCAGGTTTAGAGCACTTAGTCTTCTTCGAATCTTCTTTTCTTTCCCTAAGAACTTACTTGCGGCCTCCTTTGATCTTCTTTGTGCTGGAGCTGCTGCTGTTCACCGCGAAGGAGGAAAATACTTTCTAAATCAGTTGACAAGTGATCTGAATGTTGATGCAGTAACTGATTCACTAAACAAAATATATGATGGGGAAACACACTCTACTGACTCAGGTCAAAATGGTGAAGACTGCAAAGGATCTAAGGAAGCAAAGTCCTTATCAAGTGAGAACAACGATATGGAGAAATCCTTGCTACTACCCAAGAATTGTTTTATGAAAATGGTATTGCTTAAATTTATCTTAATCTCGGTCATCCACAGAAATTTTATTTCATTTTGTTATTCTTCATTTTCTCATTGTGCATGAGTTCATTGCTTTATTCCTGTTAGTTTCAGTCTGCCCCACTCACTCGAGTCCATCCAGGTGCTGTACTATTTGACATTTGATTGGCCAAGTTTTTGTGATTCTAATATGACAACTAATAACGATTCAAGGTTAAATTATGTACTATGTCCCTTTTTGTTTTAAAGATTTCACAGATTATCACAATTACTGTACCTCATGGTGATTCTATTAGGGCTAATACTAAGCAATATCAGATTATATTAGTTTACCATAATTTTATTATATAAGAAATTTCAGATAAGATGCCTTTTGTTTCAAATAGAGGGATTGTACATTGCTGCGAGATTTGTCTTGTCAATATTTATATATGAGTTTGTAGTATCATAATATTTGATATAAATATATTACATTTTTCTTTAATTGGAATGGTGTTCAGGTTGTCTACATGAATTAGGACTAGTTTTGATTGCACTTACGTTTCATCCGGGACTCCATATGGGGTCAAACACAAGAGGGAAGCCAAATGGTTTGTGTTCCTGGACGGGCTTTTGATCAAACATGCTATTTATTTAGGAGCTCAAATACACGTTTCCACAACGCTCGTCCAAAGAGCGTTCTGGAAATGTGCATTTGAGCAAAACACGGACGAAACATAACTAGAAATAATTGCAACCAGAACCAGCCCTTAGTAGACAGTAGATTACTGTTATTTAAATATGCTTTAATTAGCCAGTTATCGTTTCCCTTCAGTAGACGTACATCTTTTGGTAGTCAAAAAATCTTTATACTGTAAAATGATCTCATTGTCTTACAAATTATGTCTGGACTTATAATCCAGATTGTACAAGCCCTCGTCGGTTCATATTACATGAGCAGAATCCAACTGGATTTTTATGGTTCATGCTTGATTCTTTCACGACTTCAGTTGTGGATCATGTGATCCGATCTTATGATCCTGTCAAGTTTGTTCATTCATATATAGAAGTTTGAACAAGTTGAATCAATATTGATACTCAATATTTAAGTTTAGCATCATATTTTTACATAAATATTTTTGTATGCCAGAACCTTCCTAAGCCTACACTTGCTATTCTTTAGGCTTTACAACAAAACAACAACAAAAATACAAAACCTTTTATCTCAAATGGTTGGTGTTGGCTACGTGAATCCTTTTCTTCCATTCTTTGTTGTTAATTTCCTTTTAACATTATCAAGTGCTATCCTTTACACAGCTTCTATCCAAGTTCGTTTAAACCAATTCCTGTACCTAATAGTTACTTTCTCTGCTGGTCTTTCATCATCATCATGATCATCCAATCTTCTTCCATCAAAATATGGTCTGCTATGGAGCATAACAAAGCTCCATGAAAGATTTGAAAATATTTTTATGACCAGCTGTCAACCTGACATCAAGGTTGTAAAAGTCGCTAGGCGCTAGTTGGGCGGGCACGGACGCCTAGCGCCTAGCCCGTCTAGTTCTGGACGGTTTAGGAAAAAAAAACAAAAATCCTTCTAAAAATTGCGACAATTGTCCATAAAACCCAAAAACATGCATAGTTGGACGTCAGGGGCACTAAGTGCGCCTAGGCGGAGATTTGCCGGCCACCAAACGCCTAGTGCCTAGGCTGATATTTAGAATGTGCATGACGTCAACCCTCTATGTTGGTGCCAAATTCCTAGCCAGTTGAAAGTGCATCTCGTCCTCAACTGGCACAACCTTCAACTTTCAACGAATATCCTCGTTTCTTGTTCAACGAATATCCTCATTTAGAATGTGCATGACGTCAACATTCTAATTTCATCTATGATCATTTTGAGTCGTTTATTAATGGTTCATCATTCAGACCCTCAAGATAGCTGATTTAGTAGTCGGTCTTATGGAAATTTTCTTTTGGCTTCAAGTGGTACCTTATGTTCACAAATCACTCCGAAGCACTCACAATTCAACTATTTTATTTTCATTTTGTAAAGACTGTACTTGTCAACCTTACCATCACGATAGATGATTGATCCTAAATAGCAAAAATTGTGGCACTTAGGTATCTATATGCCATCAATATGGAACACTATCTTGGAACTCTATCTCATTGCTTCTTTAACTCTTGCTAAAGCCAAGTCATGTGCTCTGATTTTGTCCCGCTGATTTAGATCTTTTAGATTTAAAGCTTGTCTCCACAATTTTGTTTTACAATGTCAAGGTAACCATGTTTACTCTAATCAACTAATGAACTAAGACAATATTATCAACAAACACACATATCTATATGCCATCAATACATCTAGTGGAAAGATGTAAGATCTTATTACCGGTCCTTGATGTAAGCCTATGGTATGGAAAATGGAGAAATATCACCTCCAATTGTCCACACGGTAGATGTAAATGCGTCATCTATATCTATGATAATCTTAATTAGCTATTAGAGATTTGCTTCTCATAAACGAACCATATAGCCATATCATAAGCCCTTCCTAAATCAACAAAAACTGTGTGGCGATCCCTAAATTTTCAATTTTATTGTTCGTCTTCATAAGTAATGGCAGACAAAGCAAATTGATCCTTAAAAAGAATTTGCTTTGTCTTTTGTCAATTATTCCCGTCTAAAGTTTCACATTATGTCTGGTAAGCTTGATTACATGATGGTACCACCTTGGGTGTATTTTATTTTTGTAAGTAGGTACCAAATACTACTTTTGATGCATTTTTAAGTTTAATCTATATCTGCAATCACGATATGTAAATTCAAGGAGGTTCTTGATTTAGAATGGTCAATTAGATCATAAATTTGTTAAACATACACTTAATTTTTACAAGACAGAATTGTATTGGGGATCTATTGATCTAATATTCTTGGTTCTTTACACAAACCTTGTGGAACATTATAACTTATAGAACCCTGCTAATCATGTTGTCTACGTAGTATCGCGTGGAAGACAGTATCTCAAAGCATTGAGATCTAATTGGCTGTCTAGTGTTCGGAGATCTAATTGGCTACAATAACTTCTGTGGAACATGCCAACCGTTTCATATGTATATTAGACTGAGTAACGAGTCAAGTATGCAATTAAAATAATATCACTGCCATCTACTTACCTATATATTTCTTTATGGTTTCTATGTTAGAAAGGTTGTAAACTAGGTCTGTTCAGTTATGTAAGCTGAATGGAAGAACAGATTCATGGTGTGCTGTTGTTAGGATAACTTTGTTGTTGGTGCTGTTGTTTCAGTTATGTGCATAATTTCCTATTGTCATTTAGGTCTTGTAATGTAATGCCTTCAACTTTGAAATTTCAAGTTTGTCTCAAGATATAGTAGAATCTCTACTCTTGGAACTCTCTAAATATGTGTGCCTTTTCATTTTCTGATCAATACCAAACTTAGTCAATTGCAAGCTTCCTAGTATCGGTATCGGATCCTTCGTATGAGTATCGAGATCGGCAGTATCGACAGTATCGGTGGTTTTGGATCGGAGTTTCGGATTTTTGATATTGGAAAACAAATACTTGTTAATAAATTTTTAAAATTTTAGAAGATATATTTTATATATTTAGGTGAAATTTTAAGTATTTCCTGTGTTTTTCTTAATAATTTTGGAATTGAATGAAATAGTAGTCATCTTTACCGATTTGTTTACCTGCGATATATAAGTTTTCTTCTTTTACATATTTTTACAGCCATACTATGCTTTTACACCCTTGCTGATTGGTCTTTTTCGTTCATTTTTTTTTGCCGAATTGATTGGAAAAGAGACCCAAATGTTGGTATCGGTCAATATCGGATCGGGACATGCCAAACTGTTAACTATGGTCAATTGTTGTTTCAAATATAGCAAGAAGATAAAATAAAAATTGTTTGAAATTGCAGGTCTAGTGTGGTAAGACCGTATTTAATCTTACATTTGGATGAAACACCTAGTTCTTGGTTACAAGTATCCTTGTTATAACTATGACACCTGATTAAGAAAGCATTATTAACCATGTATGTGATCTGTAGCTTTTCTTATGCAGGCTATAGACAGGGAATCATCCTTGAGAAAATGGATACTTTCAAGGTATAAAAATTTGAGTGAAGCACGGAAGTCTGAGGATATCTCGGAGTTGTCATCTTTTCTGGAGAAATTATTTGGATCTTTGCCTGAACTGGTTAAGGAAGCAGATTCTGCAGAGATTGACGAGCATAATTCTGATCAACCAAAATATATTGACCCTGTATTTTCTGCTTGTAAAATCCCGGTTCAATGTGTTGACAATGATGTGTATACTAGGGATTCCATGAAAGTGCAAGACGAATCTGTTAGTCATGCACGTCACAAGGATAATAATGCTGCTGAAAAGGATGTATGCAAGAGTCTGAAGCCTCAGCAGTCACTGCTTTCACAGAAGCTCAGTTTCCAGTCAGCTAATTCAGGAGAAAGATTTGTGAAGTTGGAGAGCAGGGACCTTGAGGATTCGTATCCTGTCAAGCCATCACCAAAGGATTTGACAAACAACCATTTTATTCCCGCTGTCCCCAGGAAGCAACCAGATTTCAGAACTAACAATTCTGATGTGGCATATCAATCTGTTGGGGTTGAGAAGACACAAGGTTCAAATATTGACCTTGGATTGCCAGCAAGGATATCTGCTTCTGGCAGTGTGCCTAATATTATCCCGTCACCTCGGCAGCTATCAACCACATGGCATCATGCTTCATCTAATCATATTCTTTGGTGCGGTAATGGGGATCCTGCTGCTATGGATGTATTTCCAGCCTCTAAGCAACTTTGGGTGGGTTCCCTTGGTCATGATGCCTCCGAAATGCTAGTAAGGTTGCAATTTGAGGATTTTGGTCCTCTGGAACAGTACATATTTGTTCCTTCTAAAGATTTTGCTTTGATTGAGTACAAAAGTATAATGGATGCTGTTAAGGCGCGTGAATACATGCAGGGTTCTTCCCCATGGGGGGCTTGCCTACATATCAAATTTGTAGACAGGGGATTAGGTAGCAGAGGAGCTACCAATGGCATACCCGTTGGTGACAGCTGCCATGTATATGTTGGTAAGGTGTCAACTCAATGGACCAAGGATGAGATACTGCATGAGTTGATGATGGTGGGAATGAGGAACCCACGTTTTGTGACCGATCTTGTAAGCGAAAAGGCCTTGCTCTTGGAATTTGGGACATCTGAAGAAACAGTTATTGCGATGATGCACATTAGACGTCAGCGTAATGCAAGTGGACGCCATGCATATCCTGATGAAGCATGGACCATGAGAGGTGGGTCAAAGGACTCATTTGCTTCCAGTTGTCAGCTTTTGGTTAAGCAAATAGATGCTTCTGTTTCCGATGAGGAATTGATCAATGCATTCTCTAGATTTGGTGAAATTACTAGATGGAAGTTTAATAGACTAGTGAATTGTTGTTTGATTGATTTTCGGTTATATGAATTTGCGGAGCTTGCAAAATCTCATTTGCATGGCGCAAGGTTTGGGCCAACATCTATCCTTGTTGAATTTGCAAATGGTAGCCCTCAAACCAATGCAAACCCTGTGGCTTTTTCACCGCGTACGGCATCTATACATGACAACACTATTGGAAGTTCCGGGATTAGAAAAGTGAATACTTCAGGGTATGTGTCATCTCATGGAGATTTTTACCCTCCTAATATGGAAGGTAATCCGATCAACTCCTATCACAGTTCTTTCACGTATAAACCTGAACCTGAACATAGCATTCATGAACTTGTATCACCAAGGGTATTGGCTGAAAAAAATGCTAGTCAAATACATAACATGCATGCCTTTCAGTCTAGCTGGTCCAGCACAAGCAGTTCAGAAGTGCCAGAAGTCAGGTCCAGAAGAGTGAACGAGCTTGGAAGCAGCACACCCTTGGATCATTCCTTTGCAGGTAAATGTTAGTTATTTCTAAATATATGCTGTTTACATCTATTGCATTGCTTATTAGTTTCAGCCATGATTATCAGGTCCTGCAACTCCTCGTGCTCGACAAGTTTGGCAATACAAGAAGCAAGAGCTTGACCCACAAACATCGACTCCTGGAAGCATTCCGTGCCCTCCCATTTTTGCACATGGTGGTTCCATGCTACCGCCACCAGTCCCTACATCCTCTTTTGTTCGTCCTGCATATCCTAACCCAAGTGGTTCCTGGGACAACAATGCTAGGCATCCTTCCTTTTCTTTGAACCAAGTTCCCCCAGGCATGAACCCTGCTGATCATTGTCACATTAATGTGCGTCCAGCTATTCCATTTATACCGTCTTCTATTACTCCACTTTCACAGCTACCTGGGGGTTCCATGCAGAGCTTTGACAGCACTGTCCCAGGTTCCTCAAGTCTAGCTTCTCCACCTCCACTTCCACCTGACGCACCACCTCCATTACCTTCCTCTCCACCCCCATTGCCTCTCTCTCAGCCTCCCTCTGTTCCACCTCCCCCTAGTTCTCCCTTACTTCAACCTGCTCTTGAACCTTCTTACTTGCGATTGGGAGAACCTTCTCCGCACTATCAGTGGCAAGGCACTCTTTCTAAAAGTGGGGTCCATTACTGTACAATTTATGCTACTAGAGAGAACTCGTCTGCTTGCAATTATTCAAATGCTGTTTGTGAACCTGTAGAGTAAGGACTTTAGCCTATTTTGTCATTAACTGTGCATGTTACAATTGAGTACCTAATTAGTCTCTTTAACATTATGTTGCAGCTGGCCTGCAAGATTAGATGTAACAAAACGCACAGATTTGCGTCACATGAAGACAACATTCGCTAGCACTCTGCCTCATAGGGTGAGTTCTCTCTTGATCTTCACAGCCAAGCATTTTCAAATTTATGATGCTAATTTTGGCTTATTAGATATTATTTGCCATAATCTATAACAGCGCTTACATTGAGTAACTTGTATGCTGTAGACATTTGATTATTATTAGTAGCATATATTCCTCTGATGTATTCATCTCTCTTCGATGAGCTTATCAAAAGAAATTTATAAATTATGAAGCACGTTTGATCTTTTTATTAGACCACATTTCGAAGGTTGATCTCTCCACTAAATATTTGAAATTTTATGGACATGATTATATATGTGCTTAGTTCTCTCTCTCTCTACCCGCGCACACACACACACACAAACGCGCGCACACACACACACACACACAAATCAAGTCTTTGTTAGACATGTATTTAACTCCACATCTTGCAGGAGACTATTTTGGTTTATTTATTTCATACTGGCATAGAGTGCCTTATTATGGCCTTACTTTTATGTCTAAAGTCCTAACCACCTATGAATGCACACGTCTTTGAAATTCCTGGTTCCTGCACGGCTTTTGGGACTATAGATTGGTTGATGTAACATCAATTGTTCTCTAATTACCAACTCGAAAATGCTCCACAAGAAAATAGCTAAAAAGTATGTTAAGATGGAGGGAAGCTTAACTAAAAGGTAACAGTCTCGCTTCTAGAGATGTTGAATGTTATTATTAATTCTTACATCTAACTCCTTCCAACTTTATATACCTTTAAACACTCCCCACGTGTTGCTAGGTTGTAACTCCTGAGCACTTTCCCTCTTTTTATTACTTTGGTCAATACATTGAACATCAATAAAAACTAACCTTGCATTACAAACTTTTGAATCTGCATGGATCCATCCTCTATCCTGCTTGATTAAGGGGCATCACCTCAATTACATTCACAAACCTTAGTGTTTTTAACAGTTCCTAGTGCTCTTCAGTTTGGCTGATGATACCCACTACCTTCCAACTAAAATTGCATCACTCCTACCCGGTGCATCTAAAGTTCTTCCTTGAACTTGCCAGAGTTCAGACCATCTCAAACAAAGCTCCCACTTCTTATTCCACTCTATATTGCACGGATGTGGGAAAATGGTGTCCATGTCTGTATCTTGTCTGTATTTGTGCAATATAAGTGACTATATTATACCTATATCTAAGAACGTTTATATCCCGTATCCTTATAGTGTCCCTATCTGTATGTGTCTGTATTCGTGCAACATAGTTCTCAATTGACCATGTGCATCAGTTGGAACACGTTTACTTAAATAATAGTAACATATATTTTCCAATTTGGTTATATCCTCACTTCTTACTGATTTAGGGGATATGTTTCTGCTGTTGTAGGTCTTTGTGGAAAATACACATGTTTAACCTTCTCTCTGTCTGTCTAAAACAAAGGAAGAAAAAACTATTGCAAAGATATGCATGTTTTTAAATTCTCGTTATGTATGCTGTAGTCCTACTGAAATCTTTGGGGACACATGAATTAATGTCCTTGAGCAGCCAATGCTGGACCAGTCAACATGACCTTTCTGAAGTTTAAATTCCTTTTCACCTAAAACAACACAAGCAACAAAAAGTTTTTAGGGTGGGCTACATGAATTGTTATCTTCCATTCAATTTTGGTAAGGGTCCTCTCCTCTCACATAATGATGAACATATCACTACTGAGGGATGCCCAACATGTATCTGTAACGATTTCATTTGATAGAGATCCGAAAAAACTTTTACATCATCTGTCGGCTACCTAACACAGCCCTGCTTTTTCTGGACGTGGTAACGACAGTGAAAAATATAAGATTGTGCCTAGTGACCTCTTTTCTTCTATTCATTGCGTTTGTTATATAGTAATTGCAATGCATATAAAATTTTATTCGTGAGTGTAATGGCGGTTTACATAATACTTAAATTTGTTAATGCTGTCTGATTCACTAACTTTTTCACTATATGGTGCAGAGAGAGGTTTGTAGGTTGCTGCCTTCTACTGCAAATGATCACAAAGGCGTAAGTTATTCCTAATTATGTTAACTTCATTCAAACTAGTTTGCGTGTGAGACTTAAATCATAGTCTCTAGTACATCTCAAGTTTTCTTGATTTTTTTCCTAATTGTTCATTTCCTAGATGTTGCCTTGTCCTGGTAGTTCTTTTTGCAGTCACAATCGTTAGATTGTTCCTAGTGAAACATATTTCCTCTTCTATGTAGATTGTATATTATTACTTCTCCTTTTCACTTTACTCATGCTGCCCATCTTAATAGCTTTAACTGGATTCCTGAAACAGTTATAACTCAGACTAACGCATTTGCCATCAGAATTCTGAAACTAATATAGTGCACAGTTTTAAATCAGAACCATTATTGTATGTTGCGTTTCTTATCAGAAGCCGTAACCATGAAAATTAACCAGGTATTATTACCAGATTCAAGAGCTTTCCTGAAAATTTGACGAGGCACTAAATTAACAATCTCTATATAACATTTTTTTACAGAAGTTTATCATGCTAGATTTAAGAATAAAGATTGCAAACAATATTTTACACTCGCAGTGAAAAGAATGAAGCAGTTACCTGCTGCATCATGATCTCATTTTGTGTGTATGCATATGAACTTGTCTGGGCAGTGTTAGTTGATTGATCTGTTATCTATATAAAATATATTTATAAATTAAAAACTAGATTACTAAAAATATGTTATATAGGAAAAGAGAGCGGGTGGTTTCCTGCGGCACTCGACGGGGAGAGAGGAGAGGGAGAGGTGAGAAGGAGAGAGGTCTCCTGCAACTCGAGAGTTTAGGGTTTTTAGTTTAATACTGTTTGTTTAACGGGCCCGACCCAACCCGAAAATTCATCCCAAACCCGAAAATAAGATATTATGCAAATATCAGATGTTATCAATTGATATCATATTGGCGGACATATCAATTTTTGACCGCTATATCGGTTAATTTTTGTCAGAACGATATGTAACTGATATATGTCCCATATTTGTTGTTCTGGCCTCAATGATATCGGCCCATATATTGGCTGATATTTTCGATTTCTCGAACATTGGTCACAAGTTCAATATTTGGAATAATCGACATGGAAAAGTTTGGAATTTTGGGAGAATTGAGGTATATATTATTTAAGAGGTAATAATGATAATTAGAAACCTTGATATAGGTAACATCTAATTGACTTAAATGTAAAACACCATATTAGTATCACATGCCTTTAGGAATAATTCGGCAATGTGGAAAAGTTCGGAATTTAGGAATAGTTTGGAATTATTAGTTCATATATATATATATATATATATATATATATATATATATATATGAGCTAATAATGATAATTAGAAACCTTAGGATGGGTAAAATCTACTTATATGTAAAACACCCTATTAGTATCACATGCCTTAATAAATAATTCGGCAAGGTGAGAAAATTTGGAATTTGGGAATAGTTTGAAAGAACATACGCGCAGTTTTCGGAAGCAAAGCAGCTTATCTAGTTTCCCGAGGTGGCTTCTATTCATTTAGAGCAATTTACCAGCTTCTTTCGTGGTCACTATGTTATGTATGTGCAAGCCAAACTACTTGCCCTATATAGGATGAGTTTAACCGAGCTTGACTTGGTAAAGAAATTAAGGCTCTTGCATTGGCAGTGAAGCTCAACAACATATTTCACCCTTCCTAAGGGGGCTTGAATTGGGAGTTCATCATCTTGACATGTACAGACAGAGACAGATATGATCTGTTAGCCAATAGTGATAATTAGAAAGTAGGAAGTAGGAACCTTGACTTAGGTAAAATTTAATGGACATATATGTAAAAAGCATATTAGTATCACATGCCTTCTCCCAATTTTCCAGGTGACCACTCTAGTTCCCTATTGTAGCTATTTGCTTCCGCCAAAAAAAAAAAAACTATTTGTCTCGCTAATACCAGCAGCTTTTCAATTTCCTCCTAAATGATCTCTTAATCGAAGATGAAGATCATTTCTTGGCTTCTCTCATCCCGATCTTAAGATGCAGGTTTGTTATTCGTATTCTTCTACTCCTTTCTTGTTGATGTTTCTCCTCCTTTCTTGTGTTCTTCTCCTCCTCCCTTCAGTAGGTTTATGATCGGTGGTTTGTCGATGATCCTTGCCTGTCTTCTTGTTTAGGTAGGCATTGTCATCAATATTGGAATTTCGGCCGGTCTTTCATTCAGAAGCATAGCTAAAAACTACTGGAATAGATGGTGGAAAGGATATGCACAAATAATTCGTTAATTTGCATTTTATTCGCAAATATAGCAAATAATTCGTTAAACCTGTATTTTAGGGTTTCAACTGCGCCGAGCCATGTCGAGCTTTGCATGTTCAAGACCGGCTCGTTTAGGCTTGGTCCTTATCAAGCTGAGCTCCTGAGCTTGTAAGAAGATGTTCAAGCTTGGCTCACTCTAATAACGAGCATAGCTTGAGCTGCTTGCAAGCAGTTTGTAAGTTGTTTGAGCTCTAGTGCTCGTAATATTTAGCAAGTTCCATAAAAGAAGTACAAGGTAAAGGCAATTTAATTTGCATTAGAATAAAGAGAAATAAAGAAAAATCGAAATGACTAATGAGAACTAGAACTCATCGAGATGAAATGCGAAGAAAATTTGGACATTTGGTGTTTTGTTAATAGAGATGGAAGAGATAAATGATGGAAAATAATAGAGAAATTTTTGGGGTTAGGGTTTTGGTTGAGATAAGGGAGGTGGCTCTTGGAGAGGAGAGAAGTAATATGTGAGAATGAGATGGAGAGAGCCAACGTGTAGAACATTAGTGTTAGGCGTAGGTTAACCCACTGTGGCCTAAAGGCATACATGGATTCTAGGCTTCAAATGAGAAATGAGTTCAAAATGTTATTCACTCGAGTTCGAGTGGTGCCAAGATGTAACCAAGTGGAGCCATATTGAGTCATAACCGAGTTGAGTCGAGTAGACTATGCTTCAAGCTTACCAAGTTGAGCTTGTTCACGTGCTCTCTAGCCGAGCTTCCCATGATCAAGCTGGACTTGTTAAGGGAATCAAGCTCAACAAGGGAGGTGGCTCTTGGAAAGGAGAGAAGTAATATGTGAGAATGAGATGGAGAGAGCCAATGTGTAGAACATTAGTGTTAGGCATAGGTTAACCCTGTAGATATTAGAATAATGGGATAATTTTATTAATGAGAAAAGCTACATATATATAGGAGAGGCTAACCCCTCTCACTATTGTTCTAAGCAATTTGGGACTAAATGTCATGCCCCAGTTCCAAAATCCATAAGGACTAGAACACGTGGTATGCCAACAGACACATTCTATAGGTATACCCAATTTAATGGACCTATTGGAAAGTATCTTAAGCTATAGAATAATATATATAACAGTCACAAGAACTAATCTCATCTACAAATGCGAGAAATCACAGAATAGTAACAAGACATATCGTGCTGAATAAAGGAAATTAGGATAATGTCAAATAAAAATAAAATAATCACATGGAAAATCCATGGATACAAGTCTCAGCAAAATAAATGAACGATATAAGTCTCAGATGAAAATGTAAAAGAAGTCACTACAAATCCTCAGCTTTGACAGAAAATAAATATAGCAATAAGTGAAGAACTACTCCGGATCAACCTCGTCTTCCTCAGCTGGTGCAAAAGAAGAATAGACTCCCGGCCCGTACTCCTCAGGTAAGATCTCGTCAGCTATATCTGAAAAATAACCAGGTTCTCAGGGGACATAGCAAGGCACATAATATGCAAGCTAAAGTGCAGTAAATGAAATATCTTGGAGTAACTAAACCAAACTCACGAGCTCTCTAGCCGAGCTTCCCCTGATCAAGCTCGACTTGGTAAGGGAATCAAGCTCAACAAGGGAGGTGGCTCTTGGAGAGGAGAGAAGTAATATGTGAGAATGAGATGAGAGAGACAATGCGTAGAACAAACATTAGTGTTAGGTGTAGGTTAACCCATTGTGGCCTAAAGGCATACATGGATTCTAGGCTTTGGCAAATGAGAAATGAGTTCAAAATGTTATTCACTCGAGTTCGAGTGGTGCCAAGATGTAACCAAGTGGATCCATATTGAGTCATAACCGAGGTGAGTCCAGCAGACTATGCTTCAAGCTTACCGAGTTGAGCTTGATCACGAGCTCTCTAGCCGAGCTTCCCATGATCAAGCTCGACTTGTTAAGGGAATCAAGCTCAACATTTTTCTCAAGCTTGGTAGTTAAGAAAAACAAGTCGAGCTTTATCGAGTATTCGAGTCGAGTCATGTCGAGTTCGCAAGCTGCTGCGTTCATTTGCAGCCCCACAACTTTTCATTCGTAAATATAATGAATAGTTCAGTAGTTTAACAAATCATTTACAAATCTAAGAATCATTTGTGAATGTGATTATTTATCTTAAGTTGAGCCATATTGAGTCATAACCGAGTTGAGTCTAGCAGTGTAGGCTTTGAGCTTACCGAGTCGAGCTTGTTCACGAGGTCGAGCCGAGCTTCTCGTGATCAAGCTCAGCTCGTCGAAGGAATTGAGCATAATATTTTGTTCAAGCTCGGCTAGTTAAGGAAACCAACTTGAACTTTTATCAACCCGAGTCATGTCGAGCTCGCGAGCTGCTCTGTTCATTTGCAGCCCTACCGCATTTAATCACAAATATAATGAATAGTTCACTAGTCTAACAAATCATTTGTGAGTACATGTTCGTTGTTTATCCATTTGCGAAGTTTCGAATAATTTATGAATTATGTGACTATAGGATGAAGTAGACCAAAAGAAGAACGAAAAAGAAGTAGCTAAAAGTGAAATACATAACTTACCTCTATTGCAAACTCTTCGAAGATCCTTGCTGCCAATTCACCCACAACTGCTACTATTTTTAGTGAGAAGGGCAGGAAGCTAAAGAAAAAGAAGCTAATAACAGCAGTTTCCCCTTGGTGGGTGCTAGGAGCCGACGGTGAGGATCCGTCTACGAAAATCTTTTGTGAGATCTACAGAGTAAGAAAGATAGGACACATTGTTGCTGGTGTATGTGACAGATCTCAGAGAATTGGTGCTTTTAGTATAGTTATCTGGCCGAATTTGGATCAAGGGACTTGGGTTGGATAGAATTCTATAAGAACTCCCGTATGCCGGGTTAGAATTGGGTTCAAATCAAATTCAAAAAACCTGGAACAGCCTTTTTCTTTCCAGACGTGCGCCTTGACAATTCTTTTGCATTGCACAACCCTTTGGATGAAGAGGCACTTCGCTGCTTTTCGCACCTGGCAAACTGTTTGCAACTATGACCCTAATATTTATCTTTTTGATAGAATATATTGCTCTTTTCTAGTTACATTAATCTAATAACTAAATGGTAATTGATTTTATAGTGACCAGTAGGCAGCAGCAGTTTGTAAGCTCATGGCGATTGGCAGTACTTACCTTTCTCCGCTTGCATGCCTTCTCTCTATTCCTTGATCACCCCTTCGCTTCTCTCCTTTGATCCTCCCATGATTCTATGGTAGGATGTTGTGTAGCCACTTCACTCTCTCCATCTCTTTCCCTGTTCGCTTTCTTCGATATCTATCTCCCCTTTCTCTTTCCACTTACGTGTTGAAGGCCAATGGCATATCCAGGATTTTCATCTAGGATGCACGATGTTTACTATTAAAATAATAATCAATTATAATAAACACATTTATAATCCCCAAAACAACATATACTAATACTAAATGTCATAAACTATTACAATCACTAAATAATCCTTTTTCTTTGACAATAAAATCCTTCGAGATATCTTATTTTGAAAATATTGAATGATATCTTCATTGTCAACGACATCCAATACATCTCTTTCAATATATGCCACCAAACAATCATTCATCATCTCATCACCCAATCGGTTATGCAATGAAGCCTTGTAGAGAATACTCTCTACAATCCCGGTTACAACGGGTAATAGCAATGACAACTGCAAGAACAAATATACCAGTGGATATGCACGATGTTTTTTTAATTTATTCTTTCTAGTAAGCCCACTAACCCCCGCAATCTCAGAAAATTGACCATCAGAATGCACATCCAAAATGTAGTCATCTTTTTAAAGCCGATCATGGTGGACACCAGCTTTGCAGAATAGATATCTCCAACAAGAGGAACAATAGGCTTCTTCTTCTTCCTCCAAATTTCTCATCCATCTCTCCATGGCCAGCCTAGCGCTGCAGCCAATCAAGGCATGGGGTCGTCATCGGTAACTGCTCCTCCTTATTCAGGCTACTCTTTGCTCCCTTCATCACTCCTCTTGTTGCCTCCATCTCATCTAGTTTTCACGTGTTCTTGTGGACCTCAGCTTGCGCTGAGCCATGCCAGTGTTGTTTCCGTTTCCAAAACTCCTCCCTCAGCAGCTTCAGCTCTCGCTTCGTGTCCAACTTCTTGAGGGAACTTAGTGTCATGACTTCATCTTCTCTGTTGGAAGAAGATGAAAAGTGTCATGACTTCATCTTCTCTACCGGAAGAAGATGAAAAGGATGGAGGCGAAGAACACGCTGAATACATAATCTTCACAGTAGTAGCTGCATTTGTCTTCTCAGAACTGAATACATTGGCTTGGTAGTCGCTGCATTGGTCGACTTTTGAGCGTACACATCGCCTACTAGGAAACGTTCACCGAATGCTGCAACCGCCTCTCACTGAACGGAAAGGATGGCTGGTGTCCACCGTAGTAAGGGCTGTGGACGGTTAATTGAACTTCCATTGGTTCTCAATACAAGGCTATATTATATTTTTGGACTTCAAAACCCCAGGGCGTGCAGCCGCAGCCCCTCGGGACCAGCTGGCTACGCCTCTGCTGAAGGCAGTGCAGATCTGCAGCTGCCATCATTGGCATTTGTAAGGAGTTAGGTACAGAAGAGGGGTGGGTTAGATTTTGGAGGAAGTGAGTAAATGCCAGTGGGTGAGATGAGGTGAAGGGGTTTCTCTGGCTCCTGCAAGGGGTTGCCAACCAGTGTTCTTTTAGGACAGAAGGGAGATTGGGTGGGAGAGCCAGAGGAGAAGATGTGCTCAAGTCCAAGGCCAAGTTGAATACGATTCTGTTATTTAGAAATTGTAAGTTGGGATAGGTTTTGGGTCAATATAGATTTTACCCATTCACATTTGTGCGTTATTTTAGAAACTTTATGGATGAGTGGCAGCCAAGTTTGGGTACTTGGTTGTCCTGTTTTATGGGTTTTGTTAACATGTGCCCTAAGGGCACATGTTAATATATTTTTAAATGTGTATTTTATATGTGTATTCCCACTAGCACATTTATCAATACACATTTTACATTTATCAACACACATTTTAAGTAAAAGGTGTATTGATAAATGTGCCGGTACGAGTACCCATGTAAATTACGTATTTATCGATGTATTAACATGTGCCCTTAGGCCTCGTTTGGTTCGCAAAAAGGAAAGGAAATCAATTCCTTGGTGTTTCCTTTCCTTTGGAAAATTACAATTCCCATCGATTTTCCTTTACGGTGTTTGGAAATGCCAAGGAAATTGGAAGCGAAAGTGAATACTTAAAGGTGAGAAAATGAATCCTTGCTTGGATGGATGAAACCATTCCCACCCTAATTTCTTTTCCATTGGGAATCATTTTTCTTTCCTCCTCAATTCCTTTGGCACCCAAACATAGGAAAGTAATGACTTTTCTTTCCCAACCCCATGATTCCACGAACCAAACTAGTAGAGTACATGTTAACAAAACCCCTGTTTTATAGATGAGGGTTGGAAATATCACCGCCTCAAAGTTGAGAATCCACATCATACATTGTTTATCAGTGATATAGGTATATTATAATGTTCATAAATTATTATTCCGTTGGTAAAGATTCTCATTTCACAAAAGTACGATATTTTTCCTGTCGGAGATTTATCTTTTCTCAACCTATCCAGCAAATGTGCAACTGCTACTTTGGCCAATTTCCCAGAATACATGGACACCAATTTAATTTTACAAACTTTCATAGTTAGGCTTGCTGTGGTAAGTTTGACATCATC
This sequence comes from Iris pallida, assembly GCA_029216955.1. Classification (NCBI taxonomy): domain Eukaryota; kingdom Viridiplantae; phylum Streptophyta; class Magnoliopsida; order Asparagales; family Iridaceae; genus Iris; species Iris pallida. Next base: position 2,602,775 of record JANAVB010033019.1, read on the forward strand.
CTGACTGACACCTAGAGTTTCTCAAGGGGCCTAATAGACCAATTTACTGTATTGAAAGCATATCGTGCTTGTTGTCTAGGACCCATATGCATATCTTCTGGACCAACATAATAAAAGCAAGAACTCATAGTCATAGTGTACTCTTTTGTTAGTAATAACATGGCACAATATGTTGGTTCAAACTTGAATTTGTCTTTTGTAGTTTCAGCAACTAATGTAATGACATGGTAAATTGTGCAGTTCCATGACTTCATATCATATTTGAAGCAAAGGGATTGTGCTGGAGTGATCAAGATTCCTGCAGGAAAGTTCATGTGGGCAAGGTTGCTCTTCATTCTGCCCCACTCACCTGATACTTGTTCCTTGTTTGCCATTTCGCCCCATCCGGCTGACTCCCTAATCGCACTGGTCTTGCCAAAGGATACCAACACTGAAGGTGCCTGAAAGCTTCATGTATTTCAAAGCAGACAAGAAAATGTGTATTAAATAACTTTCCCAGTGTAAATTAGTTATGTATACACTTACCATGTCTTCCCCAATAATTAGAGAAAAATTATTTTACTATTGTAGACCAACAATTGTTGTCATCGAGATTACCATAACTCATGGGGGATGTAACTAGTTTTTATGTTGATGACTAATTTTTATGCTGACGCCTGGTTGCTGCACTGCACTTGTCTAGTTTAGTTTTGATGCCAGTAAATGGTCACGACCAGAAGCTTCATCTACCTTATGCCCATTGAGAAGTTCACAAACTAATGACTTGTCGAGATCTTCTGATACTAGATTGATGTTTACACACTCATTTCAAGTCCAACCCATGTTCTGAAATGGTGTAATGATGTGGGTGGGAAACTACTTGACCGCTTAGTAGTAGGTATTCTACATAATTATTTGTAATGAATGTGTGAATTGTTTTGTAAGAACTACAAGCTGTTGGCAAAATTTTAGCCAGAAAGGATGTTGCTATATGACATATTTTAGGACGTACGCAGAAGGTGGACTTTGAGGGGATTCATTGTGCGCTTGGCACGTTCTGTTGCGTTGTGATGCAACGCACACCAGTATAGCCAGGTGATGGCCTGGCCCACATGTCAGCAAATGGATGTAAGTTGTAAGAAGGTTGTAAAAGTTTGGTTGTAAACCAAACATTTCCCCCAGTATAATGCTCGTAGCTGTAAAAGTTTTTTTTTCTGTTGAATGGCAGATTTGGCCCCACTGTAAGATTTTGGCAAGCTAAGATGATTTCGTTTATTTTTTATTTTATTCCCCTTTTTTTTACTTGATCCTGATTACAGTCCAAGACACGTACAAGTTTAGCTGAGGGGAAGCTAGTAGGATCACTATAAAGAAAAGGAAACTTAACCAAGGAAAAAAAAATGATGGCTGTGTGCATAAATTATAAAAGATTTTTGTTGTTGTTGTAGTACATAAAAGAATTGTAGCAGTGTTACTAAACGAGCCTTTGGTGACAAGTCAAATGATATTTGTTTGAATAGGTCATATATCTTCATGCTTCAAATATGAGCAGTGCCACATGTCTTTCAACAATCAGAGTGGCGCAGCGGAAGCGTGGTGGGCCCATAACCCACAGGTCCCAGGATCGAAACCTGGCTCTGATATTTAATTTTTTTTTTTCTCTTCTTATAATTTTTTTTATAATTATCTTCTAGTTTCCTGTAACATACTGCCATCAAACGCTCTCCTCATTAAGGATTCTCTTCTTTGTTTCCAGTTGACATACTGTCATCAAACATCTCATTAAGGATTCTCTTCTTTGTTTCCAGTAACATATATATAATCATAATTGTTCATATTCCTTGGATCCTAGGAAGTCCTTGCCATGTCTTCTGTACCACATTGTGTACATGCATTCCGAAGTACACTATGACACGACAAAATCAGTATGATAATCTTGTCAAGCGTCCATGTCATGTCATGGCATATTTGTGTCCCTGCAACATAATAATTATTTTTTTATCTTACAAACTATTTTAGTCCCACAAGCCAAGATATTCCAGGCATTTTTACACGATCCAACTAATCACATAATTTCGATTACTAAAATTACTCTTGGAACACCCACAAGATGTCGTGCATTCCGAAATATGGCCAATAATAACAGCAGTCACCTATAGTAACCACCAAATATTGTTTTACAACATCCATAAGAAAAAAGATTAATATAAAAAGGACTAAAGAGCAAGATTCATCACAAGACACCGCTAAAATGCATCAAAATCTACTGCTCTTCGTTCAAGTGTGCATGAATTGACATAGGAGAGAGCCTGCAAAGAACAGAGAGGTGCATTCAGAAAAAGAAAATCATGTGGCTTCAGCAAAGTTTCATAAGTTTTCATACAATTGTATGTAATATAAATATTAGTTGTGAGTTTGCAAAGAAAATAGTAACAGAGCTTGGGTTAGTTTTAGGGTCTCACATATACATGGATATTAGAGTTTGGGTCACGAAATTGACCGATGTTAGAGTTCGGGTATCGAAATCACCGTTCACGTAGGCTAATAAATAGTGATTTCGAGACCAAAATCTTAACATTGGTCAATTTCGAAACCTAGACCGTAACATCCACATATATATATATATATATATATATATATATATATATATATATATATATATATATATATATATATATATATATGTGTGTGTGTGTGTGTGTGTGTGACCATAAAACTAAATAATCCTAGTTTTTATAGAGTAGAACTAGAGCGAACAATTTCAAATGTCAACCCGATACAAACATATATGAAAGATCTAAATCTTGAAACGATAAATGTCATCAGCTTGCACAGAGTTGACGAGAAAGTTGCCATCACTGTGCCAAGAGTCCAAGTACTGTCTAAACTTGGTAGTCAGTCAGAAGACTTTGCTACTTAGAATAGAACCTATCAAGCTTCTCTTTGTCCGGCCATTTGTTTTGGCAGAGTTACTGCTTAGCCTTTTGTTTTGGCAGAGTTATTAGTTACTGATGTAACTCAGAAAACTCACACCTACCTGCTTTTTGATTCATTTTTCCAGTAACTTCGCATTCATTTCATTTACAGTTGTAGTGGTACACTATGCAACTGGTAGGTTTTTGGATAATATTCACTAAGTTGTATTAAATTTAAAGCAAGGTTCGCAATATCAATATTGAAATCAGTATCGGATAATTCCTATGAGTATCAGTATCGGCAGTACCGGTAGTTTTGGATCGGAGTATTGGATTTTTGGGTATCGGAAACAAAATAAGTATTAATAAATGATTAAAATTTTAGAAAAAAATATTTTATACATTTAGGCATAATTTTTGGAATTGAATGAAATAGTAGTCACTCTTGGAGATTGTTTTACTTACGATGGATAAATTTACTTCTTTTACATGCTTTTACAACTTTACTATTTTTTACACCCTTGTTGATTGGTCTCTTTTGTTCAATTTTCTTCGCCGAATTGACGGAAAAAGAGACAGCCAATATCGGTATCGGTCAGTATCAGTATCGGATCGGGATATGCCAAACCGTATCGTTATCGGCCGCATCGAACCGTATCAGCCAATATTCAAAACTATGATTTAAAGCCATAGGATAAAGTAATCCAAGTTGTCAATATAAGTGGCAGATCACAGTGTTTATGAGTAGTAGACAATCTAAAAAAGTTTGGGATATCAGTCCTCTAGTTAGAAGATGTGATCAAGACTGTGACAATATTTTTCCCAATGCAATGTGTAATAATTCTCATATATCTTGTATCTAGAGCAATACCCTTCTGGACCAAATGCATAACCCTAAGTTCATATCTGTTGGGAACGAAACGCGAAAAACGTTCCCCCAAACCAGAGAGTCCTGCGAGAGAACCGAGCAAAAGCACACAAACCACACAGATATGAACTTAGGAGTATGTGTGCTTTTGCTCGATTCTCTCGCAGGGCTTTCTGGTTTGGGAAACGTTTTTCGCGCTTCGTTCCCAACAATATCAAGGATATAACACAATGGCCAAACACTAAGAAAATGGCAAACTACATGGAATTAGACTATTAACATTGTATCTATATCAATATTAGTAGGCACAAACAATTGAGTTTCCATGTTTATTAGTGTGACAAGTGAAAGAAACAGAAAACACAGTCCAAGAAGATCATCGCATATGCTATACATACCCGGGTCAGAATCAATGAGCATGGCGGCCCCGTCGAAGCTGCAAGTCCCTCCAACGCCCTTCTTGTTCTGCCAGTAGCTGTTGAAAGCGAACGAAGCATGCGCGACCAAATTGTCAGGGTAGTAGCACCTCCCGTCAGGCCTGATCTCCTCGCAGTCGGCCCCTCCCTCCCCGCAGGCGTAGTCCATTGCCTCCTGCAGCTGCTCGACCTGCACCGATGGCTTCGCCACGCACCACAACGCCCTGCGCCGATTGGCGGCCCCTGGCGACGGCACGGGCGCCAACGAGGGGGAGCCGGTAGGTGCAAAAGAGGGGGACGGAGGAGAAGCAACGGAGGGGGAATCCGGAGTGAGTTCAGGCGGGGAACGATTCGGCACGAAGTCGAAGGATGTTCCTTGTGCAGGAGTGAACTCGCTAGGTGAGTAGAGCTTCCTGCTCACGAGTATTGCTTCTGGCTCTTCTTGGATATTAATTCCTAAGTTATAACAACACATGATGTAGTAAGTTAATTAGTAACATGAATGAAACAATTAATTCTAACAATCACAAAAGGAAAGAAGTAGACACTAGTTACAAAACCCATCCCCATAATTTACTTGCTCTCAGGAGATGAGTCTCAAGATCCATCTATTTGAACTCACCCAACAATGATAGCAAAATCCTCACAAAATACCATCATTTTAGCAAATATCCTTGAAACCTCTAGAGAGTTTCTTACCATCCAAAAATAGTTGGATGGTGAGTTATCAACTTTTGAAATGGGCTAATTAGGGTATACACCCTGGATTTTGTTCCAGCTTAGAGTTTAAGAACTGACATGTCCAATTGAAAAGTTTGGATCCTAAATTTTTTTTTATTTTGGTTTTCTTTTTTCTCACTGTACCCTAACATGAGTACAAGCGCAGCAACCAACACATGCCGGAAAGGAGGGTATAGAGGAAAAAAAATCCAGGTTGATCAAAATTTTCAATTGGATATGTCAGAGCTTAAACTCTAAGCCGGTATAAATTAAATCTAGGGTCTAAACGCTAATTAGCTACTTTTGAAGTTAAACAAACCCATTCAGTTCCTTACTAATGACAGCTGACTCTAAGCTAGGAATGGGGAGATGGGTCAAAGGACAAACTCAAGTTGGAAGCCATGGAGAGATGGCTACAAGCCTACAACAGAGAGTGCAGTGCAATCTCTTTCAGCATGTATTTCGCAATTGCCAAAGTGGAATCAAGAGTACAACTACAATGGTGGTGCTCTCTTTCATCATGAACTATATGTAAGTTTGTTACACGGAAATGAAGTATGAAAGAGAATATATATATATATATATATATATATATATATATATATATATATATATATATATATATTCGGATCAAAAGTATAGGTAGAATGAATGAAGTGTGCTTACCATGAAGACCCATGAGAGGGAGAAGAGCTAGGATAAGGTAGAACCACACCATGTTGAAGGTGATGGAGTAGTGCAGAATGAAGACAGTAAATACCAATAGAATGAGAAGAGAGTCTGTGACTTTTCGTGCGGTGCAGTATAGGAGGGAAGTGGCCAGTGGGGAACTTAATAACATATGTTGTTTTGTATTGGGAAGTGTTACAAACTAGGGTTTTGTATTTAAATTGTCTACAAGTTGGTTTGATATTCCAAGAATGTCTGTTCAAATTTTCAAATTTACATCGAGATCAGAAATTTTTGGCACTTCTCCATTTGGGCCAGGTTGGGCGTGATTATTTAAATATTCAATTTTCCAATACACAAAGTTAGCATTATTTATTGGCCGGATTAGCCCAACCCGGCATATGTTCGGTCCAAAAAATTGGTCCATGTGTTAGTCCGATTGATCTTGGGCCCGGACTAATCCGACCCAATATATTGGGGCATGTTGGGCCACATGTATCGGCCCATAAGATAGGTCCGGCCCAATTAAACATCTCCTCATAAACGATACTCTTCTTTGTAGTTTCCTGTAACATACAGCCATCGAACAATAATTATTTTTCAGAAAATTTCATATAGAGTAAAGAAATTTAACGAAATTATAAAAAAAGTAACAAGTTTTGGGTATTTGTATTTTGGATAATGAAACGACAATCCTCATGGCGCGCGCTAGGGAGAGCCATAGGTGATGGCGCGTGCGATTAGGAAGAGAGTAGGAAGAGCCATCAAGGATGGCGTGCGGAACTATGACAAATAGGAAGAGCCATCAACGATGGCGCGTTCCACTTGACCCATCACCGAAGGCTACACTAGGTTCCACTAGGTCGCTAGGAAGAGCCATCAACGATGGCGCGTGCCTAGGATCAGCCATCAATGATGGCGCCTGTGTAGCCCGTGTGTTAACTTGTGACTAAAACATGTCCTGGAAAAAAATATTTATTAGCTCCACTAGGTCACTGTTAAAGGCATATCTTTTACAAAATTATTTATTAGCTCGCTTCAAACGAAAGGAAAAAATGTCCTGGAAATTTTTTGTCAACTTGTGACGAAAACACCTTTAGTAAGCATGTTTATATGATTTCTTTTTACTTAACACAAAAAAAATTAAAACAACACGAAAAAATACACTTCCAAAATGTCCTTATTAAGGACTACACTGGCGCCATCATTGATGGCTGATCCTAGGCACGTGCCATCGTTGATGGCTCTTCCTAGTAACCTAGTGGAGCACGCCATCGTTGATGGCCCTTCGGTGATGGGTCAAGTGGAGCGCGCCATCGTTGATGGCTCTTCCTAGTTGTCATAGTTCCGCACGCCATCCTTGATGGCTCTTCCTACTCTCTTCCTAATCGCACACGCCATCACCTATGGCTCTCCCTAGCGTGCACGATGGGAATTGTCGTTTCATTACCCAAAATACAAATATCCAAAACTTGTTACTTTTTTTTATAATTTCGTTAAATTTCTTTACTCTATATGAAATTTTCTGTTTTTTTTATAATTAACAGGAACTGCGTGATGATTAACTCATTCTCCAAAACATTTTTCACCACTTTCAATATATACAGAATACATTTATAAAGGCGCTTGCTCAAATATTTACAGGAATTGCATGATGAACATAAACTCATTACAATCTCCAACGATATGTACCTAGCCTGTCGGTGAAGGATTAAGCACATGCCCAGTGAACAACACCACTCCGGTCAAGTCTTCTGCGATCACAAAAATGAACGGGTGATCTGCGACGAAATTAACAGGGGGTGAAGATGACACAGCTGACGCAAACACGCACATAACAGCGGCAGTAGCAGCAGCAGCTTCAGTCCCTTCCTCAGTAACCTCGATTACAGATTTATGGAAAATTTTAGATACATAAAGATTGTAACCTTCTCGGAAAACCTTTGAACAATCCACCATCTCGGACAGGTCAGCCTCCTCCATGGAGAAAGGCAATACCATACCCATTCCTTTTGAGACTTCAGACGCTTCAAGCTCGAAAGAGATCTTGAACCTTGGGATCTTGAATTCCCTCACCGGCACCTTTTCCCATGGCCGATAACGATCTAGGAATCCAGGTTCTGAACTCAATATTTCTGATAAATTCCAAAGGCCATCCCGTTCATCTGGTAAAATGATGTACATTGAGAACTGTCTCCTATCCGCACCTCTCTCGTAGGGAAGCTTCAGCACCGAGAAACCGTTGTAGCAGGAGATGAACTGTTTTTCTCTACTTTTCATAAAGGGCACTCGCACAGAGCTTCCATTAAGTTGATAGAACTTTGAGTGTTCCGTCATAGATGCATCAAACTTTCTCTCCCAGGCTCCTTTGAAATATAGTGCATTGCAAAGAACAAGGACAGAAGAGCTGTCAAGAGATTCAGAAGGAAATTGCATTATCCACCCAAGAGTTAATTTCTTTTCTTGCTTCATCAGCCTTCACAAACAACATAAGAATACGAGAAAAATAATCATTATTGTCAATACTCATATTTATAACCAGAAAACGAAAAAGAAAATTGTAACAAAACCTATCCCTCCGTGCAGGTAAAATTAATATCGCATCAAAAATCTCTTATCTGAATATAAGTTGACACTGTTAGTCCCGGGGCTTGATCAAAGATGGAAAACTGAAGCAATCGAGATCTGAGATGTCACACAAAACTTTGCAGTGATCAAACTCAAGATCTACGATGGTACAAAAACCAAATAACCAAATTACAATCTGAAGGAGGGAAATAGTAAAGAGAAGATCTCTCGTTCTTCCTTGCAAACGTGTTGCAATTGGGACAGAACAAGTTACAATAAACTAGAGAGAGATGAGAAGAAGAACAATGCTGGGGTGTCAAAATACCGTTGCTCAAAGCAAGATTCGCCGGATGGACTTGCAATGGCGGCAGCAACTCTCTCTCTCTTTCTTCTTTTCTAACTTGTAATTTTCGTAGTAGTCACAAAGGAGGCCAGAAGAGAGTATTTATAGAGAGAGGGTGGAAACCCTAACCGCCTCTTCAGTTATGGAAAGATTGAATCAAATCCCAAAAGATAGCAATGAGATTTAATTCAAATCCCACGAAATTAATTCAAATCCCACAAAGATAGGATCTGAATTAATTCAAATCCCACAAAGATAGGATCTGATTTAATCGCATTGATTCAGCCTTTCCATAACTGATTTGTAATATGCACAGTCAGCGGATCCCTCCATGCGGCAGCAGCAGCAGCCTGGCCGCATGAGCCTAATCATGACTGCTGACGTGCTAAGTGCAAAGTGCGCCAACAAAATGCCACATTACGCCTCATGAGCCCATGAGCCCGAGTCCGAGTCCGAGTCCGAGTCGCTAAGCCCCGTTGGGACTTAGCTCCAAGTGGAATTAATCCAAGAGAATGACAAAAGCATTAATGCTTAATCCTTGGAGCCTTATTCTTACCTCCTAGTAAAATCACCCACATGGTTCCCTCCTTAGGGTCACCACCCCATGTGCATCTCTCAACAACACAACCAAGTATATATGTTGAGATAACTCATGGTGCATTTCCGATGTGGGACTATAATTTTACAAGGCATGTTGAGAGCAAGCTCTCTCCATGTAAAGAAAGCACCAACAATCCCCCACATATCACAACATATATATGTGTCCAGGGTTGAGCGTTCTCCACAGTAACTGTCCATTTTGCATTAGGATAGATGTCGCTGACGACTTGAATCTTCCCGCATGGGTTAAATAACAATGTGATACAAGAATGGACTACGCCTTGAATTCTGCACCATAATTGTAATTCTTCCCACTCACAAAGTGTAGTTACGTGTGCTTCTGGCTGCACATTAAAGGCCATGTGCCAGCCTGGTTTCAGTATATAATTTTGGGCGTCTACAAGTTTACCCTCAAGAGACGGCCTGATACTCCTTTCCATACACAATAGGTGAGTTCTTTATTAAAAGAGATATGGCATGAAGCCTTGCGCTTCCTTGCGGTGCTACGCCGCTATGACATGGCCTGAAGCCGAGGCATTCCCCCTATCGTAGTGTCATACTACTGTAGCATGAGGTCACAAGCCTCTTTGTAGTGCCAAACTACCCAGCATGAAGCCTAAGGCTTCCTTGCGGTGTTACGCCGCAACGACATGGCTTGCAATGCCGAGGCTTTACCCCTACCTGGGTACCTCATCGTGGTGTCGTGCCACTGTAACATGGGGCCATCCTCCCCTTTGTAGTGCTGTCTACAACTCTTTAATTACGCCATACAGCATTAGGCTACCTGCCTATTTGCGGTGCTACGCCGCTGTGACTTGGCTTGCAAAGCCGAGGCATTACCCCTACCTGGGAACCTCATGGTGGAGTCACCCCACTGTAGCATGGAGATTCACTCCTTGTAGTGCTGCTCTACCGTGCTTCCTGTAAAGCACACCAGGCATTCACTCTGCCTGAGAACTCATTAAGGCGTTTAAGCCAACCTTCCACAGGATCTGTTTTTTCCGCAGAAAAATACATAGTAGACAACAGTGGTTATGGGTCCGTATCCCTTCCATGTTCCAGAGAACAAGTACCCACTGTTACCTGATAGTTTTCCAGTCAGTGATCCTCCTTTGAACCAAAAGTTAGATGCCTAGTAGATTTCTCTTTGAACTAATAGCATAAAACTTTATGGTAGGATTACAAAGACACACTATCAGAATACCTTCAAACCCATTTTACAAGCTGTGTCATCGACCAACTGGCGCTTGAGGCCCTTTGTGAACGGATCTGCCAGGTTCTCCTGACTCCGAACATCAACCACTGCAATTACACCTCTTTTGATAAGGTCGTGTACTGCCCTGTGCTTCAACCGCACAGTCCTCTTCTTCCCGTTGAAGAGGTCATTTGATGCCACCGCCGCAGTCGCCTGGTTGTCACAGTATATCGGTATCGCCGGTATCTGAGCCCCAACCACTGGAAGATCATACATGAGCTCCCGAAGCCATTCTGCTTCATCTGCTGCAGTTTCAAGTGCATAGAATTCAGATTCCATGGAGGAACGAGAGAGTATAGTCTGCTTCTTCGACTTCCACGATATAGCAGCTCCACCCAAGGAAAAGACATATCCACCTGTGGATCTCTCGCTTTCCACCTCTGAACACCAGCTAGCATCACTGAAGCCTTCCACTACTGTCGGATACCCGTTGTAGTGCAGTGCATATGTCTGAGTTTTCTTGAGATATCTCATCACCCGCTTCACAGCTTTCCAGTGCTCAACCCCTGGGTTGCTTGTGAACCGACTCAGCATTCCCACGACGAAAGCTATGTCAGGCCTTGTGGCAGTGGTTGCGTACATCAAACTTCCGATAACGCTAGAATACTCCAGCTGTCTGACGCTTTCCCTTGAATTTGGCTTCAGCTTCTGATCACACCTGTATGGCGTATCGATCCCTGGAAGATCCTTATACCCATAGCGTGTGAGCATCTTCTCAATGTAGTGAGATTGTGACAGCGCTACTCCAGTGTCTGTCCGGATGATCTTTATGCCCAAGATGACATCTGCATCCCCCAAGTCCTTCATACTGAACTTGGTTGAGAGGAACTTCTTTGTCTCTGTGACACAGCCTATATCCGTACCTAGGATTAGCATGTCGTCCACGTACAGACAAACGATGACTCCTCTTCCATCAGCGAACTTTGTGTAAACACATTTGTCCGTCTCGCTGACTCTGTAGCCGTTTGACTTAATAACTTTGTCAAACTTCTCATGCCACATCTTGGGAGCTTGCTTCAAACCATACAATGATTTCACCAACTTGCAGACTTTGTCTTCAAGACCTTTGACGACAAATCCATCTGGCTGTTGCATGTAAATCTCTTCGGTCAGCTCCCCATTCAGGAATGCGATCTTTACATCCATCTGATGTATCACCAACTTATGTATAGCTGCTAGAGCGATTAACATCCTGATGGTGGTCATCCGGACTACTGGAGCGTACGTGTCAAAGTAGTCTATCCCCTGTTTCTGAGAAAATCCCTTGGCTACCAGCCTGGCCTTGAACTTGTCAATAGTTCCATCTGCCTTCATCTTCTTCTTGAAGATCCATTTACATCTGATGGGCTTTTCTCCTTCAGGTAGATCTACCAACACCCATGTGTTATTGGAGGTGATAGAGTCAAACTCGTCATTCACTGCCTCCTTCCAGAAGATAGCATCTCTGGTCTTCATCGCCTCATCATAGGTAAGCGGATCTACTTCCACTTGATAGGTGACAAAGTCATCTCCGAAGTCTTTCGGTCTCCTCGCTCGCTTAGCTGACGGCTCTGCGAGTTCTGGTACAGGAGTTGTTTCCTCAACAACAGCTTCTTCTTGGACTACTGGCTCATATGAGATTTCAGTCTCATTTGCACCTCCATCATTTTCCGGAATGTCTGAAAGAATAACGTTTTTGTCTTTTGCAAACTTGTCTTCAAAGTATTCAGCATCGCGAGATTCGATGATATGATTTGACTCAATATCAAGAAATCTCCGAGCATCACTCTTCTCGGCATACCCCAAGAAGATCGCCTTCGTAGTCCTTGTCCCTAGCTTCCGAATCTTCAGATCTGGGAGTTTCACATATGCCAGACACCCCCACACTCGAATGACATTCAAGTTAGGTCTGACTTTGAACCAGAGTTCATGAGGAGTTACGTCCGAAGTTGCATGTGGCACTCTATTTAGAATAAAAGTGGCCGTCAATGCAGCTTCTCCCCAGTAGCATTTAGGAAGACCCGCGGTTAGCAGCATAGAGTTCATCATTTCTGTCAACGTTCTGTTCTTCCTCTCCGCTACTCCGTTGGATTGAGGAGAATATGGAGCAGTAGTCTCGCATATGATTCCATGTTCTCTGCAGAACGATGCAAATTCATGAGACCTGTACTCCCCACCTCGATCACTCCTTAACCTCTTGAGTTGTTGTCCCGTCTGCCGTTCAGCTTCGGCCCTGAACTCTCTGAACTTCTCGAAGGCTTCGTCTTTAGACTTGAGCAAGTAGACGAACGCGTATTTTGAGAAGTCGTCGATGAAGGTTATGAAATACTTCATCCCGGCCTTCGTGAAGAAATGTTTGAAGTCACAGATATCGGAGTGCACCAACTCCAGAAGATCTGTGCTTCGATTGACCCGATGAAAGGGTTTCCTTGTGATCTTCGTCTGAGCACACACCTCACACTTCTCCACCTTACCCCCACATTTGGAGATAAGTCATAGACTAGACATTTTGTTAATTCTTTTACAATGAACATGTCCTAGTCTATTATGCCACAACTCAAGAGAATAATCAGAAAATGCAACTGCATTAATGTCTTCAAACTGGTTAACAAGCTGAATTTTAAATATGCCTTCGGTTTGATAAGCCTTCCTGAAGTATGTTCCTTTCTTGGACATCACCATCTGACCAGCATTGATGTCCATCCTCAAGCCTGCGTTGCAGAGCAGGCTCGCAGAGATCAGGTTCTTGGCAATCGCCGGAACATGTTTCACACCTTGAAGCGTCAGAGTGTTCCCAGAAGTGAGTTTCAGTTCCACGGTCCCGATTCCCAGAACTTCAGCTTGGGCCTGGTTCGCCATGACAACCTTCTCATATATCGGCTGGTACGTGACGAACCATTCCTTGCCTGAACAGACATGGCAAGTCGCTCCAGTGTCTATCCACCAGTCAGAGTCAACCCCCACAGTTGTGACCTGTCCGATCATAGCAACAACGTTAGAAACCAATGAAACCTTATTAGGCTCACCTTTCTCTGATGGTTTAGGCTTAGATCTGCATTCACTCTTGTAGTGGCTTTTCTTGCCACAATTGTAACAAGTCACGTGGGACTTAGTCTTCTGTTGCTTGAAAGAAGGACCCTTCACTTTTAGATTAGCGAAGTCCTTCTTCTTGGGATGAGAAGCCGCCTGCTTCCCCTTGGAATCTCTCGTCTGCACAAGATTGGCTTTAGCCAACTGTTTGGACAGAGTGTCCACCTTCTGTTGAGAACGCATCTCGTCCTCAACATGGATCTCTTGAAGTAGATCTCCCAAGCTAATGTCTAGCTTCTTTCTGTGCATCCTTGCATAGAAGGTACTCCATCCAGCAGGAAGTTTTGAGACGATCCCTCCGACGATAAACTTGTCGGGAAGGGGCATCTCTTCGTCTTCCAGTTTCTGACGCAGCTTCAGAAATTCCTTCACCTGTGGCAGCATGGACTTTTCGTCCTCAAAGAGCAATTTGTGATATTTTTCAACCACAAACATTTTGCTCCTGTTCTTGTCTTCTTCATACAGATTTTCCACAGACTCCCATATGTCTCTGGCAAGTTCCTTCTTTGAATAGGATTCTGCCAGGGAATCCTCCATAGCATTCAGGATGAGAAGCCTGCAGATGTTATTTTTCCTTCTCCACTTGGCCTGGAGTTTGGTAGCCGCGTTGATGGCGGCAGAAGATCCAGTGTCTGGAACAGAGGGTTCTTCCTCCAACAGAACATGATCAACGTCTTTTAGTTGAAGAGTTAGGTACACCTTTCTCTTCCAGACTTGATAGTGCTCTCCATCGAACTTTTCCAACTTGCAGAAATCCGATTGGAGGAGCGAAGCATTAATGTTTTCCATCTATACGGATCTTGCTTTGAGATTGTTAGTCCCGGGGCTTGATCAAAGATGGAAAACTGAAGCAATCGAGATCTGAGATGTCACACAAAACTTTGCAGTGATCAAACTCAAGATCTACGATGGTACAAAAACCAAATAACCAAATTACAATCTGAAGGAGGGAAATAGTAAAGAGAAGATCTCTCGTTCTTCCTTGCAAACGTGTTGCAATTGGGACAGAACAAGTTACAATAAACTAGAGAGAGATGAGAAGAAGAACAATGCTGGGGTGTCAAAACACCGTTGCTCAAAGCAAGATTCGCCCCACACGATCTGCTTCCAGGAACCAGCAAGTAGAAGAACTTATGGAACGCTCGAAGTCACCTCTGTTCAGACTCCTCGGATGGACTTGCAATGGCGGCAGCAACTCTCTCTCTCTTTCTTCTTTTCTAACTTGTAATTTTCGTAGTAGTCACAAAGGAGGCCAGAAGAGAGTATTTATAGAGAGAGGGTGAAAACCCTAACCGCCTCTTCAGTTATGGAAAGATTGAATCAAATCCCAAAAGATAGCAATGAGATTTAATTCAAATCCCACGAAATTAATTCAAATCCCACAAAGATAGGATCTGAATTAATTCAAATCCCACAAAGATAGGATCTGATTTAATCGCATTGATACGTGCTAAGTGCAAAGTGCGCCAACAAAACGCCACATTACGCCTCATGAGCCCATGAGCCCGAGTCCGAGTCCGAGTCCGAGTCGCTAAGCCCCGTTGGGGCTTAGCTCCAAGTGGAATTAATCCAAGAGAATGACAAAAGCATTAATGCTTAATCCTTGGAGCCTTATTCTTACCTCCTAGTAAAATCACCCACATGGTTCCCTCCTTAGGGTCACCACCCCATGTGCATCTCTCAACAACACAACCAAGTATATATGTTGAGATAACTTATGGTGCATTTCCGATGTGGGACTATAATTTTACAAGGCATGTTGAGAGCAAGTTCTCTCCATGTAAAGAAAGCACCAACAGACACCACATGACAAACTTGTCTAAATTGAGTACTTGTTACTACCCAAGCTAATGATTTTATTGCATTCAAACATGCTTCACCATACAATCTAATAGTAGAATGATAATAAAAAAAATATGAATGAATGTAAAAATAATAGTAGAATGATCACCAAGATATCGTTGAAAGAATCCAGCAACTAAGTGCTGCACGACTAGAAGTCATATCACCCAAACACCTTTTAAAAGTTCCATATAGCAATAGAAATGAGAGATGTGGGAAGAGAATCGATGCTGGCAAACCTAAATTTGTAGAGAAACAATTTGAGAGAATAGGAGGTATACTCCCCACGTGGCAGTTTCATCTTATTTATAAATCGAGGATTACACTAACAATGACCCAAATGACTTCGAACACCAAGATCTAAACCTAACCTAATTCTTTACACAAAAAACAGGTTGACTAAGCCAATCAACTAGTAATCCGACTGATTACTTATATTATTTCTGTACACTTCCTCTAAAGGTGAACTCTTGGGAACATGTACAAGTTCTTAAAAAAAGAATTCTAACTCTCAAATCAATTAAAAAGAACACAAACTTACAGACTGACACTCTAAATTCCATTGAGCGTTGTTGTCAACCACTCTGATCATTTGTTGGTGCTCTGTTGCTGCTACTCCTGTTGTATTACTGTGGTTGCTGCATGGTGTAGCTGCTACTATCCTAATGTTGTTGCTACAATAGCTACTACTATCTCTCTATATCTCCCCTTCAAATTGAGTACAACGAATCATTGCGCTCAACTTGCACAAAACAAATTTGAGATTAAAGATTGAGCTCACATGAACTGGTGACGAATCCCCCCATCTGATAAACCTGACAGTCACCCAAACAATTGGTTCACCACAATCTGAGAGACTCATAAGTAGTCCAATCCATTGAGCTCACTATGTGATTCCCTTAAATTTAATCCAATTTTGGTTGATATCCAAACATTCCTTTAAAAGTTGGGAGATATTGTCCACCGAAATTCCAAAACCGACTAGCAAAACTATGCTCCCCAAATTAAGATAGCTTCATGCTCGAAACTGGAACTCTAAGTAGCATCAACTGGATAAGCAAGATGCTACTAGCAGGGAGATCGTTCCGACTTTGTATGAGAGTTTTATCTTGTATTTGTTCTCCTTTGTTTCTCCAGGAGTTTATCTTCTTGTATTTGGGTCTTTGTTTAGTTAATTACCATTAGTGAAACGCATGGTTTTTCGCACCGTTTATTCTAAAAAAGGGTCGTTTTCAGTTCCACATTAGTAAAGAAGATACATCATTAATTACTAATGATGTTCAGACTGTATCGTAGGATGCAGTCGTCCGAACCAGCCCTTCGAAGCTAATGTGCTGGTCCGCCTCTTCTGCTAACGGAAGATTAGGATGGAGGCTTTCTTCATCATAGCCTCTTTACTGCTCAATTCAGATCGATGGTCTCTTAACTGAAAATGAATAATGAGTATTTTGTGCCTCTTCACTTTGACAAGTCTGAGATTCAATTCCCGCGGTCTTTAGGTTGGTGGAAAATTCTCTCTGGTGCTATGATGCCGACGAATACATTAGATTAAGTGTTTCTCCAATTCAGCAACTTCAGGATTCAATTTCCTCCTTTAGATCAGTGCACATTCATCTCTGTGGACTTACGCTGACCAAACCATAAGAGTTCGTTTATCTTCAATTCAGAAATTCGATACTCAAGTTTGATCTTTAGCTCGGTGTCACATTCAGCTCCATGCACTTACACCAATTCTAATTTTTTTTTTTATCTTCAACTCAACAACTCCGAGTTTTGATTCCCTCAGTATTTAGCTCAGTCGCAAACTCAGCTCTATGCACTTGCGCCGACCGGCACATTAGACTACCACACAAAGTTCATCTTCAATTCAGTGTCTCCGAGATTCAATTCTCTAAAGTCTATAGGTTTATTTTACACGACTCAACACGGATACAAGACTCAATACAGTCAAGTCTACGGGCCATTGGTACCATTTTTTTTGGAGTGTCCGTACTGTGTCCAAACCTTTTCCGACACGTGTTAGAAATTTTATTGTACCCTGTCGATTCATGAGATGAAGAACATAAATTAAATTGATTGCGGATGCGTACCTGAATCCATTGTCTTTGCTTGACGGATCTTGAAGCAAACGTCTCTTTATGGGGTTTGATCTTCCAACCCGCTACGGCCCTTAATAACAAAGATGAAATCTTTGTTCCTCTTTTTGTTGATGGGGATACAGAAGAGAATAGAGAAACCCTCTCTTTGTGGCCGTATGAGTTGGGGACCATAACCCTAATGAATACACATATATATAGATATGTGTGTTGTGATATTTCTAATTTGGCCCTCGTCAAATTAGAATTATCTCCGGTATCTACACATTAATTTCATGACAATTATACCCTTAAGCCAATTTTTCAAATAGACCACTTTAATTTGGCTTAATTATTTAAATAGCCCAAACACAATTAATTTTACATGTGTGGTCCCATAATTATTGAATAATTCCAACAATCTTCCACTGGGCCACATACGTAACCTTATAATTGTGTTAACCTTGGTGAGCTCATAAATTGCTATCTTAATCCTTAAGGTATATCCGGACAATCTCGTCCATTAACCATATCAACATAGGATCAAAGCGGCCTTCGTCACATATAGCGTAACTAAACCATCAATGGTCACATATACCAATATAGCTAAACGACATAGATAAATCATGGAAGCGTAGCATGGAAATTACACGCAATGTGATCAATACATGTCTATTTCCAACTGGTTCTCCTTAACTTTAATGAGATCAATACTTTAACATAATGAAAACAAAATGAACTGAATTTCCATATATCTGATCAGATAAATATCCAAAATACTTTAATACATAAATGTGTCCAAAACCAAATAGCACCCAAATACATAAAATACAAACTCCCACTATATTGCCATATTCTTAATTAACACCCATATGAGCAGTATGCTTATGAAAGACCCTGGGTGATAATGTTTTTGTGAGCGGATCCGCTAACATGGAGTTTGTCCTAATGTGCTATATGAACACTATAACCATTCTGAATTTTTTCCTTCACAAATAGAAACTCTATGTCAATATCCTTTGATTTATACAAGTTTCTGTTGTTATTGGAATACAGTACTGCTGATTTATTGTCACACCATAATTTCATGTGGTCTTTCAACATCGTACTGTAGGCGCAGCCTTGTGACAATTTTGCAACCATATTCCCTGAATAGATACCCCACAGCATGTTATAAACCTTGCTTTCATGATGGAAGAAATTATGAGTGCATGTTTGACACTCATCCAAAATATATCTCCATTAGTCAGCATAACTTGATGTGGATCTCCTGCTGTGTTAGCATCCAACAAAATCGGAGTCAGAATACCTTATGATCTCCAGAATTATTCCATCTCCTACAAAGAGCATATAATTTCTTGTTCTCTATTAATTACTTAAGTAGTTTGGCTGCTACCCAATGATCCATCCATATATGCTTAAATACCTGCCTAACATCCGAATTATGTACGCAATATCCTGACGCGTACATACTTGTGCATACATTAGACTCCCTACAACTGATCATGAAGAAAAAATCTATTGTATTTTATTAATTTTAAGGCTAACCTTAGGGCACTTATTTGAGACCAAATTTGTCTCCTTTAACGAGATGTGTCACCTGGTTTGCATTAAATACTTCAATCAATATACAAAATCAGAAAGTTATTTCTACTCCCACTGAACTTGTGATACACACAATCTTCAACAGTGTTCATCTCAAAACCAAACGAGATAGTTACTTGTTAAAACTCAAAGTGTCTTTGACGAGAAGCCTGCTTGAGTCCATAAATAGATTCTGTCAGTTTGCGAACCATATTTTTTGGGTCTTCTGACACAAAGTTTTCTGGTTGCACCATATAAATTATTTAGAAATACCGTTTTGACATCCATTTGATGTAGCTCAATATTAAAATGTACAACAAGTACTATGATTGGTTTAAAAGAGTCTTTCAAAGAAACCGAAGAGAAAGTCTCTTTAATAAACAATTCCTTCCTCTTCTCTTTAGGTTGTTGAGTTTGTTCCTCAGAAACAATTACCTTATCTTGAATGGGGGGTGCCTTTATGTTGTCTTGTTGAGGTAGCTCAACATCGACTTATAGAGGTAATTCGACATTGTCTTATTGAGGCTCTGAATTCACTTCTTGATCAATGACAGGTGCATAATCTTGCACATCGTCAAAAGTGATAGTAGAAATCGCAATTGATTCCTCCTCAAAGACAATGTCATTGACTTTATTTCTCCCTCAAACTCAACATCCTCAAAAATATTACAATTCTCGTCCAAAAAAAAACTTTATTTTTGTGTTTAGTACCACGTTGTTCCATATGCAAGGTTTCTTTATATTAAGATGCAATAGTTTCAAGTGAATATAGGTTATCATAAATCTTAAAGGAACCGTTACCAATAATATTTGGATTTAAAGATAGACTAAACTTATTATTTTTAAATGAACAATGATAACCAGATTTGTCAATTAAGAAAACTGAAACTGAATTTCGTCTAAAAGACGGTATAATAAAAGTGTCTATCAAATCCAAATAATAATCAGTTCCTAAAAATAACCTAAAATGTCCTATTGCTTTTACTTCTATCGAATTGCTGTCACCCACATAGATGTATCTTTCACCATCAATTGACTTTCGGTAACTCAGGCAACCTTGCCTAGAACATTAATGTGGGTAGTCCCACCAGAATCTAACCACCATGTGTTTCTTGATACTGAAGCTAAATTAACATCATACCAAATTAAGAAATGTACCTTTCTTTACACGCCATGCGTGGTACTTTGTACATTCCTTCTTTACGTGTCCCGACTTGCCATAAAAGAAACAACCATTAGCCTCAGTTTGTTATTTCTTTTGCACTGGACCCTTAGTAGCTTCTGTATTCTTTCGCTTAGTGCCCTTATACTTGTCTTTAGGGGTGGTAGCCAAATTAGCACTTTCAGTTTTATCTTACTTCAATCTCTCTTCTTCTTGTACACAGTACGAAATGAGCTTCATTTAGAGTCCATTTTTCCTTTTGACAGTTGTAACTGACCTTGAACTGATTGTACTGTGTAGGAAGTGAGAGCAATACCAAATAAACGAGCAAGTCATCCGACAAGTCGAGCTTAAGTGCCTTAAGTTTTGAAGCAATATGAGACATCTCCATGATGTACTCCCTTATGTTACCTTTGCCTTTATACTTCATGGTAATCAAGCGCAACAAAAGTGTGCTTGTTTCCGCCTTATCATTCTTTGCAAATCGCTTCTCGATTTCAACAAGGAATTGTTTGGCATTAGTAACCTCATCAGATACTGCACCCCTGAATGCCTCTGGAATACCGCGCTTTTATGATCATTAGACTCATGCGGTTTGAGCGTTTCCACTTCTCGAAGTTCGCTCTGTCACCAGATGAACTGTCATCCTTAGGAGTAGTGGGACGCTCAATCCTAAGTGCAAGGTCTAGATCCATGCAGCCGAGAACAATATATATGTTCTCTTTCCAGTCCTTGAAGTTTGTCCCGTTAAGCATTGGAATTGAGTTCAGATTAGCAGATATTGTAGCAACACTAGCTGAAAAGAGAACAAAAAATAAATAAACAAATATGCTCTAATTAATAACCAAAAAATAAAAGATAGTCAAACAAATTCAAATAATGGTGAACCTCATCTCAAGATACCTAGTACATCATTAATATCAAGTCTTTGGACAGTGATATTAACTACAAGTGGTACTCTTGGTGTAGTGATCAAACGTTGACAATAAGTCATGTCAAATAATAAGCCTATCTTTGGATCGGATTATTATTCACATGTAAACCGTATAATTGTCACACATTTATCACCACAAGTATGTGTGTAATTCGGCCAAGTATTAACCTTTCTTTAGGCCGGCTAATACCCGCATGAATATACACACACAAACATCTGACATCCCTCATAGACTATCTACGCAAGAGAGGTCACTTTGGCGACATCTTGTTTCAATGGGCCTATTTAGAATATTAGACAACTATTGCTAGTCATAAAAGGTACCAAAAATTTGAATGTTGACTAAATTTTACAAAACTGAATCATGTCCAAATCCTTCTGCTTATTTAAATTAAATAAACATAAATCCTTATGAACTTGCATATTTTTAAATTTAAATAATCAACCGATTAAACTCTAACAAATATATGCATCAACAGATAATATCAAATAATTCATAAGGATGATTTTAAATAGAATAATCTATAGAAGACCAAATATATGCATCAAAAGATTACATCAACTAATCCACAAGGATTACTTCAAATAAAATAATCTACTGAACACAAAATTTGAATTATATATAATATATTTCCATTTGTGCTTTTAGCGAGCACCATATCAGTTGATTATGCCAAGAAAATACTAGCAATTAATGATTTTCTTAATGCTCAATATTCCAGAAGATTTTCTTATATTTGTGCACAGTAATTGACGGATGAAGTATGTTTGTTTTGGTGGAGAGATTCAAATACTTTGAAACTCGAACCACAACTATATCATGCAAAAAGAGTAGCTACAATTAATTAATAAAAATATATCACACAAAACTCGGTCATCAATCATCCGCACCATCAAAATATAGAATAACATAGGACAAAATGTTGATTCATAGCAGCAATCTTTATGTAAGCCAATTATGTACAACACAACAGAAAACAAATAAATTACTCCACTATGTGTAAAGTGCTGAATATAATCAAACAATGCAAACATAAGTTATACTAACATTAATATCACATAATACCAGCACATGGACGACATGGGCGGCACTAATTGGACGTGTCCAAGTCTAATATACTGTTTGTCGTTTGGATATGTGTCCGGACAACAGGATCAGAACAAGTGATGGTATAACTTAATATGATGTCTCTGTTATATAACCTTAATCCACCGCAATGTGGAACCACCAACTTTATATGTTATTATAAATATTCCAGGACACAAAAAAAATATACAAAAGCAATCTGGAGTTGCCTCTTAACAATATATATTGACATAAATAAATAAATAATATATCCTTAGATTTCTTGTCCGTCCATCTAAGACCAACCCGATATAATATAAACTCTAAATTAAATTAGATCGAACAATCTAGGGTTTCTGAATAACAACAAAAATATTTATGAAACTTCGAACTCATAAATCAAACAGGTAGGCTCTGATACCACTTGTTAGAAATTTTATTGTACCCTGTCGATTCATGAGATGAAGAACATAAATTAAATTGATTGCGGAAGCGTACCTGAATCCATTGTCTTTGCTTGACAGATCTTGAAGCAAACGTCTCTTTATGGGGTTTGATCTTCCTAATAACAAAGATGAAATCTTTGTTGATGGGGATACAAAAGAGAATAGAGAAACCCTCTCTTTGTGGCCGTATGAGTTGGGGACCATAACCCTAATGAATACACATATATATAGATATGTGTGTTGTAATATTTCTAATTTGGCCCCTCACCAAATTAGAATTATCTCCGGTATCTACACATTAATTCCATGACAATTATACCCTTAAGCTAATTTTCCAAATAGACCACTTTAATTTGGCTTAATTATTTAGATAGCCCAAACACAATTTTACATGTGTGGCCCCATAATTATTGAATAATTCCAACAACACGATGTCAGGTAGAAAAGATTCAATCTTTACACCAACTATCACTTTAAACAAGTAATCTAAGAAGAACCCATTTCGAAACAATCACCAAGATCCAATCTATACAGCAGAAGCACACACAACGAGAGTAGAAAAAGAGAAGAAGCACGACCTGGCTCTGGAAATCGACGGCTTTGGCCTCGGCCTTGTACTCAGAAGTAACAATCTCCTCAAAACCCTTCTTCAGAGAGACCGACGAGTCCACCCACAGCCCGTTGGCGAACGCGACGCGGGGCCCGCCGGCGGACGACCCGTCGGCGAGCACGGACCCGACGGACCAGGAGGAGAGGGAGCGGAGGCCGGCGGCGGAGGGGGATCCGACGGCGGAGAGGATCTGGGAGAGCGTGGGCCCCGCCGATCCCGCGGCCAGGAGGGAGAGGATGGCGTGGAGGGAGAGCGGGGAGAGCGCCAGGTTCCGGTCGCCGGCGGCGGCGGAGGACACGTGCCGGGAGAGCCGGAGAGAGAAGGAGGTCTGGTGCGCAATCGACTCCCGGAGATCCATTCCGGGAAAGAAAAATTATTGAATTTTTTTGTCCGAAGGAGAAGAAGAAGGGTTTAAAACCTTGTTAAACCTCACATTTTTTTTAAAGTAGATTAGGACACATAAAGTGTCCACCTCTTTTAGGTGCTTGGTGTGGTGTCCCATAAAATATACACAAAGTCAAACAAAAGCAAGATACTTGTCACATCACGTAACAATTTTTTATAATATTATTAAAAAAGATAAATAAAAATTAATATTATATTAAAATATTTTAAATATAATTTGAATATATCCATCTCTTCTCATTCGGTTCATAAACCATAATTGTTTAGCCCAAATTAAAAATTATATTTTTTTTCTAAATCGTTTAATTTTTGCCTAAGTTTCGATTAGAGTGGAGTCGATATTGGCATGTAGACAAAATTTTAGACTTTGTTAGGACGGATGGAGTTTTATTTTAGAAGAGGTAAGAGATCATTTTTGGTAGAAATTTTTTTTTACAATTTAGACATATTTCTTATCGGTCCAAGACAAATAAGATAAATAGACAACCAAAAATATTAGAGACAATTTTGGCAATCGTGCCAAAAATTAGTACACAAAAAGTCCTAAAAAATAAAGACTGTTAAATTTTTATAAGTCCTGAACATGACATTAAAATTTTGACAATTTTAAGAATCTTGAATATTCACAAAAATATCAAAATTGTTTCGCCCCTAATAAATTTGGTTGTACCTTTATGGTGTTATATAAATTATAGCATAATAACACTCCAACTATCATGTTCGAAAATTTTTGACAACTTAATTTTTTACTGTCCGATTTTGACATCTATATTTTATATATTGTTTTTTGAAACACATTTTGTTAACTTTGAAGCAATTGCTGCCACTTCAAAAGAATATTTCAAAATATAAATATTTAAATTGAGTATTTGTAATAAAAGATATATTTTTGAAATAGTTTCTATATGTTTTAAAATTGTAAAAAAAAAATGCTTAAAAGAATCATTTATAAAATTAGGAAATAGAGCGTTGAGAAATTAAAGTACCAAAAATATCTAAACACTATACTTAAGAAGCCATTAGCTATAAAGTCTCATTCTTCTCTTCTTTTTCATTCTTCACTTCCACTTTCTTCGTTCAGAAGTAAAAGATCAGAATTTTTTTTCCCATAATGGACCTCCGAGAATCCATTGCGAACCAGAGCTCCTTCTCCCTCCGGCTCTCCCGCCACGTGTCCGCCTCCGCCGGCGACCGGAACGTGGTGCTCTCCCCGCTCTCCCTCCACGCCGTCCTCTCCCTCCTGGCCACGGGGTCGGCGGGGTCCACGCTCGCCCAGATCCTCTCCACCGTCGGATCCCCCTCCGCCGCCGACCTCCAGTCCCTCTCGACCCAGACCGTCGGCCTCGTCCTCGCCGACGGCTCGGCGGCCGGTGGGCCCCGCGTCGCATTCGCCAACGGGGTGTGGGTCGACTCGTCGGTCCCTCTCAAGAAGGGTTTCGAGGAGACCGTTACTTCTGTGTACAAGGCGGTGGCCAAAGCCGTCGATTTCCAAACCAAGGTCAGCTCCTTTTTCTACTGTAAATATTGGATCTTGTCGATTAGATCGACTAGAAAAATTCCAAATTAGGGTTGTTGGTTCACTTGTTTTTTTTTAACTTTTATTTGCTAATTGGTAAAAAAAAAATGCATCTTCTCTACTTTTTTTTTTCCTTTCTGGAGTGGATCAATCTTAAATGGGTGAGAAAATTCCTGAAAATAGGGTTGTTAGCTCTCTTTTTTCTACTTTTATGTGCTAATTTGTGTAGAAGTTTGATCTTCTCAACCTTCTTTGAAAACAGGTGAGAACCCCAAAAAAACTGATTTTTTTTATGTCCCACGTTGTTACCTCAAACTTTTTTGCAGGTTTTTTGTGAATTAACTAAACTAAAATTCCCAAAATAGGGTTGTTAGATCACTTGTCTTTATACTTGTATGCGCTAATTCTTAAAACTTGGTTAGTTGTTACTAGATGAGAAAATCCCTATAAAAAGCTTCTTTTTTACTGCTTAGGAAGATTTTGTAGTTAGGGCATTTTCTAGTTCTATGGTACTAATTAGTATAAAATTGGATATTTTCGATACAACTGGATTTATGGGTTGTTCAGTCATTATGTACTTGTATTATATATACCAAGGCCTCGTTTGGTTCGCGGAAAGGAAAGGAAATCAATTCCTTGTTCTTTCTCTTTCCTTGGAAAACTGTAATTTTCATCCATTTTCCTTGTCGGTGTTTGGAGAGGACAAGGAAATTAGAAGGAAAAGTGAATTCCCTGAAGTTAATTCTTGGTTGGAAGAAAGCAAGCTGGATTTGGAGGAAAAAGTTAGTTATTTTTTAATAATTTCGTTGTTCTATTAAATATTTAGTTAATACTAATTAAAAATAATTAATTAATCAATGATTAAATAATAATTTTTTTATAACTAATAGTTTAATTAATTAATGATTAAATAAAAATTTATAGTTATTATTTTTGAAAATATTTAATTTATAACTAATTAAAATTAACTAATAGTTAATTAAAAATTAGTCATTATTATTATTTTAAAAATTAATTTTTTTGTAACTAATAGTTAGTTATTATTTATAAAAAAATTAACTAATAGTTAGTTATCGTAATTATCATCTAAATTAATAATTTATTAATTAATAATTTTATTATTAATATTTTATAATAATCTTTATTAATAATTTATAACTTTATTAATCATAATTATAATAATTTATTAATCATAACTATAATCTTAATTAATAATTTATTAATTAATATCCAATTATAATCATAATTAATAATTTACTAGTCTTATTATATTCTTAATTAATAATTTGTTAATTAATAATTTATTATAATCTTAATTAATAATAATTTAATCACTGTTATAATCATAGTTAATAATTTATAATTTAATAATTAATATATTATAATAGTTTCAATTAATAATTTATTAATCATCATTATAATCATCATTGTAGTCTTAATTAATAACTTATTAATCAGAACTGTTATCATAATTATAATAATTATTTAATTATTACTTCTAACTATAATTATAATATTTAATTAATTTATTATTTTGTTAACTAAATTTTGTAATTTAATCATAATTATTAATTTATTAATCATTATTATAATCTTAATTACTAATTTATTTATTGACATTTTATTATAATCTTAATTAATTAATATCTTATTTATAATTATAATCTTAATGAATTATTATTTTATTATAATCCAATGGCAATTTTTTTTTTTTATCCAAAAAATGGATTTGGATTTCAACCAAATCCAATGGACAAACCAAACAATGTATTTGGTAAATAGGATTTGGAATTCAAGATTTGGATTTGAATTTTGGATTTCCAAATCCAAATCCAAATCGAAATCCCATTTACCAAACAAGCCATTTTTTTCCTTTTTTCTTTCCTCATACTTTTCTTTGATATCCAAACATAGGATAAATAACTTTCCTTTTCCAACCCCATGATTCTGCCAACCAAATGAGGCCTAATTGGTGTAAAAATTGGGTCTTTCTATAGTTGTGAGAAAGTTCGCAGAAACTTCTTTCTTCATAAAAATGTCTTCAAATTTCCCATTAAACTAACTAGAAGTCGCGAACGTGCGTTGCATGTTTCTTTTTTGTTTGTGTTTTTTCTCTTTTAAATGTATACTTACATGACAAATCAATTTTGAAATAGTATAAAATATTTTGAAGTAAATTTATTTTTGAGTTGGTAAACATTTATTGGACAAGTTTCTTTTGTCTGTGTTTTTTTTTTTCTATAGTTGCATGACAAATCCATTTTGAAATATATAAAATATTTTGAAGTAAACTTATTTTTTAGATAATGAACATTTATTGTAGTTGGAAGTGTGTAATTATTAGTGGTTAATAATTATGTTAATGGGGAGGTATGTAATTTACATTTTACCCCTAGTTGATTTAAGCATATTTTGATATATTTATAAAGTTGGAGAATGACACTTTTGGAACATGAAAGTTCTACGATGGACCCTACAAATGTTCTTATTATATATTTGACTAGAAGTCGTGCACGTGTTATTGTTTGTGTTTTTTTTCTCCGTTTTAAATGTATACTTGAATGACAGACATATTTGAAATAATATAAATATTTTAAAATGTATTTATTTTTGAGTTGACGAACATTTATTTTAGTTGGAAATGTGTAATTGTTAGTGGTGACTAATTGTGTTAGTGGGAAGATGTGTAATTTACATGTTTTACCCCTTGTTAATTTAAACATATTTTGATATATATATATAAGGTTGAAGTAGGGCACTTTTGGAACGTGGAAGTTCCACGGTGAAGCCTAGAACTTTTGGTATTATTATATTAGTAATTTAGTATGTTCTTTCTCATTAACTGATTAGTATGTCGTGATTTTCTTTTTTCCTATTCATATGTCTACTCCATCAGTATCTTGTTATTATGTTCATGTAGAAGTTTGCAGCTCATTATTACCTCACGGTAAATTGTTTGGTTTTTTAGCTAAAATAGAAGTGTTTATTTGAATCACGTTTAAGGTAGTTTTTAAACAAGTACTATGATTGCTTTATAGTTTTTTATAGGCTTGAGAAACATCATAATTTATCACCGTGATTTTTGAGCTCCATTATATAATATTTATGAATTAAGATTTTATATCCTTAAGCTGGATTTGTGAAAGGCTAAGAGATGACTCTTTGCTGACTAAGGCCCTGAGTTTCTTATAGGAGACTTGTTTGATGTGATGAACATGTTTTTCCAACTTCTGAGAAATAACAGATTTTATTGAATGGAAGTGAAGATGTTTGTCTATTACATGTTCAGGAAGTTCTTAGAATCTGAACTTTTATGGTGTTGGGAATCTCGAAATGTAGTATGCTATTTACTCTTTGCAGGTCATTGCTTTCGGTTTACAAATGGATCTGGATGGGCAACATTTTCTTCTTTTCTAGTTGGAGGTTAATTAGAGACCTGGTTTAATGTAGTAGTTGTGTAACGGCTGTATAAACAAATTAATGTTGTTGGGATTCTCATTCCTTCACTCTATGGCTTAATGTGTCATAGGATTAATGCAATTCCCAATAGCAATAGCAAGTAATATCATCTTACCTCTTCGTCTAGACAGCTAGACTCTTTATAGTCTAGGGAAACTTGGAGGATGCTCCTTGGTTATATGAGCTTAAACTGCGTATCCAAAAGGTAGGTCTCCCTACTTGCTAACTGGTCGTCAAGGTTCTATGGTATGAGAGGACCCTCTCAATGTTCATAATTACTTTGGCTAGGAATTTGACATCAACATAGAGGGTCGACATCAGGTTGACATTCGGTCATAAAAACTTTGTCATATCTTTCTTGCAACTTAGTTATGCTATAGCCAACATCATTCTGCTGGAAAAAGGCTTGAATGAAGATGATGTGTGCTCTAGTATTCAAATAATATTGCACGAGGAGAGAGGTCTAATAGGCTCATACTCAACTTTTAAGATCAAAGTAACCTCTGCATATGAGATATGAAAAGGCAATGATAATTTAGCAAACTAACTAGAGGTAACACAAGAAAGAAAAATTGGAAGACGTCTGATTGCATCCATCCAATGAGACTTTGTCATTAATTTATATAGGCAATCTACCCTAAACCAATCTTAGAAAGCAAAGGGTCTGATTGGATTAAGGGTTAAGAGAGTTAAGTGAGGGGAAACAAAACCATGTTTGGTATGAGGGTGGGGGTTTAGGAGAGAGAGTTATAAAGGGTCAAGTGAGGGTTTGTTTAACCCTCTTTTGTTTATTTTTTTAACCCCCAAATTGGAGGGTTAATGAGGGAAGATTGACGGGTTTTGTTTAAAAAGTCATAAATACTCCCTTTTGTCCTGTAAAATATTATATTTTTTTTCTTCATTTTTTTTTTGCTTTCAACCTACTGCTCCGTAGCTTCCTCATTTGTGAAAATATTTTGACAAGTTCTAATTAAAATTCCAATCAAATTCAATTTTTATTGATCCTCCTCTCACTCAAAACCTCTAATCCAAGCAAGAGTTATTAAACACACCCCACTTAACTCTCCCTCCAATCCGAGCAAAATTATATGTATTGACTCTACTCTCCCGCACTTAACTCCCCCTCACTCAACCCTACTTAACTCTGCGTATTTTTCTCTCTTAATCCAATAAACTAGGAAAGTAGATGACTGTGTGGCAATAACTAACAAAATTCCACTAAAACCACACTTACCAGCACCCTGGAGTGTTCTAAATGGCGTCCGCCTAGGCCGCCTAGGCGGCGCCTAGACGCTAGGCGGTCCCTCTCCGCACCGTTTTTCGATAGGCGGTGGAGCAGGCGGCCAACGAAGGTTGCCAACATAGGCAGAGGTGAGGTGGCGTAGGCGGACGCCTAGGCGGAACAATACTTAACAAAGTATTTTGGCCAAAATAATTTTTAAGTATTATGGGCTTATAGTTCACTTTTACAAAACTAAAACTTTATAAATCTTTGTTCTACAACTTAGTTATGCATGAAACATCCTTAAAATATGCATATTATGTACAAAACAGTGGTAAAATAGTAAAAATTGTTCAAAATGTATCGACCGTCTAGGCAGCGCTTAATAAAAATTGTTTAAAATGTATCGACCGTCTAGGCAGTGCCTAGGCGGTTGGCGGACTCTCTCCGCCGAGCACCCGTCTACCGCCATTTAGAACGTTGCCTGGTGGTATAGACCGCCCACCATCTGTTAATGCGCTGTTTGTACTACCAACCCTCTTGCTGTTCCTGGGTGGTATAGTCTGCCAAGTGGCTGTTCTGGGCAGCACTGTTGTAAAAATCCGACTAGTCCCCGACTAGTCGGTAGTCGGCCTTCGCCGACTCGACTAGGAGATTAGTCGGCAAAAAAATCGGCTGCAGCAATAATCGGACCTAGGTAACCGACTAGGCAGCTAGACGGGCCTAGTCGGCCGACTAGGCCTTGGTTCCAAAAAATGAGTAAAAAGATCAAAATTCGATCCGAAATTCAGTTCTTTTAAAAACCTAAAAGCAATCGACAAAGAAGGAGAAGAAGAAAAAGAAGAGAAGGAGCAGAAGTTTTAGAAGGGGCATACCAAGGACACATATTTTTATATATATATATATATATATATATATATATATATATATATAACCGATTAATCCGACTAGTCCCCTATTAATCCGTTAATCTAGTCCCCGCGAACCGACTAGCGATTCTTTCAACCTTGCTGGGCAGTTTAAACTGCCACTGTTTTCAGTGTCAGTTCTTGCCCCAATTTCTCAGGTTACTGTATCACAAAGACTTCAGGTGTGTGTGTAATTAGTAGACCCTGACGGTGGATCATTAAGTATCACATTCATATGAACTGCAACATAGGTTTGTCCCTGCCAATCATTTGTAGTAGTAGCATGAATACGTCTTTCAATTGGCCTGCACGTGCTGGAAATGACAGGTGCCAAGCTGGTCACGACTTGGCAACCTTGTACTGACACTATAGGACTAAAGTTGACATGGAAAACTTGAATGGCTTAGATGGGCAATTTTAAACCATATCCATGTAGCTGAATTTTGGGATTGTCATCCCTTCACACTCTCGCATAATGTGCCATAGAGATGAATGTCCCTATAGCAAATTGTATAATCTTACCTTGTCTAGACTCTTTATAGTCTAGGGAAACTTGGAGGGTGCTTATTGGTTGCTTGAGCTTAAACTGCAATCCAAAATGTAGGTTTACCTACCTACCAATTGGCTATCTATGTTTTATGGCATGGCACTCTCATGCCCATAGCTATCTTTGCTAGGATTGGTACCAACATAAATGGTTGAGGTTAGGTTTACAATTGGTTATAAAACTTTGTCAAATCTTATATGAGGCTTTCTTATGCTCCATAGCCAACCCTAATGGCCTGGATGATGATGATCCAGGTAGCTGACTATAGCTTATTCTAGTACGATGTTAGTGTGGCTTATATCTAAGCCTTCAATCTCATTCTCGTTATACTGATCTTCGGCAAAAACTGTTCAGGACAAGGTTGTAAAATCGCTAGGGGCTAGTCGGGCGGGCACTCACCGCCTAGTCCCTAGCCCGCCTAGTTCTAGGCGGTCGTTCCCCCCACCCCGCCTAGTTATAAGTCAACCGTTCTTTAACTTATAGCTGTGCCTGGACTGAAGAAGAGCACAAGAACCAAAAAAAAGCATGCATTCAAAGTTCTCTGTCAATGCAAAAAAAAAAAGAAAAGAAAAAAAGAAGCAGCTCTCAGCTCTTTGTCAAAGCAAAAGAAGAAAAAAACTCACCTGTCAAGCTCTGGTCGACCATCGATGTCGACTTCAAGGGGGTGGAGGTCGCCACTGCTTCACTGCTTGCTCTGCATCGCCCGGGCGTCGGGGTGGGGCGGTGGGGGGGGGGGGGGGGGGGGTGTGGCTTCGGTCGGTGCATCAGAGAGACTTGCTTGGGCTCCTCTTCCTTGGTTGCTGGCTGCTGTTGCTCACATAGGCAGATTTTTTTTAGGTATGTCACAGAGGCAAGTTTTTTTTAGGTATGTCTCTCGGTTTGGGAGAGATGCAAAATAATTGGTTTCATGTCGGTGGCTTCGGGTCAGGTATCAAACCCATACAAAAAAGAAAATTTGGAATGCCGCCTAGGCGTCCGTCTTGCCGCGTAGCCCGCCTAGTCATTCGGTTTCTCCGTGGCTTCGGGTCAGGTATCAAACCCATACAAAAAAGAAAATTTGGAATGCCGCCTAGGCGTCCACCTTGCCGCGTAGCCCGCCTAGTCGTTCGGTTTCTCCAGGTTTTTTCTGCCATTGCCAAGATGATGATTCCGGTGGAAATCTAGGCAGCCCGTGGCCACCTAGCACCTAGGCGCCGTTTTTTTCCTGCTTTTTGGAACACTGTTTCAGACTATGTTTAATGTCACATTTGAATCAGTAAGCATGCCTCTTTAGATGATTATGAAGCCTTTACATCAAATCTTTGAGGTAATTTACATGAAGGGTTAATTACACTGACCACCCCCATGTTTTATGAGTATTACAGGGACTACCCCTATTCTGAAAATAATTACACTGACCACCCCTCTCCTTTATAAATTTTATTAACCTTAGTGGTGGTCAGTATTATTATTTTCTATAGAAAATAGAAACTGTAGGGGTGTCCGTGTAAAATTAGTTTCAAAGTAGTGGTGGTCTGTGTAATAAGTGTAAACTATAGGGGTAGTTAATGCAATTAATCCTTACATGAATACTTATGTTGAATATATTTTTATTAGTGTCTCTCTCTTCTCATTTTGCAACTACAAAAATCCTTTTCTACTGCCTCATTCTGTCCATTTTGGTCTACACCTAGTCCTAGCAACTTCTTCAAGATCCCAGGGTCCTACCACGTTTGTCTAGCAAACCTATCCGTCTCTGTTTAGCATGACCATTGCGTCTCAAATACAACATGTCGCAGCATAAAATCAGAATAAACCATGAAATTTTTTGATACGGTGCAAAATAAATGTCCCAGGATAAATATGAAAGTTCTAGATTAGTTCTCTAGTCTACGTAGACAGAAGGGGAATATCTGTGGAAGCCAATATTCTAAGTCTATGTAGACAGAAAGGGAATATCTGTGGAAATAAGTGAGAATGGATCACGAGTTGACTCAAAAGCAGTTATTTACACATCAGTAGTGCTATTGTGGTGATCCAAGCCCTGAACCCTACCTAGCAGACCTTGGATTGATCGTGAGGTACAGGAACAGGACAAAAGAGAGTGAAGGATGATTATGGCTAACTGTATTTTTCTCCATGATTGGTATGACTTGTGTCCTCTTCCTCAATTTATGAAGCAATTACCAAATATCAAAGGTTGTGTATATGAGAGAGAAATAAAAGGAGAAGATAAGCACTGAAGATTTTTTGTGACCTAGATAGATGTTCCTGGTTTCATGGAGTTGTGGAAGGTTAAAGGGTGCATGGATTTGATCTATAACTAGCCCGTAAAGGTTGGAAATGAGGGGAGGAAATATGTCTTGTGGCTGCAAGCGCCAAACACTATGTTGCATGGGAACGGATATGACACGACATGTGTTGGACACGGCAGCACAATTTGGTACCTATTTTGGTGTGTCCGAGAGTATTTTGGAGTGTCCGTGGCATGTCCATACGTGTTGAGAGTATTTTGGAGTGTCTGTGGCATGTCCATACGTGTCTGATGCGACATGGACACAGTATGGATTTTTGGATTGTCTATGCTACCTAGGTTAGGCATGTGTCTTTGGTATAGGAAGAAACAGTGTCATCATCTTAGGAGTTGACCCCAGAAGTTTCTTGTTTCATCCACTAATTCAAAGTTTGCCTCTAATGTTCTCCAAAAGATTGTAGTCTGCTGATCTAGCATGGGGATTGCCATCACTTAACACCTCCAAAATGTCTGATATTGTTATCATTCCAGGCATATGACCTATAAAAGGAATCTCGATAGCCCTTCACTGTTGTAGCCATCCATTATAAATAAGGAAAAGTTAACTAGAGTGAGTTTTAAATAAGACCTTATGAATACTGAAATTGGATCTTACATTGCTAACAACCTAAATAAACCTAAATCATTAAAGTTGCTAAGTTTGATTCTAGTCTCTCTAAAAAGCTTGCTTATTGAAATTAAATCAACATGCATATTGTGATGGCGGTCGATGATATAATCTGTTAACAGGGTGCCACCAAGTTTTCAATTGTTACTTAAAAGGATCACGAGCCTTTTTTTCACCCAAGTGTTTGGGTTATATAACTTCACATTTGGCAATTCCTGATTGTTGGATTCTTTAACATTATTTCGGAGATTGGTTTGCTTGTCTTGATGATAATAGGTTGGATGGTTAGCCTTGTTCCGGTTTAGCAATTATCAAGATAAAGTCACTAGTATGCCTAGCAACAAGTATGCCATTTAGTATTCAATTTAACCAAGTATCATTTAGGATCGACTTATATTCAGGAGAGTGTTTTTTTTTTGGATCTCATTCTTATCACTCTGCTGGGTTTCGTCTTTATTGAGTTTGTTTGTGTTTCGTTTCTATATGGTTTTTTTTTTTTTATGATAGCAGCGATTTACTGAAAAAATAAAGATTATAATAGTGGGTTTTTCTTTCTAATGTTTTGTGAAGGCTGTTGAAGTGGCAAATGAAGTTAATGCGTGGGCACAAAATGCGACTGCTGGTCTTGTCAAGGAGCTTCTCCCTCCTGGTTCTGTCGACAACAGTACAAGGCTTGTTCTTGGCAATGCATTATATTTCAAAGGGGCCTGGGACAAAAAATTCGAGGCATCTGAAACCAAAGACTCGGAATTCTATCTACTCAATGGAACCTCTGTACAAGTACCCTTCATGACTAGTAAAGAGAAGCAGTTCATCTCCTCCTATGATGATTTCTCTGTCCTCAGGCTTCCTTACAAGCAAGGTGAGGATAAAAGACAATTCTCTATGTACATTTTTTTACCGGATGCCCGAGATGGCCTGTGGAGTTTATTGGAGAAGTTGAGTTCTGAGCCTGGGTTCCTAGATCGTCATCGACCGCGGCAAAAGGCCTCTGTGGATAATTTCAAGATCCCAAAGTTCAAGATCTCTTTTGGGTTAGATGCATCTGAGGTCTTGAAAGGATTGGGTTTGGTATTACCGTTCTCTGCAGAATGTGATCTGTCTGAGATGGTGAATTCTCCTGTAGCCGGTAGCCTATCCGTCTCTTCCATTTACCATAAATCGGTCGTCGAAGTTAATGAGGAAGGAACTGAAGCTGCTGCTGCTAGTGCTGCTGTGGTGTTGTTGAGGTCTTTGCCCGTAGGCCCTTTCGATTTCGTCGCAGATCACCCTTTTGTTCTTGTGATCAGAGAAGACATGACCGGAGTAGTGTTGTTCTCAGGGCATGTGATCAACCCTTTACTGGCAGAGTAGCTCCATATCATTCCATATGATGTTGAGTGCTAGTCAATCTTGTGACCTGGGGAAGTATTTGTACTAATGATACATGTGTGCCACTCCGAATATGTTTGTAATAAGCAGGATATATTTGAGCAAGACGTTATTTTGAGCAAGTTCAATCAGCTTTCAATAAGAACATATGTATATTATGTTAGAGATTTTTGATCCTAGATGCGGAATTAAACAATAAGATCAAATAATAATGTATGTGAAATGGATCTAACCTCCGACCATTGTTGTTTCAACAAGATGAACCCTTGTTGCTTCCTCCTTCCTTATTTCTCTCTTAGGTTTGAACTTCCAAACTATGAACACTCTCTTTTGATGGTGAAAATCTGAAATTGGAATGAGTGGTATGGGGATCAAGACCCTATTTATATTATGATAGAGCATCCATTATGCCCTATCCATGATGTTGCCACTCCACAATTAATGGTGAGTTGGCCACTTTCCATAATTACTTACATTCTCCCACTTGGCATACTTTTAATCCAATGTATTAACTTAAAACCAACTATTATTCATATTAAGTAATAAATACATGAATCATGACGATAGGTTCTCTATATGATGAGTATTATCTTTCATGTATTACAATGCATTTCTTTCTTAATATTATACTTTATGTGGCAACGTAAATTAATGAATAAACCATATGTTCATTCTTGGTCCAATAAAGATAGATTGTCTCAAAATAAAGTGCACATAAATATGAGAAAACATCATAAATAAGTTTCATTAGTAACTTAATTTGTACAATAGAAACTACATAAGGGAACCAAGTCCCATGTTTGCTACATGATCCTTGAATTTAAACGGTGGCATGCCCTTAGTCAAAGGATCAGCAATCATCAATTCAGTGCTAATGTGTTGAATAACAACTTTATTTTCCTTTACACGTTCTCTTATGGTTAAATACTTAATGTCGATGTGTTTGCTTCGACTTTCACTTTTGTTGTTCTTCGCCAAAAGACAGCAGCTGAATTGTCACAATATATAGTAAATGGCCTAGAGATAGAATCCATAATTCTAAACCCGGAAATAAAACTCTTAAGCCATACACCATGCAAAGTTGCCTCAAAACAGGATACGAACTCAGCCTCCATAGTAGAAGTAGCAGTCAAGGTCTGCTTAATGCTCCTCCAAGATACATCTTCACCTGCTAATATAAAAATATATCCCGATGTTGATTTACGTGAATCAACGCAGCCAGCAAAGTCAGAATCTGAGTAGCCAACAATTTCTAAATCGCTCGTCCGTCTGTACATAAGCCTTTGGTTCCTTTAAGGTACCTCAACACTTTCTTTGCAGCTCTCCAGTGGTCCATATCTGGATTACTCTGATATCGACCTAACATTTCAACAACAAATGCAATGTCAGGTCTTGTGCAGACCTGGACATACATCAAGCTTCCTACAACATAAGCATAAGCATATGGAATGTTCTTCATTTGTTCCCTCTCAAGATCGTTCTTTGGACATTGGTCCAGGTTGAACCTATCGCCCTTCACTATGGGAGAAATGCTAGGTGAACAATCTTTCATCCGAAACCTCTCTAAAATTTTATTAATATAGGTTTCCTGAGACAGACCCATGATACCTCGAAATCTATCTTTATGGATCTTAATGTGTAACACCCAGTTTCTAAAATAAGGGTAATTTTTGAAATTTTGTATTTGAATTTATTTAATTTAAATGATAATATGATTTTTGGTAATTTTTAATTATTTTAAAACTATTTAAATCATGACTTATGATTTTGGTGTTTGACTAGTGTAACCTTAGAGCCTAGTCATGTGATTAGGATGTTTGACTAGTACATTCTAGCCTAGAGGGTATTTTGGCCATTTTAGGATTTATTTAAATTTATTATGATTTATGGGAATTTGTGTGATTTTTATATTAATTAATTATGGCTATGTGTTATGTTAGTCATGACTAGTTAAAACTTGTAGACTAACCTAGAACTAACCTAGTTGGTGACCCTAGTCTAACTCTAGTCAACCTACTTTTAGTCATTAGAGATTGGTCATAAGGTAGAAAGGATTACTTAAG
This sequence comes from Iris pallida, assembly GCA_029216955.1. Taxonomy (NCBI): domain Eukaryota; kingdom Viridiplantae; phylum Streptophyta; class Magnoliopsida; order Asparagales; family Iridaceae; genus Iris; species Iris pallida. Next base: position 2,640,287 of record JANAVB010033019.1, read on the forward strand.
TAAAACTAGTTCATGACTTATGGCATAAGTCAATGACTTATGATTTATCAATTTTGAGACTTGTGATTAAGCCATAGGCCCATGACTTAGGCCCAAAACCAAATTAAACCCACCCATGGCATCCAACCTAGGGATTCCCACCCCTATTTAATGCCTCTTTCATTTAGGGTTAGCCTCTATTGGAAATAGATCTCAAGTTTTGGAAGAGGTAAATTCCCAACCGTAGAAATTTCTAATTAATTCATTTTAGCTCCTTTTTAGTCCTAGTCTTTTGCAATAGGATCTAATTTATGTTTATATACTGATTTTGGAGGAGCACATCAGTTTGTATGCAATTTGGAGATTTGGAGTTGCCATTTGGAATCCCCTCTTTGAAGCTTTTCTTGAGTTTTGATACTCAATAGGTAAATCATCTAAACTCATTATTTTTCCTGATTTCTTTGCATATAAGGTTAGGTTTTAGGGTTTCTTAGCTGTCCCCGAAATTTGGGCACAATTCGTGTCCATTTCGTGTCCATATCGGACACGTATCATAGTGATACACTAGGTGTTTGTAGAAATGCCACATAGGAATCTATTTTCATATTTTTGAAATGTAATTATATGGATTTGTAGATCTTGATGTGTACATTAATATTTGTGAAGGTGTCCTAGTGTTTTAGTGTCCTATTGTGTCAGAAATTTGGGTTGGACACGCCGTGCACACACGTACACTGTGTCCTGCACCTCGGGCTCATTTTCTCTCGACACAGGACACTTCGTGTCCTGATTTTTGGCGTGAGCCTAGGGGCAACGACTGTCATCGTGCTCCCAAAATTTGGGAGCACCTCGTGGAGTGTGCATGGCGCAATCGCCCCCGCACAGGCCGTGCACTGTCGTGCGCAGGCGACTGTGCACGCGCACAGACGCTGCTGACACGGGGCTCGTGTCGTGTCTGTGTGTCACGTGGACACGATACAGGCTGACACAGACATATCCCTATCCTAGGCGCACCTGTGGACACGAGCACGTGTCGTGTCGTGTCGTGTGTCGCGTGTTATACGCGCGTGCACGCGTGCACGACGGTTAATTGTGCACAGTACGTGTCTGTGTTCGTGCATCTATTTGGACACGACTCGTGTCCAATATTTGGACACGAGATGACTCTTAGGACCCCTACACTATGCTATATTATGTACCAACTTGTTAATTGTTAATTTGATGGTTTTTGAATTCGAATTTTCTGAATTTCCCTTGTGCATTGATAATTCACTGATACCAACTGTTTCAGATTTCAAAAATTCAATTTCATTTAAACTGATGTTTTATGATGATTAATGGTCATACCTACATGTTAAGGAATAGTGTACATGGTTGCTTGTGGGTTTTAGATGTGTTTTTTGGATCGAATTATCAATTTCCCTTTCAAATACTGTCGATTCACTGATACGGCCTAGGTTGTTAAATCCTGAAACATTGTGATTTTCATTTCTTCCCTGTTTTGGTGATGTTAAACTATTAGATTAGTCACCCACATAACTGTTAGCTGATAGGAGATTGTTAGGTTAGTTTTAATTTTATTTTTGCATTGGAGTTAGTGACTTGGGTTTTGGGATTGAATTCTTAATCACCTAATGACACATAACCCTGTACATACATGCTAACCACACCCTATGCTTTTCCTGAGAATTACTGAGATGTTGTTTTAAATCTGAAATAGTTGAGAACCTAAGAAGGAGTACACTGTCAATAAACTGAGAATAGATAATGTGTGGACTGTTGTGCAAGTCTGGGATTCATGAATTAATTTTCTGTCTTCAAATATCTGAGATTTTGAATATGAAGATTGATATAAAAACCTGAGATTGAATGTTCCTATGAACTGAATGTGAGACTAATGTTAGTTTAGAATTAATTTCAAATAAAAACTGAGATTTCCTGTCATACATTTCCTGAGATTGAATGTTTAAAATAGAGCATGAATTAGTTTCTCTTTTTGCCTAACTGAAAACTGAGACTTGGTTATGTTGATACCTGAGAATGGTTGGGGACTCAAAGTTCACACTGTTTTAATCTCCCCCAGGAACCTGAGGACTGAGCCATTACACCCTTGTGTGATGTACACAACATTACTTCCCTGTACACTCATTGACACACACCCACATGCTAAGCCTATCTACACACTCCTACACACACACTGGTTTTCCAGTTTCCCTCACACAAATTCCAATCACACACACTCTTTGCTATGCTCTAACACACAAACCCCTATCTATTGTCACATGTACACACACATAGCCTCATACACACACATGTACACAAAGGGCAGCCACTTTAGCAGTCTCATATCAGCCCATAGGCTGTGAAAACAGGCCCTATTTAGTTTTCTGCCACTGTTTGCAATTTGTCACTGTTTTGATGTATTTTCCTCAGAAATCTGAGCACACACTCTCCTCTCTCTCACTTCACTGTTTTGTATTTTAGTCACACACTCACTCATGTCCACACACACATGACCACAGATCCTATGCACTCACACACACATATGAATTTGACACAGGTTTTTCCCTCACATTTAACACACACACACCCACCTCATATGTTACCCCTTAACCCCCCTCTCTATTTCTCTATATATAAATACATGTAAATATATATGTATGTATGCTATATGAATGTATGTAAATATGTATATATATTGATATTGATATTGATATTGATATTTGATATTGATATTGATATATGATATTGATATATTGATATTGATATATGATAATGATATATTGATATTGATATATGATATTGATATTGATATTGATATTGATATATGATATTGATATATGATATTGATATTGATATTGATATATGGTTTGGCATAGGCTTGGTATAGGCTAGACTTGGTTGAGTCTAGATTGGACTAGATAGACTAGTTTAGACTTGATGAGTCTAGATTAACTTGTTTAGACCTAGTTTGGCTAGTTTAACCTCGTTTGACCTAGTTTGACTTAATTAGACTAGAATTGACCTAGTTTGACTGTTAGGGTTGACTGGAGTTGACCAAAGGTTGACTTTAGCCTAGATTGACCCCAAACTTCATGTAGATGCATTGTAGCAGTCTATTTCCTTATTTTAGACTTGTTGTGACTTGTACTGTTCTATAGGAGACAGACACCACTCCTCGAACAGTATATTCTCTTCGGACATTCAGGATACCAGGCGAGTACATTCTCTGATCATTTTATATCCTACTTAGAATTATTTTCCTGCTTTAAATTACTTTACTTGATACTGCCACGTTGGTCACACGGATTGGTACTATATGGATCTTTTCATGAGATGTTATCCCTCTCGGGAGCATCGGATACTGCATGTTTTGTGCGTTTCACGAATCATCACGTATCTCTATGCTTCCTCTGATTCACAAATCGCTTGTGACACATGTACTCTCATGTTCACAGAGCCATCATGAATCACCTTCACGTATCACTCATTTTATGAGCCATGTGAAGTTTCACGAATCTTAACATAACTTGAGCAGATCTTTGTGTATCGATTGGGGATGGGGGAGTGGAAATAGACATGTGAATATTATCCCAGTAGCTGTAGTCATGAATCACTCTCTTAGCTGTAGTCATGAATCTCCTATGTCATTCACATGTTTATATTTTACTCTGACTCACTAGTCACTATTAGCTCTCTATGTATAGTAGATATTTCTATTACAGTTCTCTCCCTGTTTACATACTGTTTTTCTTCAGTTCATGTATCTTACTTTACTGCATGATTATATTTTGTAACTGCTATGATCTGTTGAGATGTACTGTACTCGCTCCTGTCCTGACTGGACCTGTTAAAAATATTACAGAGGATGAGGAGGAGGCCTTATGTACCACCTATTACGGAGCAGGCTTAGACGACACCTGCGACCTGGTTCCTCTGGAGGATCCAGCTGCAGTACAGGATGCTACTCCCAGAGTCTAGGCTAAATAGCTAGGCTTTAGTTTTCTTTCAGCTTTGTTATTTGATTTTCAGTTGTTCTTCTGAGATGTTGTTATATTTAGAGACTTGTATTGAGCTGGATGTTCTTGATTTGTTATCTTAGACACTTAGATTTTCTCCCTCTTATTTGTATTACATTGTGCTTTTGATATCTCTATCTACCTTTACTATTCTGTGTCTGCCTTAGATGTGATTGAGACTGTTCTGTTATGTCACCTCCATTCGGAGTGTATATACTGTACAGGTACCTTTATATTGTTAGATGATTGACCTAGGACAGCGTTCTACCGCCGACACTGCGGCATAGGCTGGGTGTTGTTACGTTCTCGTGCCCCTACACAGGGTGCGGGTCGTGACATAATGCCAATGACATAAGATGTCTCACTCATATCCTTCATGTCAAAAATTTTAGAGAGAAATTATTTCACCTCATGAAGTAAACCCTTATCGTTGGTTGCAAGTAATATGTCATCCACGTATAAAACAAGAAAACAAAATTTACTCCCACTGACCTTAAGGTATATGCATTGATCCATAACGTTTTCTACAAAACCAAATGAAGATATTACGTTATGGAATTTCAAATACCATTGGCAGGAAGCTTGTTTTAAACCATATATGGATTTCTTAAGCTCGCAAACCAATTGCTCACCATCACTAGAGGAAAATCCTTCGGGTTGTTTCATGTAAACTTTCTCCTCTAGATCTCCATTAAGAAATACAGTTTTTACATCCATTTGTTGCAACTCCAAATCAAAGTGGGCTACAAATGCCAAAATGATAAGTAAGGAATCTTTTAGATACAGGAGAAAATATCTTTGTGTAATTGAATCCTTCTTTTTGAGTGAATCGCTTTGCAACAAGTCTGGCCTTATATCTCTCAGTGTTGCCCAATGAGCCTTTCTTTGTCTTAAATATCCATTTACAACCAATGATTTTTGCTCCATTGGGCAACTGAACAAGGTCCCAAACATCGTTGTACCTCATGGAATTCATCTCATCCTTCATGGCATTGTACCACAATTTTGATTCTTTGCAATTCATGACTTGTGAAAAAGATTCATGATCATTTTCGGCTCCTATATTATAATCAGATTCTTGTAGATACACTACATAATCACTAGGAATTGCTGACCTCTTAGTTCGAGTAAATTTTCTTAATGTTGTACCATCATCTACCTGGGTAGTATGAGGTTCAACTTGTTGTTCAGAAGTGTCAGGAGACTCCTGATCAACTTGATCTATTGGAATATTGTCAACAGCTTGTGGAACTTCAATGACTGGTTGAACTTCAACGTTTAGTTGTCCTTCACCCATTTGTATTTGAGGGGTATTGTTAACAACAATCAACCTATCGCTTGAAGTATAAGGTTGAGACTCTGTATAATCAATATCAGGAACTATGTTCCTAATTTGATCGCTCCCACTGGTCAAGTCACATTCAAGAAATTTTGCATTTTTTGACTCCACAATCCTAGTGTTGTGAGATGGACAATAAAATTTATACCCTTTAGACCTTTCAACATATCCAATAAAATGTCCACTAATGGTCCTTGGGTCCAACTTTTTTTCTTGTGGGTTATAAATTCTTATTTCAGATGGGCATCCCCAAAAGCGCATATGTCGCAAACTCAGTTTTTAACCTTTCCATAACTCAAATGGCATCTTTGAGACAACCTTGGTTGGAACTCGATTTAATATATACACTGTCGTCTTAAGTGTTTCAGTCCATAAAGATCTAGAAAGTTTTGAGCTGCTAAGCATGCTTCTCACCATGTCTAGTAATGTTTGATTTCTTCTCTCTGCTACACCATTCTGGTCCGGAGAACCAGGCATGGTGTATTGGGCAACAATTCCATGCTCTTGAAGAAACTTCATAAATGGCCCAAGTGCTTGTCCATTTTTCGTGTATCTATCATAATATTCTCCACCTTTATCTCACAATCTTAATTTTCTTACCACATTGTTTCTCTACTTCTGCCTTGAAAACCTTAAAGGTGTCTAATGCTTTATTTTTGTTGTGAAGCATGTAGAAATACATATAACGTCAGCAATCATCAATAAAAGAGTTGAAATATTTCTGACCATGTGAGTCCATATCGGGACTACATATATCAGTGTGTATGATTTCTAATATGTAAGAACTTATATTGGCACCTTTCTTTGACTTTGGTCTGCTTTCCTTTAATGCAGTCTATATAAGTCTCAAAATCAGTAAAATCTAGAGTACTAAGTAGCCCAACATTTACTAACCTTTTAATTCTATCTATAGAGATATGACATAATCTCTGGTGCCATAATGTAGATGAATCCTCATTTATAACACATCTCTTAATGTCAGTTTGTACATGTAACGAATTATTAGTAGTATTATTTTTAAGAATATGCGATAAAGACCACCAGACAAGATACCATTCCCAACACAATCAGATTCATAATTTAAACTGAAAGATGATTCTAAAAATTGAAAGGAATATCCAAATGGCACAAGTCTAGAAATTGAAATTAAGTTTCGCGATAAACTTGGTACATAAAATGTCTTCTGCAATTCTAAAATAAAACCACTAACTAAAGTTCAAAAATATGTTCCTATGGCTTCCACATGTGAGCCTATCTTATTTCCAGATAAGATGGTTTGCTCACTTCCTACTAGCTTCCTGAGGTTTTGCATACCTTGCAAGGAATTTGAAATATGGATTGTAGATCCAGAATCAATCCACTATGTGTTTATATTTACATTAACCATATTAGATTCATAACATACAAATGAGATAGGATTACCTTTCTTCTCAAGCCAATTTTGGAATTTCGGACATTTCTTCTTCACGTGTCCCTTCTTTTTACAGAAGAAACACTTATTGTCTTTCTTAATGTCTAGGAGGAATTTGATGCTTTCATTTCTGACTGGCTTGGAATTTTTCCTTTCTTTTGTGTAACTAGCATGGCACTTTCTCCATGCTCCATCGCCAACCTTCCTTCCTCTTGAACACACATGGTCATCAATTCGTTGATAGTCCATTTATCCTTACGTGTGTTGTAAGAGATTTTGAAAGGTTCATATTGGGGCGGAAGAGTATTTAGGATAAAGTGCACTAAGAAGGAATCTAACATTTCTACCTCGAGCTTCTTGAGTTGAGCCACTATGTCCCTCATTTGCATTATGTGTTCGCGTACACCTTTAATACCGGTGAGCTTTAAGGTTGTGAATTTTATGATTAAGGTGCTTGCTAGGGCCTTATCCAAAGTGACGAATTGCTCATCAATAGCCTTTAGCAGTTCACGAACATTCTCGTAATGCTCGATTGAACCACGCATACCAGCACTAACTTTAGTCTTAATGTACATTACGCTAAGGCGATTGAATTTCTTCCAGTGTTCGTACAACAGAACTTGAGCAGGCGTGCTACTATCAGTTATCTTAGGTTTAGGTGGTTCATCTTTTCTAATAGCATAGTCTATGTCCATGCACCCTAATTGAAGGAGAACTCTCCCTTTCCAAATCTTAAAGTTATTTTTCCTAAGTTCGGAAACCTCACAATGAATATCAGAGATACTAGGTAAAACTGCAAAAAAGATTACAGGTTTATTAATATTTGAGACTTTAAAAGAATTCATGATTTACCAATGTAAAAGCATGCATTAAAAATTGAATCTAATTTTCATTAAAAATTGCATGTGGGCTAAATTTTCGATTCAATCAGATTCATTATCTTTATAATAGATTTTATCAAACTATTTTTTACTTTATAATAAAACTATTAAATTAATTCTTCTTAACTCCTATGAGTAAATCAAGAACTTAATTTAATATTTTTCATAATTAATTATATAAAAATAATGAAATCCATGTGGGGTAAGATCATTATATTCATATAATTAATTACAATTAATGTCCATTATGTGAGCCCAGTCCACTTCATATACAACATTAAATAATTAAAGATGTTGTGGCTACTCTCTAATTATTTAAAAATTGTATGATTCACTAGACATTCATTTTACTTTATTTTAGACTTTACTTAATTCCTAAGACAATTATCATTAAAATAATAGACAATCACTACAGATTATGCTATCTTAATGTGCCAAATAATTTTATCTAAAACTATATGTTAAAATTATAATTGAGATTTATTAGCACAATTACAACATGCAAAATAAAGCAATAAATTTTCATGTTCAATAGCTTAAATAAATTGCACCAGCATAATGTTTGCATGAAAAATAAAAATAAAACCATACAAAGTAGCACAATTTAATTATCCTTGCATGCATATAATTGAATAACTCCCTCTTAAAAAACTGGTTAGTTCAGAACCTTATATAACCTAGACTGTTAGTCCCGAGGGCTTGATCGAAGATGAAAACTAATGCAATCGAGATCTGAGATGTCACACAAAACTTTGTGATGATCAAACTCAAGATCTACGAATAAAACTAAAAAGCCAAATTACAATATGAAGGAAAAAAATAGCAAAGAGAAGATCTCTTGTTCTTCCTTGCAAACGTGTTGCAATTGGGACAGAACAAGTTACAATAATCTAGAGAGATGAGAAGAAGAACAATGCTGGGGTGTCAAAACACCGTTGCTCAAAGCAAGATTCGCCCCACACGATCTGCTTCCAGGAACCAGCAAGTTGAAGAACTTGTAGAACGCTCGAAGTCACCTCTGTTCTGACTCCTCGGATGGACTTGCAATGGCGGCAGCAACTCTCTCTCTCTTTCTCCTTTTCTGACTTGTATTTTTCGTAGTGGTCACAAAGGAGGCCAGAAGAGAGTATTTATAGAGAGAGTGGAAACCCTAACTGCCTCTTCAGTTATAGAAAGATTGAATCAAATCCTAAAAGATAGCGACGAGATTTAAATCAAATCCCACGAAATTAATTCAAATCCCACAAAGATAGGATCTGAATAAATTCAAATCCCACAAAGATAGGATCTGATTTAATTATATTAATTCAGCCTTTCCATAACTGATTTGAATCTGCACAGTCAGCGGATCCCTTCATGCGACAGCAGCAGCAGCCTGGCCGTATGAGCCTAATGGCCGCATGAGCCGCATGGACTGCATGAGCCGCATGGGCCGCATGGACCGCATGTGCCGTATGTGCCGCATGAGCCGCATGAGCCGCATGGACCGTATGGACCGCATGTGCCGCATGAACCGTATGGCCGCATGGCCGCATGGCCGTATGGCCGTATGAGCCGCATGCCGCATATGAGCCGCATGCCGCATAAGACCGCATGGCCGCATATGAGCCGCATAAAGACCGCATGACTGCTGACGTGCTAAGTGCAAAGTGCGCCAACAAAATGCCACATTACGCCTCATGAGCCCATGAGTCCGAGTCCGAGTCCGAGTCCGAGTCCGAGTCCGAGTCGCTAAGCCCCGTTGGGGCTTAGCTCCAAGTGGAATTTAATCCAAGAGAATGACAAAAGCATTAATGCTTAATCCTTGGAGCCTTATTCTTACCTCCTAGTAAAATCACCCACATGGTTCCCTCCTTAGGGTCACCACCCCATGTGCATCTCTCAACAACACACCCAAGTATATATGTTGAGATAACTCATGGTGCTTTTCCAATGTGGGACTAAAATTTTACAAGGCATGTTGAGAGCAAGCTCTCTCCATGTAAATAAAGCACCAACAATCCCCCACATATCACAACATATATATATATGTCCAGGGTTGAGCGTTTCCCACAGTAACTGTCCATTTTGCATTAGGATAGATGTCGCTGACGACTTGAATTTTCCCGCATGGGTTAAATAACAATGTGATACAAGAATGGACTACGCCTTGAATTCTGCACCACAATTGTAATTCTTTCCACTCACAAAGTGTAGTTAAGTGTGCTTCTGGCTGCACATTAAAGGCCCTGTGCCAGCCTGGTTTCAGTGTATAATTTTGGGCATCTACAAGTTTACCCTCAAGAGACGGCCTGATATCTCTTTTCATACACTATAGGTGAGTTCTTTATTAAAGAGATATGGCATGAAGCCTTGCGCTTCCTTGCGGTGCTACGCCGCTATGACATGGCCTGAAGCCGAGGCATTACCCCTACCTGGGAACCTCATCGTAGTGTCATACTACTGTAGCATGAGGTCACAAGCCTCTTTGTAGTGCCAAACTACCCAGCATGAAGCCTAAGGCTTCCTTGCGGTGTTACGCCGCAACGACATGGCTTGCAATGCCGAGGCTTTACCCCTACCTGGGTACCTCATCGTGGTGTCGTGCCACTGTAACATGGGGCCATCCTCCCCTTTGTAGTGCTGTCTACAACTCTTTAATTACGTCATACAGCATTAGGCTACCTGCCTATTTGCGGTGCTACGCCGCTATGACTTGGCTTGCAAAGCCGAGGCATTATCCCTACCTGGGAACCTCATGGTGGAGTCATCCCACTGTAGCATAGAGTTTCACTCCTTGTATTGCTGCTCTACCGTGCTTCCTGTAAAGCACACCAGACATTCACTCTGCCTGAGAACTCATTAAGGCGTTTAAGCCAACCTTCCACAGGATTTGTTTTTCCGCAGAAAAATACATAGTAGACAACAGTGGTTATGGGTCCGTATCCCTTTCATGTTCCAGAGAACAAGTACCCACTGTTACCTGATAGTTTTCCAGTCAGTGATCCTCCTTTGAACCAAAAGTTAGATGCCTAGTAGATTTCTCTTTGAACTAATAGCATAAAACTTTATGGTAGGATTACAAAGACACACTATCAGAATGCCTTCAAGCCCATTTTACAAGCTGTGTCATCGACCAACTGGCGCTTGAGGCCCTTTGTGAACGGATCTGCCAGGTTCTCCTGACTCCGAACATCAACCACTGTAATTACACCTCTTTTGATAAGATCGTGTACTGCCCTGTGCTTCAACCGCACAGTCCTCTTCTTCCCGTTGAAGAGGTCATTTGATGCCACCGCCGCAGTCGCCTGGTTGTCACAGTATATCGGTATCGTCGGTATCTGAGCCCCAACCACTGGAAGATCATACATGAGCTCCCGAAGCCATTTAGCTTCATCTGCTGCAGTTTCAAGTGCATAGAATTCAGATTCCATGGAGGAACGAGAGAGTATAGTCTGCTTCTTCGACTTCCACGATATAGCAGCTCCACCCAAGGAAAAAACATATCCACCTGTGGATCTCTCGCTTTCCACCTCTGAACACCAGCTAGCATCACTGAAGCCTTCCACTACTGTCGGATACCCGTTGTAGTGCAGTGCATATGTCTGAGTCTTCTTGAGATATCTCATTACTCGCTTCACAGCTTTCCAGTGCTCAACCCCTGGGTTGCTTGTGAACCGACTCAGCATTCCCACGGCGAAAGCTATGTCAGGCCTTGTGGCAGTAGTTGCGTACATCAAACTTCCGATAACGCTAGAATACTCCAGCTGCCTGACGCTTTTCCTCGAGTTTGGCTTCAGCTTCTGATCACACCTGTATGGCGTATCGATCCCTGGAAGATCCTTATACCCATAGCGTGTGAGCATCTTCTCAATATAGTGAGATTGTGACAGCGCTACTCCAGTGTCTGTCCGGATGATCTTTATGCCCAAGATGACATCTGCATCCCCTAAGTCCTTCATACTGAACTTTGTTGAGAGGAACTTCTTTGTCTCTGTGACACAGCCTATATCCGTACCTAGGATTAGCATGTCGTCCACGTACAGACAAACGATGACTCCTCTTTCATCAGCGAACTTAGTGTAAACACATTTGTCCGTCTCGCTGACTCTGTAGCCGTTTGACCTAATAACTTTGTCAAACTTCTCATGCCACATCTTGGGAGCTTGCTTCAAACCATATAATGATTTCACCAACTTGCAGACTTTGTCTTCAAGACCTTTGACGACAAATCCATCTGGCTGTTGCATGTAAATCTCTTCGGTCAGCTCCCCATTCAGGAATGCTGTCTTTACATCCATCTGATGTATCACCAACTTATGTATGGCTGCTAGAGCGATTAACATCCTGATGGTGGTCATCCGAGCTACTGGAGCGTACGTGTCGAAGTAGTCTATCCCCTGTTTCTGAGAAAATCCTTTGGCGACCAGCCTGGCCTTGAACTTGTCAATAGTTCCATCTGCCTTCATCTTCTTCTTGAAGATCCATTTACATCCAATAGGCTTTTCTCCTTCAGGTAGATCTACCAACACCCATGTGTTATTGGAGGTGATAGAGTCAAACTTGTCATTCACTGCTTCCTTCCAGAAGATAGCATCTCTGGTCTTCATCGCCTCATCATAGGTAAGCGGATCTGCTTCCACATGATAGGTGACAAAGTCATCTCCGAAATCTTTCGGTCTCCTCGCTCGCTTAGCTGACGGCTCGGCGAGTTCTGGTGCAGGAGTTGTTTCATCAACAACAGCTTTTTCTTGGACTACTGGCTCGTATGAGATTTCAGTCTCATTAGTACCTACATCATTTTCCGGAATGTCCGAAAGAACAATGTTTTTGTCTTTTGCGAACTTGTCTTCAAAGTATTCAGCATCGCGAGATTCGATAATATGATTTGATTCAATATCAAGAAATCTCCGAGCATCACTCTTCTCGGCATACCCCAAGAAGATAGCCTTCGTAGTCCTTGTCCCCAGCTTCTGAATCTTCAGATCTGGAAGCTTCACATACGCCAGACACCCCCACACTCGAATGACATTCAAGTTGGGTCTGACTTTGAACCAGAGTTCATGAGAAGTTACGTCCGAAGTTGCATATGGCACTCTATTCAGAATGAAAGTGGCCGTTAATGCAGCTTCTCCCCAGTAGCATTTTGGAAGACCTGCAGTGAGCAGCATGGAATTCATCATTTCTGTTAATGTCCGGTTCTTCCTTTCTGCTACTCCGTTGGATTGAGGAGAATATGGAGCAGTAGTCTCGCATATGATTCCATGTTCTTTGCAGAACGATGCGAATTCATGAGACCTGTACTCCCCACCTCGATCACTTCTCAGCCTCTTGAGTTGTTGTCCAGTCTGCCGTTCAGCCTCGGCCCTGAACTCTCTGAACTTCTCGAAAGCTTCGTCTTTGGACTTGAGCAAGTAGACGAACGCGTATTTTGAGAAGTCGTCGATGAAGGTTATGAAATACTTCATCCCGGCCTTCATGGAGAAATGTTTGAAGTCACAAATATCGGAGTGCTCCAACTCCAGAAGATCTGTGCTTCGATTGACCCGATGAAAGGGTTTCCTTGTGATCTTCGTCTGAGCACACACTTCACACTTCTCCACCTTACCCCCACATTTGGAGATAAGTCCTAGACTAGACATTTTGTTGATTCTTTTACTATGAACATGTCCTAGTCTATTATGCCACAACTCAAGAGAATAATCAGAGAATGCAACTGCATTAATGTCTTCAAACTAGTTAACAAGCTGAATTTTAAACATGCCTTCGGTTTGATAAGCCTTTCCGAAGTATGTTCCTTTCTTGGACATCACCATCTGACCAGCATTGATGTCCATCCTCAAGCCTGCGTTGCAGAGCAGGCTCCCAGAGATCAGGTTCTTGACAATCGCCGGAACATGCTTCACACCTTGAAGCGTCAGAGTGTTCCCAGAAGTGAGTTTCAGTTCCACGGTCCCGATCCCCAGAACTTCAGCTTGGGCCTGGTTCGCCATGACAACCTTCTCAGATATCGGCTGGTATGTGACGAACCATTCCTTGCCTGAACAGACATGGCAAGTCGCACCAGTGTCTATCCACCAGTCAAAGTCAACCTCCACAGTTGTGACCTGTCCGATCATAGCAACAACGTTAGAAACCAATGAAACCTTATTAGGCTCACCTTTCTCTGATTGTTTAGGCTTAGATCTGCATTCACTCTTGTAGTGGCCTTTCTTGCCACAATTATAACAAGTTACGTGGGACTTAGTCTTCTGTTGCTTGAAAGAAGGACCCTTCACTTTTAGATTAGCGAAGTCCTTCTTCTTGGGATGAGAAGCCGCCTGCTTCCCCTTGGAATCTCTCGTCTGCACAAGATTGGCTTTAGCCAACTGTTTGGACAGAGTGTCCACCTTCTGTTGAGAACGCATCTCGTCCTCAACATGGATCTCTTGAAGTAGATCTCCCAAGCTAATGTCTAGCTTCTTTCTGTGCATCCTTGCATAGAAGGTACTCCATCCAGCAAGAAGTTTTGAGACGATCCCTCCGACGACAAACTTGTCGGGAAGGGGCATCTCTTCGTCTTCCAGTTTCTGACGCAGCTTCAGAAATTCCTTCACCTGTGGCAGCATGGACTTTTCGTCCTCAAAGAGCAATTTGTGATATTTTTTAACCACAAATATTTTGCTCCTGTTCTTATCTTCTTCATACAGATTTTCCACAGACTCCCATATGTCTCTGGCAAGTTCCTTCTTTGAGTAGGATTCTGCCAGAGAGTCCTCCATAGCATTCAGGATGAGAAGCCTGCAGATGCTATTTTCCCTTCTCCACTTGGCCTGGAGTTTGGTAGCCGCGTTGATGGCGGCAGTAGATCCAGTGTCTGGAACAGAGGGTTCTTCCTCCAACAGAACATGATCAACGTCTTTCAGTTGAAGAGTTAGGTACACCTTTCTCTTCCAGACTTGATAGTGCTCTCCATCGAACTTTTCCAACTTGCAGAAGTCCGATTGGAGGAGCGAAGCATTAATGTTTTCCATCTATACGGATCTTGCTTTGAGATTGTTAGTCCCGAGGGCTTGATCGAAGATGAAAACTAATGCAATCGAGATCTGAGATGTCACACAAAACTTTGTGATGATCAAACTCAAGATCTACGAATAAAACTAAAAAGCCAAATTACAATATGAAGGAGAAAAATAGCAAAGAGAAGATCTCTTGTTCTTCCTTGCAAACGTGTTGCAATTGGGACAGAACAAGTTACAATAATCTAGAGAGATGAGAAGAAGAACAATGCTGGGGTGTCAAAACACCGTTGCTCAAAGCAAGATTCGCCCCACACGATCTGCTTCCAGGAACCAGCAAGTTGAAGAACTTGTGGAACGCTCGAAGTCACCTCTGTTCTGACTCCTCGGATGGACTTGCAATGGCGGCAGCAACTCTCTCTCTCTTTCTCCTTTTCTGACTTGTATTTTTCGTAGTGGTCACAAAGGAGGCCAGAAGAGAGTATTTATAGAGAGAGAGTGGAAACCCTAACCGCCTCTTCAGTTATGGAAAGATTGAATCAAATCCCAAAAGATAGCAACGAGATTTAAATCAAATCCCACAAAATTAATTCAAATCCCACAAAGATAGGATCTGAATAAATTCAAATCCCACAAAGATAGGATCTGATTTAATTACATTAATTCAGCCTTTCCATAACTGATTTGAATCTGCACAGTCAGCGGCCGCTAAGTGCAAAGTGCGCCAACAAAACGCCACATGAGCCCATGAGTCCGAGTCCGAGTCGCTAAGCCCCGTTGGGGCTTAGCTCCAAGTGGAATTTAATCCAAGAGAATGACAAAAGCATTAATGCTTAATCCTTGGAGCCTTATTTTTACCTCCTAGTAAAATCACCCACATGGTTCCCTCCTTAGGGTCACCACCCCATGTGCATCTCTCAACAACACACCCAAGTATATATGTTGAGATAACTCATGGTGCTTTTCCAATGTGGGACTAAAATTTTACAAGGCATGTTGAGAGCAAGCTCTCTCCATGTAAATAAAGCACCAACATAGACCTGTTGCGATTATGGCATCATCTTACAATTTTTGTGACGTTGAACCGACATGGAAGAAAATTGGAGGTCTTAAATCTAAGACAGTGCATGTAGGCCAGGAAGGCCAAATGCTTCCTCTCTATGCCCTTGATTTTCTTCCAATACCTCCAACATTCGATTAAGATTTTGGTAGTTATATTCATGACTCAGGGGCAAATACTTGTCCCAAGAAGAAACATGGAGGGATATATACATTCTGTATTGTTACGTACAGGAAGCCGAGAGCCATGTTTTCATCTCAATATGGCAAAAAATGCTTAATGTAAATATCAAACAGAGAACACTTTTCCATGTTCTACAGAATAACATGTATAAAAAAAAAAAATTATTCTGTAGAACATAAAAAATTGTTATTCTAACTGAAAAATGTCAAAAAAAAATACAGAGCATTTTTCATGGTTCAAAACATCAAGGCGGAGGTATAAAACTTGGCTTTGATACCAAATGTTAGAGATTTTTGATCCTAGATGCGAAATTAAACAATAGAATCAAATAATAATGTATATGAAATGGATCTAAGCTCCGACCATTGTTGCTTCAACAAGATGAACTCTTGTTGCTTCCTCCTTCCTTATTTTTCTCTAGGACTTGAACTTCCAAACTATGAACACTCTCTTTTGATGGTGAAAATCTGAAATTGGAATGACTGTCTAGTATGGGGACCAAGACCCTATTTATATTATGATAGAGCATCCATCATGCTCTATCCATGATGTTGTCACTCCATAATTAATGGTGATAGTTGGCCACTTCCCATAGGAATAGGAAGAGTGGCGCAAAGTGATGGACCACAAATTAAGGGGTTGTGGAAATTAATTATAATTACTTACATATTATTATTATCAGTGTTGCTTCGGTTGAGGATGTGATTAGCATGTTTACTCATAAAGAGTACACAAAATTCTTTTGAAACTGGACTTCTGAGAAATCTTACAATAGGAAAATAAGGCTGTTAGGGTTTTCTTTATGGAGTTCAGCAGAAGGTTTTAGTAGACAACGATGAATTGGATCTCTCTCTCCGAGTTTGCAAACTGGTACATATATTGTATTATATAGTGATATTGAAGTGAAGTGGTCTTAAAAACTGATGCTAGTTCTCCTTTATTTATTTTTAATCCATGCAGATATTTGAGGAGGATGCTAAGGAATTAATTCTGCGAACCAAACAAGGCCTTGAGGTGAGATGTTTAATGTTTGTGAAGGTTATTTTTGTCATTTTATTTGTTATGCGTGTCACATGACAACTTAAGTTAGATGGCTAATTCTAAAGGCACTCCAAAAATTTCTAGGGGCTAGTCCTTACTAGCAGACAACCCAGTAGAGTAGAACTTTTACTGGGGACAACCTGAATTTTACTTGGGACTAGCCCACCTCCCAACCCGTACTTCATTTCCTCATTTTCTTTCTCTCTTCTATATTCTTAAACCCTATTTATCTTCTCCATAATTTCAATCCCAAATTTCTAAGTCCTAAATTCCTTCTCCATTCCTCCAATTTCAAGTAATGACACCCAAGTCCAGACCTTCATCACAATCTAGGTATATTTTGACACATTTTGCTATATTTTTGTTTTAAATTTATTGAATCTTTGGTAATGCTCAAAATAGTTTGATAAAATAGGTTAGAACAAATTTAGGGTTCATGTATGTATTTTTCGAACACGACAAATTATTATTTTTTTTTTTTTGCATCAAATCCTAACCCTAGAATCATCAGTTTGGTCGTTCTGGCCTACAATCACGCACAAAAACGACATGACTACAGCGAATAACTGCAGTCCTTTACTATAGAGAGGACTGCATGCAGTCCTGCCGTCCTAAAATATAGTAGGACTGCATGTAGTCCTGCAGTCCTACTATAAAGTTGGACTGCATACAGTCCTGCAGTCCTGTATAGTATAGGACTGCATGCAGTCCTGCCTATTTTGTGTGATATTATTTTCTGACAGTCCTTACGCTCCTACTTGTTTATTTTTTTTGTAGTCCTGCGGCCATCAACAAAAAAAAAAGACCCGCACAAAGAAAGCAATATAGCCCGTCCGCTTGAGAGACCAATCAGAATCGTTGAACCCGATCCAGAAAGAGAAATGATTGTACCGGCTCGACAGCCTCGGACGAAGAAAATGGCTCACCATCCTCGGTCGAAGGAAGCAACTCCTCCTAATCCTCCGTCTTCTTCCTCTTCCGATGATGATGAGCCTCCTGGCCAAACCCGCACAGATGATGGTTCCGGGCCATCTCAGCAGCCGGTTCGTTCGGAAGGTTGCTCAATGTTATTGTCGTTTGACAACCACATTGCATTTCAAATATGGAAGGACCCGGTATGTACATTAAGTTATGAAAATTTAAGCTTTCATTTAGTCTACTATATATATATATTTGTTAATCCTAATTTTATCATGTTGTCCAAAATACAGATGAGCTCTCATATATTTAGGGTCGTCAGCCACGGGAAGAAGTCCGGTAGCTGGCAGTTTGACACATTAGGAGAATCCGTCAAGAACAAGATCATTCCTACTGGCTTGCAAAATTTGGCTCGATACTCCTACAAGACGATGGAAAATGCTATTATATCAGCTTTCGTGGAGAGATGGCATCCAGAAACGAAAAATTTTCATCTCCCAACAGGGGAGATGACGATTACACATGATGACGTCCATCAGATATTGGACATTAGTGTTACCGGTCGGATCATGACGAATGAACTGTTCCATGAGAAATCCCCTAACTGGTACGACAATATCGTAAATTATGTGTCAGAGAATCTTGGGGTTGATGCTAGGATCTTTACAACCCTTCCAGACTTCAAAAAGTCCTACAGACTTCCTTTGAAATATTTAGAGGAGGCTTTTAGAGAGACAGAGGTCGATGATGATAACATTGACATGCTGGCTCGTGCGTACATCATTTTCATCCTAGGATCCGTCGGCATTCCGTATAAGTCTAGAACCTCGATTCATGTGAGATATCTTCTGAATTTATTCGATGTGGAGGACGTGGAAGAGATATTTTGGGGAATCAATATACTAGCAAATCTTTACCGCGAGCTTGGTGCAGCATCCCGTGTCGGTACTAAGACAATCGCAGGATGCCAGACTCTACTCCATGTAAGAAAATTTCTTCTACGTTAATCTCATGTACAAAATTTCGTTGTTAAATTGTTGACTATTCTTTTAATAATTGTACAAATATGGATATACGAGCATTTTTCGATGCTAAAGTGGGGTGAGGAGAATGCAGATTATGGCGAGCACCTTCCTAGAATGGCGTCGATGGAGGCCAACTACGCTGAAGCTAAAAACTCTCAAACACTGGCAACCATTCGCAATGTACTTAATAACTTGGCGCCAGAAGAGGTGAGAATGTAGCATATTTCTTGTTAGATTCTTTTGGTGATAATGATTTACTAAATTAAGCTATGCACGAACAATTTATTTTTCTCACAGATACTTTGGAACTCATACCGGGATTTACGAGGGAGTAGTTGCCCAATACAACCAATAACTTTATTTCATTGTATGATAACTTGCTATGCTATTACAGAGGCTTACCTGCCTGATAGAGTCCTTCGTCAATTTGGCTTCGTACAAACGGTGCCGAAGCGAACATTGAAGTTAGTAACTCCTCTGGGAGGGGCGAAACCCTTGAATTATATCCTGGACGAATTCGACTGGGTTACGGACTTCTACTTCGAGTGGCAACGTGTAACTCTTTAAAAAATTGTTATATTTAAAGTTGATTTATTAAATTTAAGTTGTTGAAATAATAATAGTATTATTATTTAGAGAATTCAATTAGTGATAAAAAATATTTATTTATTTTTTAAATAATAATTAGTTGTAACTCCGAACCTCTTACATTCCGTAACCTCCGACCCTTCACATTCGTAATTCTCAACCTCTTACATTCGTAACTCTCAACCTCTTACATTCCGTAATTCCTAACATTTTTCATTCCATAACCCCCGACCCTTCACATTTGTAACTTCCCTCCATTTCTCTATAAAAAGAGAAATGTTGAGACAAAACAAAACTCATTACCATCTTCTTCCTTTGGAGCAACCCAGCGACCCAACCCACCGGAGCTGCACCGACGAGCCAAGATTCGTCGACAACCGACGAACCACCTCCTTCTTCTTCCTTGTTAAGAACTAAACTCTAACCTTGGTATAGTTTAAATCCAAGCATGCTAACACCAAACCAATCTTGACCCAGTAGTCACCTGACCGGCCCTAGGATTCAGTCCCGACAGACCCTAGTTCCTGCCCTCCCCCTTGCATTTATATATATATAGATATATATAATGTCTAGAATGAAATATACAGTGTTGGGTTCTGTTTCTAACACAGAACCAAATATGACCTAGTGGTCATAGCAGCTGTGTTAAGACCCCATCCAGGAAGCGTGAGTTATTAATACAATTTTTGTATTATTAATAGTACACACGCGCGCACACACACGCACTATATATATATATATATATATATATATATATATATATATATATATATATATATATATATATATATATATATATATTTTTTTTTTTTTTTTTTTTTTTTTTTTTTTTTGAAGAAATAGTAATTAGTTTCTGGAATCGCTCCCACTGGGATTCGAACTCCGCCCACAAGGGCCACATGCCTCCACACTAACCACTTGGGCTAGTGGTCATTGGCATATATATATATATATATATATATATATATATATATATATATATATATATATATATATATATATATATATATATATATATAAAATATATATATATATATATATATATATATATATATATATATATATTTATTTATTTATTTATTTATTAATTTTTTTTTGGCTCGAACTCCCGACCACTTGGGCCGCATGCATCTCTCTTAACCACTAGGCTAGAGGTCATTTGCATCACACTATATATATATATATATATATATATATATATATATATATATATATATATATATATATATCCGCGTGTGTGTGTGTATACTATTAATAATTCAGAACATATGATAAAATAATACAATTTCTGTATTTAATAGTATACACACACACACAAATATATGTGTGTGTGTGTGTGTGTGTGTGTGTGTGTGTGTGTATACTATTAAATACAAAAATTGTATTATTTTATCATATGTTCTGAATTATTAATAGTACACACACACACAGTACACACACACACACACACAAAAATTGTATTATTAATACATAAATTGTGTGTGTGTGTGTACTATTAATAATACATAAATTATATTATTTTATCATATGTTCTGAATTTTGTATTTTATCAATATTTTTATACTGTGTAAATTTATGTGAAATACTGATAAATAGTAATTTTAATTACAGTATTCATTTATAATTTTTACAGAATTATTTATTCATTAAATATATTATTTAGTACTTAAAAACAGTAATTACAAAATTGTGAAAACTGTGTATTCTAATTTTTATGCATGTTTAATACTGTTAACAAATGTTAGAAAAATACTAATAATTAGTGTTTTCATATGTAGTATTTAGTTATAAATTTTCCAACATTAAATATTATTATTTATATTTTCTATTGATTAAAAATTGAAAGTACTATTTAATATATTTTGTGTAAATTGATTTTTAGTAAATACTAAACAATGTTGTAAAATTAAATAAAGTTCAGAATCAAATACTAGATTTTTTGTAGATCATTTTCATATATTTATATGTTAAATTTAGGTTAGTTTTGATATGTTACAAATTAGTTTATGTTAACAATTAATTATAAATAATTGTTTTTAAAATAGTTTTGATTCAAATAATTCTATAAATAGCAATTTCTGTCCAAAAATTCTACAAACTTAATACCTTCATTATTTTGCCTAGTTTGACCAATGAAAATAGTAGAATGTTAGTTTGAGATCTCTAACTATTTAAATAAATGTTGTCGGACTCCTTTTCATAAATACTTTATTTATTTAGTAATTAAAATAAAATATTTTTAATTATTATTAAATTTTGTAAAATATAAGTAATCCATGACTTGTGATTTTAACTTAGTAAAACCTAATTTTTATGTGTATTAAATATTGTGTTAGTCTTAATGTTCAATATTAGGACTAGTGTGCCATATCTAGCACAATGTGACCCCGTAAGTAGCACAACACATAGATAACACTTAACCTTTAAACTAAAAAAAAAATATTATACCTTGTTATAGCTTGAGGACTTTGGACATCAACATTTAACAACAATTCTTTTCGATAAAACAAGACAAGTACACTACAACTTTACGTTTCTGTTCATGATTCCTATTTCGCATTTTAAATTTTCGTTACACGTTTCTTACTTTTTCTACAAGTTGTTCTTTACAAGTATCTCAAGTTTTATTTAGCATTTCTCAAGTTGTTCTTTCCTTACATATTTCAAATGGTACTATCCTTACATGTTTCAAGTTGTATTCCTCTTACACATGTCTTACACTTGCATGGGTTGGGAAAATGTCTAGTTAACATGTGATCAAAGCCCATAGTGTAGTACATGTATCCGAGCTTGACTGCATATCGTGCACGTGTAGTCAATGTCGTACCCCTATGTTGTCTTTATTTACATGTTACAAGTTCTCCTATTATAGCCGATCACATGTTTACTAGCTTTTCAAAATCACTTTACATAGTCATATCTCTTGTCATATTGCAACTGTTATTTCTTGTTGCAATTACAAATTCTAGTTGTCATTTCCTTATTTCCATGTCTTTCCATATTTATCATTTCCATGTTTCAGTAACTGTAAGTTGTAGGGTTGTACTTTGCTCCTTTCCTGATTGGATCGTTGCAGGTGAATTGACTGAGGAGGAGTTGCTTTGCAATTCATACTATGGATCTGCCACTGAGACGCTAGCCCACATCCTAGAGGATGTCCCTGCTGGGAATACCATATAGCTTAGCTTACATTTTGCTTTTGAACTTGGTTTGTAATAAATAATTAACATTCATTTGTTGGATTTGTCTTCCAGTTTACTATTGCTTTGGGAATGTAACTAAGTGACATCTTTGGATTTATTTCTATTTTATCTCGATATAGATCATGTGATTAATCTGATTCAATATAAGTTTAAAGATAATTAAAGGCTTAGAACAGCTTACTACGCTGTGACTCATAGCGTAGGCTGGATGTGTCCGACACGTATCTGAATATTCAGGAGCAAGTCGTGACACAACAGCATGTGCTCGAGGAATCTGAAAGACAGCCGGTGGTTGAGATGTCGGAGTGCAGTGACGACTACTGTAATGCCCCAGTCCCAATATACGTAGGACTAGGAGACGTATACATGCCAGCTACGTATCGAACGGACTCCAGCCCAGCTCGAATACGTATAAGCTGTCTGGTTTTCTAAATCAATCTATCAATTCAACTAATATCTATCTCAATCCATTGAAGATAAACTCTTGTATAAACCAAATATATTAATGCTGGTCAGGCATTAACATACCGTTTCCTACAAGTAACAGAAAAAAGACAATACGTAATAAAGTGGACTAGACTCTATTACAATTATCTTGAACAAGCTTCTGAAGAAAAAATAAGCTTGTGAAACTAGACTATACAGCAGCATGATCGAAGTAAAATTGGACGAATATGAAAAGATATGAACTAAATATATATACCTAAAATCTCAAAGAAACAATCATCAATCCTCCAATGCATTCTACCTCGATAACTCCAACTAATAACTGTAGAGATCAACAGGTCCTCAGGGGACTAGCAAGATACATAATATATAAGCCAAAATGTAGCAGTACAACATATGCAGAGAAATAAGAAATAATCAAGGAAAATTCAACTGAGACACAATGGACTAAGACACCAAGATCTAAAAACACAAGGAACCTAAGACACTGGCATGCCATACTAGTCGTGGCTAACTAGTCAAAGCTATAGACTGTAGTCAAGGCAAGCACTCCCAATCTATAATATCTCAATCGTAGTCAAGGCAAGCACTCACAACTGAGATTGTAGCCATTCCTAGTAAAATAATCCTATAGACCGTAGTCAAGGTAAGCACTCACAATCTATAGAATGTGAAAGTCAAGTCCTAATCAAGTCAAGTCAGGTCGAGTCATACTCAAGTCAAGGAAATCGTGGTGTAGGAGTAGGACTAGTCAACTATATCAAGGAACACATATGAAACTAAAGCAGTGTAACAAATAGGAAACTCATAACAGAAAGAAATAAGAATGTGCGGGTAAACTGGAAATATGTCAAAGTAAAACTATAAACATGATGAGTGAAACTGGACATGGAGTAAAGCAATCATGAATATGAGAAAAAGAACAACAAGAGGTAATGAATAAGCATATACAATACACTGTACAAGCTGGTAAGGTATACTTGCCTGGTGGTAGCAAAAAGTCCCGCAAACAACTCGTCAAATCAAAGAGTCTCGAAACCTGAACTTTCGCAAACGTCTCCGGATGCTGAAACAGACATTGCCAACATTCCCAAAATAAGCAAAATAGCTAGAATAGGCTATCCATAAGTCCAATTCTGGACACAAGAGCAAAACGGTAATTTTGGATCAAAATAGTTTTCGCCGTTGGACCTGTTATGCACCGAAAAGCGTGCCAGTACCTATGATCTCTAAAGTCATCAAAATATATGTCTACAGGTCCGGTTTATCGAGACAAACTCAACCGTATGTCAAAAGTTGGATTCCGGTGAACCGTGCACAAATTCGCCCGTTGGATCGGGTCGCGGGCCCGTCAAAATAGCGTTCCGGTCGACCATCTCAGAATCGGACCAACTTTGGTTCAGAGGACCAGAAAAATGATACGGTCCTGTTGGCGTAAGTTTAGTCTCGAGATGACGAATGTGCACAAAGTAATTGGCTAGTTTACAAAGAGGCCGATACGGCGTTCTTCGACCGATACGCCTCGAATTCGTCGCGCACACGCAACCAATTCGAGTTCTGTCGAAGCCCGCACATCCGCAATATCCGTATGCGTCTTTTGATGCTCACGGGTTGGGACCAAGTCGCCCAAATTCTCGGGACGGACCCCGTATCGGGAATTTTCAAAGTTTTCAAAACTGTTTTCCTAGTTTTTTCCTCAATTTTTAAGTCGATTTATCTTACTATACATATAACAAAAATTAAAACTAACCGTAGCATTTTTTATCCTGGTAATGTTGTCTTTAAAATTATTTAAAGGGATTTTCAAAACTCTATGTGAATTGGCAACAATCTGCCTTCCAATCAGGGTGCATGGGGCTAAAAACTGTCGACATAAAAAATATGATTTTTTACAATTTTCACAGGGTAATTTCTAGTAACCTATCGCAACTAATATAAAAATAATTGATAGAAGTTGAAGAGGGTCATGTTGTGAACATACCGGAGTTGGTAACTTAAAGTTTTATCGAGAATCGTGAAAGAAATTGAGGCACGAAGTGGCCTTGCTCGCTGCTGCTACTGTTGTTGTTGTCGCACAATTTCGTGCACGTCAGGGCCGCTCCGACGGCTAGCGGCGGGTCAGGTGGTGGCAACAGCGTCAGAGTTCGTGTGGGAGGTTGGCGAGGGTTGGCAGGGGTTTCGCTAGGGTTTCCTTCTCTCCCTCTCGATTTTATAGAGGCACTACTCTGTGCTTCCTATTCAGGTTGGGGTCGGGGTGATTAGGGGTACTGTTCAGTGAATAGTACCGGGTCCAAAGTATTTTTCTATTTTTTTTCTTTTTCTCTTTCTATGTATATATAAAGCCCTATTTGATATACAACAAACCACCTAAAATATCCACAAAAAAAATCTAAACTTATATAATAAGATTTTATATAAATCTCAATATTTGTAATCTATTTCCTTAGCATATAAAACTATTTTATACATATATATTACTAATCCAAAAAAAATGCTACATATTAATTTAATAGTAAAGCAAAACCATTATACTAATTTTAAAAAATAAAAATAGATAAATAATCCCAAATTTTACTATACAAAATTTTAAATAGAAAATATTCCTGATAAATTTAGGAAAAGTTTCATAATCAAAATTCATCTAATATCAATAATTTTTATATAATACATAACAACTATGTATGAAAATAAATAATAAAGCATTAAAACAAATTACCAATATATATATATATATATATATATATATATATATATATATATATATATATATATATATATATATATATATATATATATATATATATATACAGTAGAAACTCTATAAATTAATACTCGATTATTTAATAAACTCTCTAAGATAATATTTTTGGCCGGTCCCGACTCGGGGATAGGGTGCTAAATTAATAATTCGCTAAAATTATAAGATAATACATTTTTGATAATTTCTTCAGACCCCATATAAAATATAAATTAATAATTCCTTATATATAGCATATTACATGAATGATTTATGAAGGTTTCTTGAAAAATGACTCAAGAATTGAAGGTTTCTTGAAAATATTTTTAATGTCCATAAAGTGATACACTGAACACAAGAAGCATAATAAGGTGGGAGATTGAAGGTTTTTTTCAAATTGGGCCCTTCATTTGATATACACATGCATTGTATACAATAATTAAGTGGAAGCTTGAAAGGTGTTTGTAAACTACGTAAGTATTTTACTATAAATTAATAAAATATTAATTAATATATAAATTAATAATTATCAATTTATCGATTAATTAATAACTCTTTTAATTAATAAATTTTGGTGGTCCCAAGTGTATTATTTTATAGAGTTTCTACTGTATATATATATATATATATATATATATATATATATATATATATATATATATATATATATTTATATATATTTTTTTAACAATGGCTAAAGCCTTCATTGAAATGAAAAACGATAGATTGGAACCGGGAGATAGCCTGAATTCCTACAAAAAGTGGGGGTAGCCCTAACAAAGCTCCCGACTAATAGCGACATTAGCCAAACACAAGATTTTTTTTTTTCTTTTTTTTCCTGGAAAGAAAATACGAAAATGCAAACAGAATTCAAAAATCAAAAAACAGAACGTTTGGCGGGGGTTTGGGTCCCGAGGGCCATGCGGCGTTGGGCCCGAGGGCGTTAGGCCTGAGGCGGTGGGCGCACTGTACTAGGGAGAAACCCGCGACCCGAGGTGGCGCGCGGGACGAGATGGGCGCGCGGCCCGGGGAGGGGGCGCGCGGCCCGGGAAGGAGGGTCCGGGGCCTCCGGCGGAGGAGGCCGGAGGCGGAGGGGGTGGCCCGACTTCACGAGGGGAGAGGGAGGGGGTGTTCGACCTCCTAGCCGGTGGGAGGCCTAGAGTAGGCAGGGACGGAGACGGGAGGAAGGGGGTAAGGGGGTCGACCTCCGGGGGAGGGGAGGAGGCACGACCGCCGGGGGAGGGAGCGTGGTGCTCGACCTCCGGGGTGAGCAGCTCACCGGCGATAGAGGCCGACCTACGCAGTGCAGGCCGATCGTCAGCGAGAGGAGGAAGGCTCCAGCATAATCCGGCAAGAACGTCGGAGGCCGGAGGTAGGCGGTGGAGCGACGATGTAGGACGGAGTCACCGCGGACGAGTGGAACGAAGGATCTCGGCCGGCTTGGGGAGCTGCACGAGGAGGAGAGGGTGGGGACGGCATCACCACCGGACGCCCGCCAGACGCCGAAGAGGGGGAGGCTGAGCGCGAGGGCTGACGCGCTTCTACTGGATTCGACGAGGGGGCAGAGGCTGGGAAGCGAGTGGGAGGAGCCGAATCCGAGCTGCCGAGGGCTGACGGGGGGCGGCCAACCAACGTCGGGCTCGCTGAGGGCCGCAGTGCCGCCACGTGGGCCCACGAGGGGAGTGCGCAGCTCGCGGGGGAGAGAGGAGGGGGGGTTGCCGACGCCGGGGACGACGCCAAGAGGTACGCCGGAGGGGAGGAAGACGGCGCTGAGGATGGGAGGTGGAGGGAGGGGGCCATCCCAGCCGAGGGGTTAAGGGATGACGTGGCCGAGTTGGGCCACCGCAGGAGCGGTCGAGGGGACGTCACCTCCGGGGGCCACCGCAAGAGCTGGCTGGGGGACGGCACCTCCGGTGGCCACCGCAGGAGCGGGCGGGGATCGTGCAGGCGCGGGGAGGCCTGGCGATGCAAGACCCGGCCCCGGCGGAGGTAGAGAAAAGGTCTGGGGGGGCAGGAGGGTCGGCCGAAGAAGAGGGACGGGGCCTCCTCCGCCGGGCTCGACGACGCCGAGGTCGCCTAGGGAGGCGACGAGGCCAATGAGGGAGGGAGGAGTAGCCGCTCGTGAAGAGACCGGCGGCTGACCAAAAGACCGGCTGGCAGGGCGGCGCGGCGAACCCCGGCAGGCCGACTGGCCAGACGACCGGCCAAACGAGAATAAAGGGGGGGGGGAGTGGCGAGCAAGGGGCTGCCTCTCGACCCAAGCTTCATCCTCCTATTTCAATATATATATATATATATATATATATATATATATATATATATATATATATATATATATCAATATATATATATATATATATATATATATATATATATATATATATATATATATATATATATATATATATATATTTTGAAACCACCCATTTTATTCAAGAAGGCCGAAAGGCCGAACCTTTACAAGTATACCATAAGGCACAAAATGCCGAAGCCTATACATGTATACTGACAAAATAAGAGAAATCGTGAGTCACCCCGGCTAATCCGAGGATAGGAGAGAGTTCCAGAATACCGTCTGGCCATGTTTGCAGAGGGGTCTCCTTTTGCGGCACTGACGAATGGTCTCCCATATAAGTTGGTCTGCATTGTACTGGCGACCTTCATATCTGGCCTTATTTCGATTCTTCCAGAGAACCCACATGGCGGCCGCAGGGACGATCTGGTGTCCATGGGACGCTGAGGCCCAGGTGGCCATGATGTGTGTAAAGTTGTCGCCCCCGTAAGGAAATCTACAACGCTGGAAAAGAGCTCTCCAGACCTTGATCGGTTGTTCCCCTGGCAGAGGATATGGTTGACCATTTCCAATTGTCGATCGGAGCAGCATGTGCAAGCAGAAGCCAGGCTGAAACCGATGGTGTTAAGAGTGTCATCATTGGGGAGGATGTTGCGAAGGGCTCTCCAAATGAGGAAGGACCACTTCTTGGGGATGCAGGTCTGCCAGAAGGATGTAATAGTAGGCGATGGAGCCGCATGACCTCGGATCACACTTCTGGCTGACTTAACCGAGAATGCTCCGTTAACATCGGGCGACCACTCGAGCTTATCTGCGTTCGGTCCGATCTTAACTCTGGTACAGCGAATATAATTAACCGCCTCGGAGCCATCCCAAACCCGGATTTTGTTCCAATTCTAGGTGTTATTAGAGGGTCCCACAGGTCTTTGATAGTGCTGTTCCTGGAAACAGTAGAAATATTGGAGAGCAGGATATCGCCGGCCCAGCGCTCCAGAAATGGCGAGGCTTTGTTGTCGCCCACCTTAAGCGGATCGCTGGTTCGGCGAGTGATCGCCCGATCAGAATGCGACGCCTGGCCGCTGATGATCTGCTGTTTGCAATGGTCGTAGACGGGTGGATATGCTTGAGGTATCTGGCCTTCATGAACCTGGACCATAAATTCTTACTCGTGCGAAGCTTCTACCACAATTTTATCGAGAAGGCATTAATGATGTGGGAAAGTTTCGTAAAGCCCAGGCCTCCCTTCCCGGTAGTACGAGCCATGGAATCCAAGCTGGCCCAGCGGTGCTTATCGTGGCTGCCACTGTGTCCCCAGAGGAAGTTGCTGAAGATGCTCTCGATGTAGGATAGAAATTTCTTGGGAGGGAAGCAGGCAGCTAGGGTGTAGATGGGAATAAAAGTAAGGACGTAGTTGATGAGGATAATCTTGCCCTCGGAGGAAAGCGTGGTGTTGTGCCAGCCCTCTAGCCTCTTCCTGATGCGGGTGATCAAGTTTTCGAAGATCCCGGCGTTAGATCTGCCGTATACTAGGGGGCACCCCAGGTAGTGGAATGGAGGGTGCTGGACAGAGAATGAGGTGGTGGTCGAGATTCTAGCCGCTTGCTCTCTTTTGATATTGTGGTGGGTGTAGATAACACTTTTATCCGGGTTGATCTTCTGCCCAAAGCACCTTTCGTATCTCTGGAGAGTATTGTGGATGATGTCCACCGATCCAGCATCCCCGACAGAGAATATGAGTATATCGTCGGCGAAGGCCAGGTGGGTGATGATCGGACAGCCGCTGGCTGTGTGGTAGTACTGGAAGTTGGGGGAGTACGCCATCTTATTAAGGTTTCTGCTCAGAGCGTCCGCCGTAATGATGAAGATGGTAGAAGATAGAGGATCTCCTTGCCTAACCCCGCGACTAGATTTGAAAATGCCGTCCCCGTGGCCATTGATAACTGTGGAGAACCACGAATTGCTGATCGATCTCCACACGATGTTGGTCCAAGTTTCAAAAAATTTGAAGGCTCTGAAGACCCAGATCATGAATTGCCAATCCAGTCAGTCGTAGGCTTTCTCCATGTCCAATTTGATGACTATGTTGCCCCATCTTGTTGGAAGCTTCATGCAGGTGACTAACTCTGGGGCCAACATGATGTTATCTTGGATATTTCTTCCTTGAACAAAGCCACTCTGCTCCTCCGAGATGATCTTAGGGAGGAGGCCTGCCATGTGGGATACGATGATCTTAGAGATGATCTTGTTGGTGAAGGTGCAGAGACTGATTGGACGAAAGTCACGGAATGTCTCAGGGTTGTCTTTCTTCGGGATTAGGATAAGGTTGGTGCTCGAGATGGCTCTGGGGTAAGTAGCTCCTTGGAGGAAGGAAGCGACCGCATTGTGAATGTCAACCTTGATGATGTTCCAGCATGTACGAAAAAGATTCCCGAGAATTCGTCTGGCCCTGGCGTACTGTGTTCGTCGAGGGCCCAGACTGCTTCTTTTACTTCATCCTCTAAAGGGGGTTATTCGAGCTGGGTATTGTCTATGTCGCTAATGAGCTGGGGAACCTCGTCCAGGAAGGTATTGTCTCTGAGGACCGTTTCCTTGGAGAAAAGTCTGGAATAGAACTTAGCTGCCTTCACTTGGATACCCTTAGGATCGTTGATGCTGGTACCGTCGTCAACGGCAATCTGGTGGAGGGTGAGTTTTTGTCTACGCCCATTTACGCAGGCGTGGAAGAATTTCGAGTTGTTGTCCCCCTCGCTATCCCATTTGATCCTGGCTTTTTGCTTCCAAAAATTGGTTTCAATTTTCAGTCAAAATTTGAGAATGGCTTTGGTGAGGTTCAGAGCCTTCCTAGTCTCGAGCGAACAGTCGGTCATGTACCTGGCTTCGGCTCAAGTAACATCATCCTCAGCCTCGTGAATGGCTTGAAAGATATCTCCATAAGCTTGATTGCTCCATGCTGCCAGAGCTTTCCTCGTGGCCTGGAGTTTGTTAGCTACTCAGTTGAGAGGTTCGAGCGTGTCTGTGTTGTTCCAGGCTTCCGTGACGACCCCCAAAAATTGGGGGTGCTCGGTCCAGAAGTCCAGGAATCGGAAGCTTTTCCTAGACTGGTTGGATGTGCTAGGGATTTCAACTAGTAGGGGGGCGTAGTCGGATTCGGTGGCATTAAGGTGAGATAGGTTGGGGATAGTGTAAGCCCCTAGATTTTAAAATATTATTTTTATAATTTTAAATAGTAATTATATCCTTAAAATGAATTATTATAATTATTAAGAATTTTCTAGAATTTTTAAATAATTATTAAATGATTTTTGAGCCAAAATATCATTTTGTAATTTATTAAAATATTTTGAAAGCTTTTTGCAATTATTTTAATTATTTTTAAGCCATTATGCAATATTCGAATTGTCTGTGCAAATTATATTTGCACAGAGAAACAACCGGGGGGGGGGGGCTATTTGCAATTTAGAAATTGTATTAACTAAGGCGGTAAAGGGTTTTGTAATATCTACTTTTGGGAGGGGGTTTCTGCTAATTGGCCACCTCGATCACCACCTTTGGCAGTCGCCATCTCTGGCGATTAACGCCGAAACCCTAACGCTAAACCCTAAATTCCCGTAACCCTAGCCCTAATTCTACTGACTTCCCGACTCTATAAAGTCCCCCGACCCCAAACCCTAACCCTAGACTTCACCACGACCGCCCTAGCCACCGTTATAGCCCCTTTCTTCTTCGACCAAGCTCGCCGGAGTTCGCCCTTTGCCAGCACCACCCCTACAGGCCACGTCGACGCCCCCAACCACCACCAATCGACGCGCCTCGACGAAACGACCACAGCGCCACCCTTCGCCACCGACCCCGACGCCTACAGCCGTCGCTAGCACCCCCGAAAGCTACTTCTCGATGGACACGTATGTGTCATTCTCTCTCTGTGTCGTATCGTGTCTCGTGTACACGTGTATGGACTCGCCCAGTGTCGACGAACCCAGTAGAGTGCTTGGACACGCGAGACTCGAGTCGTGCATGTCGTGCACACTCTGGACACTGGACTCGTGTGTCTTCGTGTCCCTAACTGTCAGGACACGAAGACACAGGACCATAGGCTAATGGGTTTGGATATCGGGTTTAGGTTATTTTCCAACCCGTTATTCTATTTCATAATAAACCTAACTCAAACCTAACCCAACTAGCAAGCTCGAGCTGGCCCCCTGGTAAGCCGAGTGGCGCTCAAACCCACCCCTGTCCCAGCGGGCCGAGTTTGAGCCCCCCTTTCGTTTCTTTTTTTGTTTTGTTTTTATTTTATTTGTTTTTATATATATGTATATATGTATTTGTATATATATGTTTTTTATAATATATATGTATATATGTATTTGTATATATATGTATTTGTATATATATATGTATATATGTATTTGTATATATATATGTATATATGTATAAGTATTATATATATTATTATATATTCTGTTATATATATATATATATTTTATATTTAGTATTTATATATATATATATATATATATATATATATATATATATATATATATATATAAATATATATATATAAATATATATATATATATATATATATATATATATATATATATATAAAAATATATATATAT
This sequence comes from Iris pallida, assembly GCA_029216955.1. NCBI lineage: Eukaryota > Viridiplantae > Streptophyta > Magnoliopsida > Asparagales > Iridaceae > Iris > Iris pallida. The sequence goes on from JANAVB010033019.1 coordinate 2,673,007, forward strand.
ATATATATATATATATATATTAATGTATATATATAAATATATTTGTTGTATATATATTTTAAATTAAATTTTGTGCAAAATATTATTATGTATAAATTCACAAGTTATTTTATTTTATGACTTGTATATTTTGCCACTTTAAAATATATTATTATTAAAATACCTTTATATTTATATATTTGAATTACTGTATTTTATAAATCATGGCCATTTGATGTCCAAACCTAGCATGGATTTTTGGGCGCAATTATGTCTAATACATTCAGAGTCTGTACAAGTCATATTGGACTTGATTCATGGCTTTGGATTCCGTATCTGGACTTCGGTTCAATTTCGAATACGTGGACAAAATATTAAATAATTAATTAATTATTTTCCAGAAATTGTTACTTGATGTTTTTGAATTTGTTTATATATTTTAAATGCTGTAAAAATCTGGGAAAAATTATATTTTAATATTAAGTTAATTTATCTAATTTAATATAATTTTTCCAGTATTTAAAAAGTAGTTTTGGTATTTTATAAAAATAGGAAAACAGAACTCATTTTTAGGATACATATGTTTGCTGATTTTTAATAAATATCTATGAGGGTTTATAAATTCTAGAAAAATTAGTATAAATTTCTATAATTAACAAGGATCATCTTGGTACTTTATTTTATGTATGATTAAGCTTTTTGTCTATCTCAAAACTTTTTGGAACACAGTGTACAGCCTGATTTATTTATTGAGTAGTTACGACTTACAAAGTTTTGGTGTTGATTGGAGTTATTGTAGTATTGGAACTCACCCTATACTAGTGTAAAGGTCCTAGAAAGTTAGTTTGGGTATTGTGTTACCCCACATTGGTCTCCTATGCTAAAGTCATCATTTGGCTAGGTGTCCAGTCAGAAAGTCGTGTCGCACAACTAGTGTCTTAGTGTTTAACTTAGTATAAAACTAAGTTTATGTATTATTTCTACAGTGACGAGTCACCAGACATCTATAGCATTTCTATCACTACCTTGCTTTGCTAAAAGCAAGCACCTGTACAAACTTCACATACTGTTATAACAATAAACTGTGATCCAACCATGTTAAATGCTGATCCTTGCGGTAGCAAGTTAAATCTTCACATGTTATATTATTTTCAGTCCCTACCATGCTTAGGACAGTTCTTATATCTCTAACATGTTTAACAACAGGATTATGAGGAAACTGATAGTTGAGTACGTGATCATGTCCCCTTTACAGTAGCGAGCAAAGTTTTATTTTATATGTTACTACGTCGTAGGCCTTTATCTCAAAGCGGATTTGTGCGTATGTACATCTATCGTCGTATCACTTATATGGAAGTACATTTCATTATGTGTCCCTGCACATTGTACACCTATTGACGATCACGTACCTGCTACAGTTTTAAACATTATATATACATCTGTCTCCATGACATATGTATCCTTGCCATGATAGATTATGATATAACGTGATTCCTGTTCATTACACTCCTGTTCATTTCATGTTTCGTATATTTAGTTTGCTAGAATCAGTACTTGCTTCCGTCCTGACAGGATAACGTTGTAGGTATACTTTATGAGGAGGAGTTGCTTTGTGATTCCTATTTGGAGTTGCCGTCGAGGACCAGGCTATACTTTACGAGGATGTACCTGCGGAGAAACTCGTCTAGTTTGTTTATTTACTTGGAAATTTTGAGAGTAGTCATGTATTAGACTATATATTTTGTAACTGGACCTGTATCCAGTTTTACATTTTAGCCATGTACTTGGAACATACTTATATACGAGATATTTTTGTGTTTGGATATATTCTTACTTATTATTACATATAGAATTGTTAGCACACTTTGGCCTTGTCTTATTTATTCTTAGAACAGCTTACTACGCTTTATCTCAAGCGTAGGCTGGACATGACTCGGCCCGGCCCAACAATTTGGGTAGCAGATCGTGACATATTTTTAGTGGTGGCCCATGCAGGTTAAGACTAAATTGTTTGGTTACGTTATTATACCAAGCATGCCTGCAATTAGAAACCTAAGGTAACTAGACAACACTAGGAATGACGCTTAGAACACCTAGAGGATTACTAGGATTGCAACATAGGAAACGCATCACATCATATGCTCGCTATTACAATTAGATTTTCTTGTTTATGATTGTTTACTTAAAAGAGTCCTTATAAGTTCTTTTATTTATTAGATGGTGCTCACCCGCTCATCCCAGTATGCCACCCCTAAAAATGGTACACTCCCTACCAGTCGGTTGACCAGTCGACCGATGCACCTCCACCTCCACCTACTATACTCCCCACTCCACAAATCCACCAACCCAGATGCCTCCACCACCTTCCACATCACAGTCCCAGCAGGACCCGATACTCCCACCACCACCTATTACTATACCTGCCCAGGCTTCCGTCACTCTCGACGGGAACCAACTGCTCACTCTGATCCAGGGGTTCCTAACGATCCATCAGGAGCAGACCACCTTACTCCGCCAGAGCATGGAGCATTCTGAGGAGCATACCGTGGTCCCACCATCGGTAGAACTACGGCAGAGAGCGGGGACAATCAAGGACTTCATGGGTCTAAACTCCAAGGAGTTCATGGGGACCGAAGGCATCATAGTAGCAGATGACTGGCTAGACTCGGTAGAGAGGAAGCTCCTTGGAGCTAGGTTACCGGGTGACCTCCAGGTCGAGGCAGCGGGATTTCTACTGATAGACTTGGCAGGAGTTTGGTTCAGGAGTGAGCCGCTATTCGCGAGAGGGAAGGCCACTTGGGATCAGTTTAAGACCCAGTTCAAGAAGAAATTCTTCTCGACCACCGCTAGGGTAGCCATGGAGCTACGATTCCAGAACATCCAGCAGGGGAACCGTTCTGTTGACGAATATATAGCAGAGTTTAGTCGTCTGAGCCATTTCGCTCCTAGTCTAGTTGCGGACCCAGAGGAGATGACGCGTAGGTTTTGCCATGGTCTAGTTCCAGACATTGGCATTTTTATAGTAGCAAACGGGACGAATGACTACTACCAGAGCCTAGAGTTGGCCCGGAGCATAGAGGAGCGTCTTCAGTCTTGCAAGAGGCCGACTCTCGTACACCACGAGGGACCTTCCAAGCGTTAGGCTTTCCAGCCAAGAGCACCGGCGTCGCACCAGCAAACTTACCGTCCTTCCACACCACATCACCCAACCCCACCAGTTAGAGCCCCGGGACCTCAGTCGCAGAAGGGAGCTCTGTGTATATTTTGTCGAAGGCCAGGGCATGATTACTCCATCTGCAGAAAGAGGTTGAGGCAGTACTTAGCTTGCGGGTCTGCCACCCACCAGCTTCGGAAGTGCCCAATAGCGAGGGTACCAGGTACCGGACCACCGTCTAGAGGACCGTCGCTCCCGACTCAGCAGCAGAGGTTTGGGCAACATCTGCAGCAACAGAAGGGACCCCAGGGGAAGGCTTATAGTCTGGCTCTTGAGACGGAACCGGAGTAGGTTTCGGAACCAGATTATTTGGCTGATGTCATCATAGGTCATGTTTATTTATATACTTTTCTAGCTCTATGCTTGTTTGATTCTGGAGCATCACATAGCTTCCTGTCATTAGAGTTTTTGCATAAATACCACTTAGTAGCTACACCTACCGAGGAGATGAGTAGAGTAATGACGGAAGGCGGACCAGTACCCATTAGAGCTATCTATAGATGCTCTATTACTATAGCTGGGAGAGAGTTTAAGGGACGATTCTTTGTGATGCCACTCCCCGGGTATGATATCATATTAGGGATGGATTGGCTTAGCTATGCTCACGCAGCTATAGACTGTCATGAGGGTAATATTCTGTTCAGTCCTCCAGGCACGACACCATTCAGTGTCAGGAGGACAGGGCCGGAGATCAGCCTAGAGCCGAACTGTTGTGCGACAGTTGGGGAGTTAGCACAGCCACACCCTATCATTAGGGAGTTTATGGATGTATTCCCAGAGGATCTTCCAGGACTTCCGCCTGACAGAGATGTGGAGTTCACTATAGATTTAGTACCGGGTTCATCACCAGTATCCCGGGCTTGCTATAGAGTGAACCCCTAGGAGGCCTTAGAGATGAAGGAGCAGATTGATGACCTGTTGAAAAAGGGTTTCATTCGATCTAGTACTTCTCCATGGGGAGTGCCAGTACTCTTTGTACCAAAGAAGGATGGTACAGTCCGGTTATGTATTGACTACCGGGCGTTGAATACCATCACCATTAAGAACAAATATCCTCTGCCCATGATAGATGATTTGTTCGACCAGTTGAGTGGGACAAAGGTATTTTCCAGGATAGATTTGAGATCCGGTTACCACCAGGTAAAAGTCAGGGCTGCAGACATCCAGAAGACGGAGTTCAATACGAAGTGTAGAACCCTAGAGGGGGGTGAATAGGGAAATAAAAAATAAACTACAACAATTGATGCAATAAAGACAATTTAAAGTAAAGAGTAGAAAGATCAAACGCAAACGCAAGGATGTATCCTGGTATCCTCTTTTGAGGCAATCCAGTCCCGGAACTCTCTCCGGCTTTAATCCACTATTATCCAAATAGTACACACGAGTTTGGATCCGAAGAACTCGCCAACTTCAATACGAGTTTGGATCCAAAGACTCGCCAACTTCTACACACGAGTTTTCTTACGAAGGCTCGCCAACTTCAAACAAAAGAGAATGAGAACTTGTTGATCTTCTAACACGTGAAGATCGAAATGTACAACTCTTTAATACTCTAGCACTTTGGGAGAGGATGACAATGAAAAGCTTTGAAGAGTATTAATGGTGGAGCTCTTGGTTGTTGGAAAATTTATGGAAGAGTTGGTAAGGTAGCTCAAGAGAGAGAGAGAACTTCCTTTTATAAGAAAAACCAAGAGTAGGTGGCATTTAATGCTCTGAAATGCAGGCAGACCGGCATGCCGTCGGTATGCCGCGGCATACCGCCGGTATGCCGGCCAAATAGTAACGGTCATAATTATAACCGTTCAAGAGCATTAAATGCGGCCATTAATGCGTGTCAGACCAAATCGAAAACTAAGTATTCGAAATTCGGTATACCGCCGGTATGCCGGAACATACCGTCGGTATGCCGATAGAATGTCACAGAAAGTTTAGAGCTGCTAGAAACGGCATGCCGCCGGTATGCCGCAGCATACCGTCGGTATGCCGACAGTTGATCACAGCAACTTTTGTGTTGCTGAAAACGGTATGCCGCCGGTATGCCGCAGCATGCCGTCGGTATGCCGACATTTCGAGACAGCAACTTTCTAGAGTCCAAAAACGGTATACCGCCGGTATGCCGAAGCATACCGTCGGTATGCCGCTTTTTGTCACAGAACCTTTTCTGGACACGAAAACGGTATACCGCCGGTATGCCGAAGCATACCGCCGGTATACCGCTCTGAATGACATGTTTTTCGATTTGTGCTTTTAGTTATCATCCATCCTTTAGTGTTTACAGATATACCTAGATCAGTACAGACACGAAAACTCTAAGCAAGGAACGCCGGTAACTGCTACAGTCTTCAAGGAAGAAGGAGGAAGCTCTTGAAGTGAAGAACTCCATGTAGTACATCTTCTGAGAATATTTGAATCTGAAGAACAGAAGACTAAACTACGAAGATGCTGTTAATTACTCAAAATAAAATGTGCCAACAAACTCCCCCATTTTGATAATTGACAAAATAGAGAGAGATAGCATCTTCAGGGAGTAGCTCCCCCGTAGGTAGACAGCTCCCCCTCAATACGATTTCTCCCCCTTTGTCACTTAGTCAAAGATGGGGATAATCAATAGAAACATTGCATAAGAGAAAAGACATGAGTATATAAAGAAAAAACATGCATGAATATATTAGAGAGAAAGTGAATACATGCTGGACCCATACATTTCACAGTAAGATAAAAGACTCTCCACAACGAGAGCCAGACACAAAAGACAACCATAGATAATGTCCCCGAAGGACAACAAAGAACTAAAACAACCAACCATAAACCGGTCCCCGAAGGACCATTAAAGACAACAAACAGAAAACACACATAAAAACTAGAACCACTCAAGAACCGAAACCACCATCAAAAGGAAGACCATCCCTAATCCTCAGCCGGATCATCATCATCATCACCCTGAGCCTGCTGGAAGGCGCCAAAAGGATCAATGCCGTCAGGGTACATAAACCCATAGGTATTGGGGTCAGAGAAGCGCGGGCCCGTGTACATGGGATCCTGAAGATTAAGATCCAGAAAAGCATCACGGTCTTGAAGAGTGCGCTGAATGAAGTACCCCTGATCGTAGAAACGAGTCTGGATCAGGGCGCCAAGTCCACGAGTATGGGCCCGCATCTGCTCCTTCGCCTGGGCCATCCGCATATCAAAATGCTGCTGAATGAGCAGCATATAACGGCCCGAAGGAGGAGGGGTAGATGTGGGAGCAGCAGGCGTGGATGCCGGTTGCTCTTGGGAAGATGAGGCACGGGAAGTAGAGGCGCCAGCAAGGGTACGGGAGATAGCAAGATATGAGGGGACGTCATCCGTGGTGCAGAGAGACAGGTCAACCTGCTTGGCCTCCATAAGCAAAGTGATGAAAGAGCCATAGTAGAGATTCTGCTTCCCCGAAGGTATGGTACGTCGGAATTGCAGAAGAAGAGTCTTTGGGAAGGAGAATCGCTTCCGGGCATAGAGATGGTACATGCAGACGAGGGCATCACCAGTGATTGCGTCATAGTTCCCGCCCTTCGGAAAGAGAGTGTGGCACACGATCCGATGGAGCTCGTAATAAAACGGCTCCAGCTGGACAGAGAGGGCCGAGATGGCCGGAGGGTTGGGACCCTTGCAGATGATTCGGCAGAATTCGTCGAAAGGGGACGCCGCCGAGGAGTTAAGAGCACCCAAAAGAGGTAACGCATCCCCTTTGTCTGGGATGCCTAAGATGGCCCCCACTTCCCGAGATGTGAGACGAAAGTGGCGGTCATTGACCATAGATTGGATGGCGGAAGGGTCGTCGTCATCCCCTCTCATGTTGTAATAGAAAAGACGGACAGCAGCAGGGTAGACAGGGATTTGGCGCCTTAGAAGAGAGAAGAGACCGGCATCGTCAAACAAAGGAACGTGACCGGGGAAGAGGTTCCAGTTGATCGCCCGTCCTTTGAATACGTTGTGATTGGCGAAGTGCTGGAACCAAAGCTCGGCGGCCAGAGAGTTGGAGAAGACGCGTTGGTCATAGCCGGTAGGTAGCGCCACCGGGACGAAGGGATTGAACCCGGAGGAATAGGAGGATCGGGGGCGCTTAGGGTTGGCCATGGAGAGGGATTGGTGCTATGGTGTGGAGGAAGAAGGAGTAGAGAGGAGAGGGAGGAAGGAGGGTTTTTAAAGAGAGGAGGAAGATGAAGAGATGATTTTGAAAATAGGTAGGAACGGTTGTAGAGGAAGTTTGAAAGAGAAGGAGTTGAAAAAGGTGGAGGGAAGTTATGATGGTGGAGTAAAAAGAGGAGAGAAAAAGGAGGGAAGTGATGGGTAGTTAATGTGAAGAGATAGAGGATAGTAAATGAGAAGGAAGGTGATGGGATGGGAGTTGAAGATTGATGGGATGGATGAGAGAGAATAGAAGAGGGTAAAAAGGAATAAATGAAGGAGTGAAAGAATGTGGGCCCGAATCCAGAAATGAAAGCCTGTCCGCCGCTGCCCGACATACCGGCGGTATACCGACGTGTACCGACGGTATGCCGTCGTTCGAAACAGAACTTAATTCTGCCTTAAAAAACGGCATGCCGCCGGTATACCGTAGTATACCGTCGGTGTGCCGGTCGACTGGGACTAAGGATCAAAAGATAAAATGCCTAGTTCACGGCAAAGGAAAGAGAAGCGATCTTCCGGGAGAGGCTTAGTGAAAATATCGGCTAATTGATAGGTAGTATCAATAAATTCAAGATGGATATCTCCTTTTTGCTGATGGTCACGAAGAAAATGGTGTCTAATTTCAATGTACTTCGTGCATGAGTGACAAATCAGGTTTTTCGTGAGATTGATAGAGCTAGTGTTATCACATTTAATAGGGATAAAAGAATGAGAAATGCCATAATCTAAAAGTGTTTGTGACATCCAAAGAATTTGTGCACAACAACAACCAGCCGCAATATATTCTGCCTCAGTGGTGGAAAGAGCAACAGAGTTTTGCTTCTTACTAAACCACGATACCAAGGACTTCCCGAGGAATTGACATGTGCCACTAGTGCTTTTTCGGTCAATCTTGCATCCGGCAAAATCCGCATCCGAAAAGCCGTGAAGCTCAAAGGATGAGGATTTCGGATACCAAAGACCCATGTTAATGGTGCCTTTGAGATAACGAAAAATGCGCTTAACGGCACTCAAATGTGATTCCTTTGGATTGGCTTGATATCGTGCACACAAGCAAACACTAAACATGATATCCGGACGGCTAGCCGTTAAATAAAGTAAGCTACCGATCATACCTCTATACTTACGAATGTCGACCGATGTGCCATCTTCATCATTGTCAAGCTTGGTCGTTGTAGCCATAGGGGTCCTCATTGATTTGGATGAGTCAAGGTCGAAACGCTTGAGAAGGTCCTTTGTATATTTTGCTTGATTGATGAAGGTTCCTTTAGGCCCTTGTTTGATTTGTAACCCCAAGAAGAAGGAGAGTTCACCCATCATACTCATTTCAAACTCTTCCTGCATAACTTTGGCAAATTCTACACAAAGTGTGTTGTTAGTAGAACCAAAAATAATATCATCAACATAAATTTGAACCAATAAGAGAGTCCCATCATGTGATTTAATAAAAGTGTGGTGTCAACTTTTCCCTTTGAAAAATTGTGAGAGACAAGAAAAGAGCTAAGACGCTCATACCAAGCACGTGGAACTTGTTTGAGGCCATAAAGGGCTTTATGGAGTTTGAAAACGTGGTTAGGAAATTGAAAATCTTCAAAACCGGGAGGTTGTTTAACATAAACTTCCTCCTTAATAATACCATTAAGAAAAGCACTCTTAACATCCATTTGAAATAGCTTAAAGTCATTAAAACAAGCAAAGGCACAAAGCATACGAATGGATTCAAGACGTGCAACCGGAGCATAGGTTTCATCGTAGTCAATGCCTTCCTCTTGGTTATAGCCTTGAGCAACCAATCGGGCTTTGTTACGAGTCACTAACCCATCTTCATTTAGCTTGTTACGAAACATCCATTTAGTTCCAATAATGGGATGATTGCTAGGTTTTGGGACAAGTTCCCAAACCTTGCTTCGCTCAAATTGATTGAGCTCCTCTTGCATAGCTATCATCCAAAATTCATCAAAGAAAGCATCATGAACATTTTTAGGCTCTATTTGAGAGATAAAAGCCACATTGGCACAAAGATCACGAGAGGCGGATCTTGTACTAACACTTGAGGAAGGATCCCCAATGATAAGCTCCTTAGGATGATTGGTGACAAATCTCCATTCTCTTGGGAGATCCTTTGGAGGAGGCTCGAGAGGAGGAGACTCTTTTGATGGGGTCACAACTTCATTGTTAGATGAAGAAGGACGATCCTCAATAGAAGAGTTCTCCAACCCAAATGAGATGTCATCAATATCCTCGGAGGAGGAGAATGTAGAAAAGTTGAGTTCGTTAAAAGAGACATTGATTGACTCTTCGACAACAAGACTTATTTTATTAAAAACACGAAAACCTTTGCTATGAGTAGAGTATCCAAGGAATATCCCTTCATAGGCTTTTTCTTCAAACTTGCCTAGGTTATCCTTGGTATTCAAAATAAAACAATTGCAACCAAAAACCTTAAAATATTCAATAGAAGGAATTTTGTTAAACCAAAGCTCATAAGGAGTCTTCTTAGTAATAGGTCTAATTAAGACTCTATTAATAACATGACACGCCGTATTAACGGCTTCCGCCCAAAAATATTGGGGGAGCTTATATTGGTTTAACATGACCCGGGCCATATCGCCAAGGGTTCTATTCTTTCTCTCCACAATACCATTTTGTTGAGGAGTACGGGGACAAGCAAAATCATGTCCAAAACTATTCTTTTCACAAAATCTTTTGAAATCAACATTATCAAATTCACCTCCATGATCACTCCTAATTTTGTTAATAGAAAAACCTTTCTCATTTTGAACACGTTTACAAAAAGCAACAAATTCACGAAAGGTATCACTTTTGCAAGCAAGAAAAATAACCCAAGTAAATCTCGAAAAATTATCAACTAAAACAAAAGCATAAAGTTTGCCACCAAGGCTAGCTACTCTACTAGGCCCAAAGAGATCCATATGAATAAGTTGGAGGGGCCTAGTGGTACTCACAGAGTTGATGGATTTGAAGGATGACTTGGTCAACTTACTTTTCTCGCATTCTTTACATACCATATCCTTTTTGAAAGGGATGCTAGGAAGTCCTCGTACAAGCTTCTTGGAGGCGAGGCGAGAGATGGTATCCATATTGGCGTGTCCAAGCCTCATGTGCCAAAGCCAACTCTCATCGTTCTTTGCAACTAGGCACCTGTCATTGTTAGTACCTTCAACAAGATAAAGAACATAAATATTGTTTTTTCTAATGCCTTCATACACAATAGTTCCATTGGAGCTATCGGTAATGTGGCATTTGAGTTTAACAAACTTGATATCATAACCATTATCGGTAAGATGGCTAATACTTAAGAGATTATGCTTGAGATTAGTAACAAGACATACATTATTAATACAAGGATAAGGAGGAGAACCGATATTACCATTTCCAATAATATAACCTTTAAGATTGTTACCGAAGGAGACGTGTCCTTCTTTCTTCATCGATAGCGTTGTAAAAAATGAAGCATCACCGATCATGTGCCGTGAACAACTGCTATCGAGAATCCATTTGCTTCAAGCATGAGAAGGATTCGTCACCTACAACATAAGTTGAAGATGAACATTTTGGTACCCATGATCTTATGGGTCCATGAGTGTTAGTCTTAGGAACCCACTTAAGAACTCTCATGTCAACTTGTTTTCTTGTATAACAAAAGTTAGAAGTGTGACCCACCAAACCACAATAATTGCACATCAAGGAAGATTTAGAAGAAGAAGTGTGAGTGTTGTGCATGTGTGAGTTTCTAGTGTAAGAAGTTCTACCATGAGTGTTATGATGATAGTAAAAAGCATGATGAGAGGTGTTCTTCTTGACAAAGGGTCCTTTTCTTGTGTTAGAAAAGGAGTTGTGTGTAGTGTTCATGTAATGATTATGCCTAGCATTGTGATGAGTGTGAGGGTGTCTTGGAGCATGCATGTGAGTGGTATTCTTATTACCTAAATTCTTACTACGTGTAAGAAGATCATTATACTTAATAGAGGTGGAATATTCTCTTCTATTAGCATCTTGACATTTGCGCATGGCAAATTCATAAGAGCTTCTCATGGATTGAATCTCATCATCCTTTTTCTTGATGGTGTCAAGAGATTCTTGAAATTTGAGTCGCAAAGACTCTATTTCATCCGTGTCGGAATAGGAGATTTTCCCTTCACATCAATGATGATGCTTGAGAGCCTCTCTACTTCAAGTTGAAGAGCCTCAATCTCCTTGAGAGATTTCTTGTATTTATTTCGAACACCTTTGTGTTCTTCATGTAACTCAAGAATGGCTTTCTCCAAATCATCATAGGTAAGAGTATTTAAAGAAAAATCATCAAGTACCTCATCGGTTGCCATGAGACAGACGTTCGCATTGTGTTTGCACTCCTTGTCATTGTCGGAGTTGCTCGCGTCGCTTTCACACCAAATGCTGGTGTTGGCGAACTTTCTAGAGGATGAGCTTCCCTTGCTAGGTTTTTCGTACTTGCTTGAGTCTTTTCGTATCATCGGACAATCCCTCTTGATGTGTACGGGTCTTCTGTATTGATAGCACACCGGATCTTCTTCATTGTCCCGTCTAGAGCGGTTGGCCTTGTTGAACTTTAAGAACTTTCGGAAGTGCTTAGCTGTGAGAGCTATTTCTTCATCGTCATCCGACTCATTGTCGTCGGAGCTATCCTTGGAGTAGGACCTTGAAGCTTTGAGAGCGAGAGTCTTCTCTTTTTCTTTGGTCTTCTCCTTCTCCTTCTCTTGAATGGAGGATTCCTCTTGATCCTTCATGTCGAGCTCGTGAGTCATTAGCTTACCCATGAGGGTCTCTAGGTTCATGACGGTTAGATCGTTCCCCTCAATGATTGCGGTAGCTTTAGGACTCCAAGCTTTCGTCAATCCTCTAAGAATTTTCCTTATCTTTTTATGAGCGGGATATTCCTTTCCAAGAGAAGAGAGAGGGTTAATAATGTCACCAAAACGAGTAAACATGCTAGCAATAGATTCATCATGCTTCATTTTAAAAGACTCATATTCTTGCGTGAGTCTACTGATCTTGGATTCCTTCACTTGTGAAGTTCCCTCGTGTGTGACTTCAAGTAACTTCCAAATCTCATTGGAAGTCTTGCAAGTAGAGATCCGGTTGAATTCACTACTGTCGAGGGCACAGTAAAGAGCATTCATTGCCTTGGCATCTCGACAAGTAAGCTTCTTAATGTTTTCGGCAAGTGTTTCCCGAAGGATGTCAGAAGCAATATCCTCAATAGCTCTGGAAGGAGTAGGAAGGCCATTTATCACGCAATCCCATAAATCGAAATCTATGGACTTGAGATAAATGCCCATCCTAATCTTCCTGTAGTTATAGTTGGTACCATCAAATAGGGGAGGCCTATTTGTGGAGTGTCCCTCATTGTGAAACGTGTTGATGCTAGGGTTAGAGGCCATGGATCACTCAAGGGTGTAAATCCAAATCAAGAGAACGAGGCTCTGATACCAATTGTAGAACCCTAGAGGGGGGGTGAATAGGGAAATAAAAAATAAACTACAACAATTGATACAATAAAGACAATTTAAAGTAAAGAGTAGAAAGATCAAACGCAAACGCAAGGATGTATCCTGGTATCCTCTTTTGAGGCAATCCAGTCCCGGAACTCTCTCCGGCTTTAATCCACTATTATCCAAATAGTACACACGAGTTTGGATCCGAAGAACTCGCCAACTTCAACACGAGTTTGGATCCGAAGACTCGCCAACTTCTACACACGAGTTTTCTTACGAAGGCTCGCCAACTTCAAACAAAAGAGAATGAGAACTTGTTGATCTTCTAACACGTGAAGATCGAAATATACAACTCTTTAATACTCTAGCACTTTGGGAGAGGATGACAATGAAAAGCTTTGAAGAGTATTAATGGTGGAGCTCTTGGTTGTTGAAAAATTTATGGAAGAGTTGGTAAGGAAGCTCAAGAGAGAGAGAGCTTCCTTTTATAAGAAAAACCAAGAGTAGGTGGCATTTAATGCTCTGAAATACAGGCAGACCGGCATACCAGCGGTATGCCAGGCAGACCGGTATGCCGTCGGTATGCCGCGGCATACCGCCGGTATGCTGGCCAAATAGTAACGGTCATAATTATGACCGTTCAAGAGCATTAAATGCGGCCATTAATGCGTGTCAGACCAAATCAAAAACTAAGTATTCGAAATTCGGTATACCGCCGGTATGCCGGAGCATACCGTCGGTATGCCGATAGAATGTCACAGAAAGTTTAGAGCTGCTAGAAACGGTATGCCGCCGGTATGCCGCAGCATACCGTCGGTATGCGGGCAGTTGATCACAGCAACTTTTGTGTTGCTAAAAATGGCATGCCGCCGGTATGCCGCAGCATGCCGTCGGTATGCCGACATTTCGAGACAGCAACTTTCTAGAGTCCAAAAACGGTATACCGCCGGTATGCCGAAGCATACCGTCAGTATGCCGTTTTGTGTCACAGAACCTTTTCTGGACACGAAAATGGTATACCGCCGGTATGCCGAAGCATACCGCCGGTATGCCGCTCTGAATGACATGTTTTTCGATTTGTGCTTTTAGTTATCATCCATCCTTTAGTGTTTACAGATATACCTAGATCAGTACAGACACGAAGACTCTAAGCAGGAAATGTCGGTAACTGCTACAGTCTTCAAGGAAGAAGGAGAAAGCTCTTGAAGTGAAGAACTCCATGTAGTACATCTTCTGAGAATATTTGAATCTGAAGAACAGAAGACTAAACTACGAAGATGCTGTTAATTACTCAAAATAAAATGTGCCAACACGAAGTACGGGCAGTACGAGTTTTTGGTGATGCTATTTGGTCTCACAAATACGCCAGCTGTCTTTATGAACTTGATAAATAAGACATTTCACCAGTATCTGGATAAGTTTGTCATAGTATTTATCAACGACATCCTGATATATTCGAAGACGCCAGAGGAGCACGCAGAGCACTTGAGGACAGTTTTGGGGATTCTGAGGCAGGAGAGGTTGTATGCCAAATTGTCGAAGTGCGAGTTCTTTTTGGATCGAGTGGAGTTTCTCGGTCATGTAGTTACCGGAGAGGGGATCTCAGTGGATCCCTGGAAGATTGCTGCCGTTGAGACATGGAAGGCTCCGACGTCAGTTTCAGAGATCAGGAGCTTTTTGGATTTAGCAGGCTATTATAGGAAGTTCGTCCGGGACTTTGCTAGGATAGCTGAACCCATGACAAAACTGACGCAGAAGGACGCAGAGTACATCTGGTCAGAGGACTGCTAGGCAGCATTTGAGGAGCTAAAGAGGAGGCTGACGGCCGCTCCAGTTCTGACATTACCTTCAGGGTCTAGAGGTTTCACCATTTACATTGATGCTTCGGGAAAGGGCCTAGGATGTGTCCTACAGCAGCATGGGAAAGTAATTGCTTATGCATCTAGGCAATTATGGAATCATGAACAGAACTATCCTACTCACGATCTAGAGTTAGCTGCGGTGATCTTTGCACTCAAGTTGTGGAAATACTACTTATACGGAGAGCGAGTGAAAATCTTTACTGACCACAAGAGCTTGAATTATGTGTTCACGCAGAAGAAGCTGAACATGAGGCAAAGACAATGGTTGGAGTTGATGAAGGACTTCAACATCGATTTACAGTATCATCCCGGGAAGGCAAATATGGTGGCGGATGCGCTGAGTAGGTATCCGATGGCATGGTATCTGATGATAGATCGACATTTACGGGAAGACCTGGAGAAGCTCGGTATAGAGATAGTCCGGCCAGCATCAGTGATATAGATGATGGCACTAGACATTCAGTCAGATTTGATAGAGCAGATCAAGGAGGCACAGTCTACAGATGAGAGCCTTCGTAGACTTCGAGCCTAGGCTTTAGCTGGATTGCTAGATGACTTCATCGTAGTAGAGGATGGATCCTTGAGACATGGCAGCCGATTATGCATGCCGAATGGAGAGCTGATAGAGGCAATCTTGCAGGAGGCACACCGATCGCGATATTCTATTCACCCTGGTGCCAATAAGATGAACCGTGACTTGCGAAAACATCTTTGGTGGCACGAGATGAAGAGAGATGTATCACGTTTCATTTCGAGATGTCTAGTTTGCCAGTAGATCAAGACAGAGCGTCAGAGGCCAGCTGGTCTATTGCAGCCGTTACCCATTCCCGAGTGGAAGTGGGAACACATTATGATGGACTTCATTTCAGGGCTTCCTCGTTTCCAAGGAGGGAAGGATGCCATTTGGGTCATCGTTGACAGGCTAACGAAGTATGCGCACTTCATACTCTTCAAGGTGGGGCTCTCTACCGAGAAGTTGGCGGAGCTATACATGCAGCAGATAGTTCGCTTACACGGAGTGCTAGTGAGAATCGCGAGATAGCAGATTTATATCCTACTACTGGAGAAGCTTACAGGAAGAGTTGGGCAGTCGACTCAAGTTCAGTACAGCGTACCACCCGCTGACAGATGGACAGTCCGAGAGGACGATACAGACACTAGAGGACATGCTGAGGACGTATGTGCTGGACTTTGGCGGATCATACGAGAGCCATCTGCACTTGGTAGAGTTTTCATACAACAGCAGCTACCAAGCCAGCATCGGTATGTCTCCTTTCGAGGCACTATATGGAGGACGATGCCATACACCGCTCTTTTGGGATGACATTGGGGATAGATTATGCTTGGGCCAGAGATGATCACGGATGCAGCAGAGAAGGTCGGGATGATCAGAGACAGGCTCAGAGTCGCTCAGGACAGGCAGAAACACTGGGCCGATGCTAGTCACAGACTGATGGAGTTTGCCGACGAAGATATGGTGCTGGTGAAGATATCACCTACGAGAGGGACGATCCAGTTCGGACGAGGCGGCAGGTTGAGCCCCAGATACATCGGGTCGTTCGAGATACTTGGCAGGATCGGAGAGGTAGCTTACAGGGTTGCACTCCTACCCAACCTAGCAGGAGTTCACGATGTCTTTCATGTGTCTCAGCTGAGGAGATATGTTCCAGACCCCAGCCATGTGCTAGATCATTCAGAGTTGGAGATCGGACCGAGTCTTACAGTTACTGAGCAGCCGGTGGAGATATTGGACAGAAGGGAGAAGAGGCTGAGGAACAAAGTTATACCTATAGTATGAGTAGCTTGGAGCCGTCACTCTCCGGGAGAATCTACTTGGAAGAGGGAGTCGGACATGAGAGAGAAATATCCTTACTTGTTCGACCCAACAGCTGCGAGGGAACCACCCGTTCCCGCTTGATACCTTAGAGGTTAGTCTTAATAGTAGCCTTAATCATTGTTTGCATTGCTTGCTATATTGAATGTTTATAGATTCTTCTATCCTTGTGAATTTCGAAGACAAAATTTTTCAAGGAGAAAAGATTTGTAAGCCCCTAGATTTTAAAATATTATTTTTATAATTTTAAATAGTAATTATATCCTTAAAATGAATTATTATAATTATTAGGAATTTTCTAGAATTTTTAAATAATTATTAAATGATTTTTTGAGCCAAAATATCATTTTGTAATTTATTAAAATATTTTAAAAGCTTTTTGCAATTATTTTAATTATTTTTTAAGCCATTATGCAATATTCGAATTATCTGTGCAAATTATATTTGCACAGAGCAACAACAGGGGGGCTATTTGCAATTTAGAAATTGCATTAGCTAAGGTGGTGAAGGGTTTTGTAATATCTAGTTTTGGGAGGGGGTTTCTGCTAATTGGCCACCACGATCACCGCCTTTGGCAGTCGCCATCTCCGGCGATTAACGCCGAAACCCTAACCCTAAACCCTAAATTCCTGTAATCCTAGCCCTAATTCCACCGACTCCCCGACTCTATAAAGTCCCTCGACCCCAAACCCTAACCCTAGACTTCACCCCGGCCGCCCTAGCCACCGCCATAGCCCCTTTTTTCCTCCGACCAAGCTCGTCGGACTTTGCCCTTTGCTAACACCACCCCTACAGGCCACGTCGACGCCCCCAACCACCACCAATCGACGCGCCTCGACGAGACGACCACAGCGCCACCCTTCGCCACCGACCCCGATGTCTACAGCCGCCGCTAGTACCCCCGAAAGCCACTGCTCGACGGACACGTATGTGTCACTCTCTCTGTGTGTCATATCGTGTCTCGTGTACACGTGTGTGGACTCGCCCAGTGTCGACGAACCTAGTAGAGTGCTTGGACACGCGAGACTCGAGTCGTGCGTGTCGTGCACACTCTGGACACTGGACTCATGTGTATCCCTAACTATCTGGACACGAAGACACAGGACCATAGGCTAATGGGTTTGGATATCGGGTTTGGGTTATTTTCCAACCCATTATTCTATTTCATAATAAAACTAACTCAAACCTAACCCAACCAGCAAGCTCGAGCTGGCCCCCTGGTCAGCCGAGTGGCGCTCAAACCCACCCCTGTCCCCGCGGGTCGAGTTCGAGCCCCCTTTTCGTTTCTTTTTTTGTTTTGTTTTTATTTTATTTGTTTTTATATATATGTATATATGTATTTGCATATATATGTATATATGTATAAGTATTATATATGTATATTATTATATATACTGTTATATATATATACTGTAATTATATATATATATATATTTTATATTTAGTATTTTTATATATATATGTATATTTATTATATATATATATATTTATTATATATATATAAATATCTATATATTTATGTATATATATATAAATGTATTTGTTGTATATATATTTCAAATTCAATTTTTGTGCAAAATATTATTATGTATAAATTCACAAGTTATTTTATTTTATGACTTGTATATTTTGCCACTTTAAATTATATTATTATTAAAATACCTTTATATATATATTTGAATTACTGTATTTTATAAATCATGGCCATTTGATGTCCAAACCTAGCATGGGTTTTTGGGCCCAATTGTCTCTAATACATTCAGAGTCTATAAAAGTCATATTGGAATTGATTCATGACTTTGGGTTCCGTATCTGGACTTCGGTTCAATTTCGAATACGTGGACAAAATATTAAATAATTAATTAATTATTTTCCAGAAATTGTTACATGCTGTTTTTGAATTTTTATATATATTTTAAGTACTTTTAAAATCTGAGAAAAATTGTATTTAAATACTATGTTAATTTAGGTAATTTAATATAATTTTTCCAGCATTTAATAAGTACTTTTGGCATTTTATAAAATAGGAAAACAGAACTCATTTTCAGGATACATATGCTTGCTGATTTTTAATAAATATCTATGAGGGTTTATAAATTCCAAAAAATTATTATAAATTTCTATAATTAACAAGGATGATCTTGGTACTTTATTTTCTCTATAATTGAGCCTTTTGTCTATCTCAAAAATTGTTGGAACACAGTGTACAGCCTGATTTATTTATTGAGTAGTTACGACGTACAAAGTTTTGGTGTTGATTGGAGTTATTGTAGTATTGGACCTCATCCTACACTAGTGTAAAGGTCCTAGAAAGTTAGTTTGGGTATTGTGTCACCCCACATTGGTCTTCTATGCTAAAGTCATCATTTGGCTAGGTGTCCAGTCAGAAAGTCGTGTCGCACAACTAGTGTCTTAGTGTTTAACTTAGTATAAAACTAAGTTTATGTATTATTTCTACAATGACGAGTTACCAAACATCTATAGCATTTCTATCACTATCTTGCTTTGCTAAAGGCAAATACCTCTACAAACTTCACATACTGTTATAACAATAAACTGTGATCCAACCATGTTAAATGCTGATCCTTGGGATAGCAAATTAAATCTTCACATGTTATATTATTTTCAGTCCCTACCATGCTTAGGACAGTTCTTATATCTCTTACATGTTTAACAACGGGATTATGGGAAAACTGATAGTTGAGTACGTGATCATGCCCCATTTACAGTAGCGAGCAAAGTTTTATTTTATATGTTACTATGCCGTAGGCCTTTATCTCAAAACGGATTTGTGCGTATGTACATCTATCGCCGTATCACTTGTACGGAAGTACATTTCGTTATGTGCTCCTGCACATTGTATACCTATTGACGATCACGTACCTACTACAATTTTAAACATTACATATACATCTGTCTCCATGCCATATGTATTCTTGCCATGATAGATTATGCTATAACATGATTCCTGTTCATTACACTCATGTTCATTTCATGTTTCATATATTTAGTTTGCTAGAATCAGTACTTGCTCCCGTCCTAACAGGATAACGTTGTAGGTATACTTTCTGAGGAGGAGTTGCTTTATAATTCCTATTATGGAGTTGTTACCGAGGACCAGGCTATACTTTACGAGGATGTACCTGCGGGAAACTCGTCTAGTTTGTTTATTTACTTGGGACTTTTGAGAGTAGTCATGTATTAGACTATGTATTTTGTAACTGGACCTGTATCCAGTTTTACATTTTAGCCATGTACTTGAAACATACTTATATACGAGATGTTTTTGTGTTTGGATATATTCTGACTCATTATTACATATAGAATTGTTAGCACACTTTGGTCTTGTCTTATTTATCCTTAGAACAGCTTACTACGCTTTATCTCAAGCGTAGGCTGGACATGACCCGGCCCGGCCCAACAATTTGGGTAGCGGATCATGACAGATAGTCCCCATCCCTAGCTAGTGGACATTCGTTAAAGCCCTGTCGAGTCGGAAGAATTGACGACGGTTACCTTCCTGTATGTTGCACCAGGTGAATGCGTTGCTCGTGAACGGGAGGGATGTGATGTGAGAGTTGAAAATGAAGTCGTTGAATTCTTGTATGGCGGGCAGAGGTGGGGGGCGACCTCCAATTTTCTCTTCTCTGCTGGTGATGGCATTGAAGTCCCCAATACAAAGCCATGGGAAGTTATGGTTGTGGTTGTTGATATTCAGGAGGCCGTTCCATAGGTGTCTGCGGTCCGCGATATCGCAACTGCCGTGAACCGCAGAAAGGATGGCGCGGTGGGGGATTGAAGGGCGTTTCATCTAGCAAGAGAGGGCTTGTCTGGAATCGTAGATAATACCGATATGAACGGCCTTGGAGTAGAGGATCTAAATGTTATGTCTACCAGCAATGGCCGTGTGAAAGCCTAACTGCAGTTGGATGGCTTTGAGTCTCTTGTAAGGGATTTTGGGTTCAAGGATGATCAAGATGTCGATCTTGTGGGTTTTCTTAAGGCTGGTAGTTCTTCTCATAGTAGGTTTGTTCGCCAGACCGCGGACATTCCAGGAGAGAATGTTCAGCATTATTGGGGATTTGGGTGGGGGTGGTTGGACTGCTTAGCAGCAGACCTAGTGTGCATTGACGGAGACTTTGGGGGCTTTACGGACATTTTCTTCTCCAATTTCCGGATAGCGATGGGTGCTACTCCCGCCATCATATAGGATGTGCTGGGATCCTCAGAGCATTTTGGGTGTTCGATCGTTTCTCCGGCTGAATCGAGATCGTCTTGCTCGCAGATATCAATCTGGCCGCCTTCCGCCTAGAGAGGGAATCCTGCGACGATGACCTGAAGGCCTCTGTATGCCTGCTCTGGCCCTAGAATAGCCAGAGCGTCGATGGTGGGGTGCACTGATTGAGGGTCGGTGGCGATCGGTGGAGCTAGTATGGACTCTTCTGTGTCCTCTAGGGGTGGGGAGTTGAGATTCTCTGGGACCGTGTCGGGAGTCTTGACGAGATCGACATGCGAAGTCATCTCATTGGTGTGGGGTCCATAGCTTCTAGCGCGAGGGCATTGAACTGGTTGGCCAGAGGGAGATGAGGTGGGTGGTAGCGGATCGTGGCTCTTTCCGTTGAGTTGCTTCTGCCGATTTTATCTTCGTCGGAATTGATTCTTGTGTGGGTGTTCGGTTGAGGAATTATGGGTGTTTGGGCATTTTTTTTATGCCAGTTCCTTTTTGGGATTGGGTTCAGTCCGCTCCGGTTTCTTCTTAAGCTCCGGATGGAGACAAAAATAATGCTTGGATAAGTGGCCGCCTAAATGGCAGTGAGTGCAGAAGATTATGTGATTGTCGTAGATAATTTGCTGGTTGTGAGTCCGGTTGCCAAGTTCAATGAGTATGTGGTTGGGGGGATCTGAGGTGAGGTCGAGCTCCACACATATCTTAGCGTAGTGTGCTTTAGTCAGGTTGTTGGTTTCTACAGCGGTTGCCACGTAAGTCCCGAAGGAGTTGGCTATACGCCTAAGGGCCGCTGGAACGAAGCAAATGAGGAAGAGATTGGGTAGGGTGACCCAGGCGGCCACCGTCGCTGAGTCTTTCGTGGTTTTAAAGTTCGTTGAACACTTTATTATCTTCATCTGGTGGGAGTCGACACTCCCGGTGCCTTTGGACCACACCGTCCTGCGGTCAAGGTCGAAAAAAAGATGAAGCAGAATATATCTCGGATCGAGGGGCTACCCTGTACTCAGCCGTTAGCCGCCAACTGGCGATAACCTCTGCGACCCTGGCGAGTTTGGGACAGCCGGATGAGAATTTGAGGACGAATGAGTAGGAGAAGAAGGTGGCCAAAGAACAGATCTTCTGGTCGGTGAATGGCAACGTCGGCATAGGAGATGCCGGCGGATACTCGACTTCGGGAAGAGGGACGTCCGGGAACAGGAGCCCCCACTTGGGGGTCCTGTCCGGTCGAAGGATGTCGGCGAAGGACAGGATCGGGCGAGGATTCGAGCCCGAAATGGGTTGACCCTGAATTTGGGTTGTACCAAAAGAAGCAGTACCCAGAATAGGATAGCTTGCGCCCATGGAGGGGGGTTGACTCCTTGGGGTCCTAGGATGCTCAAGCTCGGGAGCCTGGGGTGCGCCCGAAGGATGAGGGGACTGGGTTACACCTAAAAAAGACCACGCTGGAGAAGGAGGGTGGGTTGCGCCCGGAGGGGGCGGCTGATTGGAAGCACAGGCGGGCCCATGATGCGCCAATGGCGAGTCCTGGGGATCGTCGACGCAAACTGACGACCGTAGTGTTGGCCCATTGGTCATATGGTCAACCTGATTTTAATAATTAATCAAACTCTATCTGGATATACAAAGCTAGTTGGGACATCTCGGATTCTTGGACATAAGCAAGATTGGCTATCCACTCCGTTCAAGACTGAAGATCTGTTTGCCTACTCGAGTCTGTATTTCCTATGCAATGTAATTTTCATTTTATTTGAGTCTAGGAATTTGTTGTACACCGAGTCGTACTGGCAAATAGGCTATCCCTAAATAATTCAAAATATTTTTAAAAATGCCCTATCAAAAAGGTTTTCAAAAAGGTTTTCAAAAATCACCAAAACCTATTTTTAAAACCCTAACCTAACCCTGACAGAACTCGGCCAGAGTTCGGCCAGAGTTCGGTTGGTGGCCGTTGTGATTTTGAATCTCTAGAACTTGGTCCTCCTGCAGTTGCAGATTTGACCGAGATTTGCTCAAAGAGTTCTGCCCGAATTCTGTCCGAATTCTGCCAGAAGTCTGCTTTTGGAACTCCTATAAATAGAGAAGGA
The DNA here is from genome assembly GCA_029216955.1 of Iris pallida. Lineage (NCBI taxonomy): Eukaryota > Viridiplantae > Streptophyta > Magnoliopsida > Asparagales > Iridaceae > Iris > Iris pallida. The sequence continues at coordinate 2,695,849 of JANAVB010033019.1, forward strand.
TTTCGATCATTTCAACTCACTCATTCACTTTCAATCTTCTCTCTATCTAAAGCTTTCAGTCTTCCAAAGAGTTTTCTAGAGCTTTCAATTTCAGATCCCAAGCCAGTTACAATCCTCTAGTCAATTTGCCAGTGCGGTACGGTCTAGAAGTTTTCTGAGAGATTGTAATCAGAAGGCTTGATTGAAGAATACCTCTTCACATTTAAAGTTGGACGAGTTCTTCGTATCAAAGCTCGCGTTGTAGAAGTTGCAAGGACTTCGTAAGAAAACTTGCAGTTTTTCCAATAGTAGATTCAACTGGTAGCAAGAGTTCTACCGACTGGATTAGTCCTCAACAGAGGGATACCAGTATACATCGCTGTCTTTGCGTTTGCTCTCTTAACTCTGTCTTTACATTATTTTAGTTGTGATTAATATTCTGTGATTGTGCTGCTAACATTTTTAATTAGCATTTTTCTGCTGCCAACTATATTCACCCCCCTTAGAGTATTACGCTTTACTATTTCGTTCCTACAATTGGTATCAGAGCGGGTGTTACAGGTAAAGCAAAGGTAACAGTGCAATTATTTATTCATTTTAATTAACTGTTATATAGATCACAGCACAACACATGGCAACTGTGAAATTCACAAGTGAAGGCCAGGCCACAAACAGACCCCCACTGTTTGATGGTACGAATTTACATATTGGAAAACACGGATAAGTTTCTTCTGGAAATCTTTTGATTTTGATTTATGGTCCATTGTTCTTGATGGCTATCAAAAGCCACATCGTATAAATGTTGATGGAGTTTTAGTTGAAAAACCCCATAGCAGATATACAGAGGAAGAAAAGAAAAGGGCCAGTCTTGATGCACGTGCCATTAATGCTCTCTTTTGTGCTTTAGACAGAACTGAATTTAACAGGGTGTCTATCTGCACAACGGCTAATGAAGTATGGAAGCTACTCGAAGTCACACATGAAGGCACGACTCAAGTCAAGGAATCTAAAGTCAGCAGACTTACTCAAGAGTACGAGGCGTTCAAAATGAAGCCCAACGAAACAGTTACACAAATATTCGAGAGGTTCTTGGATATTGTAAATCCTTTGTCCTTCCTCGGCAAAGATTACAGTAACCATGAAAAGATTCGCAAACTCCTGCGAGCTTTCACCAAGAACTGGATTCCAAAGGCTACTGCAATCATTGAAGGGAACTACCTCACAACTATGTCCCTCGAAGTACTCATGGGTAAGCTACTCACTCATGAACTGGAGCTACAAGATTTTGAAGAGCCTGCACCAAAGGAGAAGACTATCGCCCTCAAGGCTCAGCATAGAAAAGCTGCTGAAGATGACTCAGACAGCAGTGGATCTGACGCTGAAGATCAAGCACTCCTAGCAAGGAAGTTCAAAAGATTCATGAGACATGAGAAGAGAGTCAAAGAGAACAACAACAACAACTGGTACCAAGAAGATGCTGTCTGCTATGGCTGCAAGAAGAAAGGACATATGAAGAAGGACTGTCCCACCAACTCATCATCGAACAAGAAGAACAACAGGTATGAAAAGGGCAACCTGAAAAGATCAATATCTCGGAAATATGCCAACACCAGCATATGGCATGAGAGTGAAGCCAGCGACTCAGAAGACGAACACTCAGAGGACGCTGCAAATGTATGCTTCATGACAACCGATCAGGTACCTACTGAACCTGTAGAAACTTATGATGACTTCACCTTTGAGCAATTAGGAGATGCCTTCAGTGACCTGATGACTGATTACAGGAAACTGCGTAGTAAGTATCAGACCTCTAAGAAGGTACTCAAAGAGTACAAAGGTGAAATAGGTAGACTTACCGACCTACTAGCTGAGGTTAGAAATAATGTTAGTGAGTCTGGTGAGCTTTCTTCAATAAAGCTCTTATTACACGAGACTACCAAGTCATCTGAAGAGAAAGACAAAATTATTGACCAACTCAAGGAAGAACTTTCTATAGAGAAGAAAAGTCTTCAATGTGCATAAATCAGAATGGAATCACTTGCTTCTGATTATACTAAGTTGTATGACACTTCCAAAAGATTGGAAATTAGGTTAGGAAAACAGCCTGAGCCTGCTGCTTCCTACCCTAACACGTGTCACTTACCGAGAAATCGGAACATTCCCAAGCCAAACACTGTCAGACCTAACCCTATCAAACCTTTACCCCAAAAGGTTAAGCCCAAACAAGATTATAGGTATGCTTTCTTCTACACTAGAAAACCCAAACCTACCAACCATGCACACCACTCAGCTTTCAACACTCGACATGCACAATGTCATTATTGTGGCCTCATTGGTCATATATCATCTGCATGTAGAATGAGAAAGCTTGTAGATTTAAATGTTTATGCTTGGATACCTAAAGCTAACAATTCAGGACCCTACAAGAAATGGGTACCAAAGGTTTCATCTGCAAACTGTTTTGTAGGTGGAACATCCTTCACATGCTAGAAGCAAATGGATCCTCGACAGCGGTTGCTCACGGCATATGACCGGTGACGCTACCCTATTTGCAACACTGTCGAAGAAAAAGAAGGAAGGCTATATCTCCTTCGGTAATAATTTGAAAGGGTACATTATTGGTATCGGTGATGTTGGTAAGTCTCCCTATCCTGTAATTAAGGATGTCTGTCTGGTTACCGAGTTGAAACATAACCTACTCAGCATAAGTCATCTAGCTGATCATGGTTATGGCATCAACTTTGGCAAAGACAAATGTACTATAGTTGATAGCTCAACTGGTAGTACTATCTTTGAAGGTATCAGGGAAGACAATATATATGTTTTCTATTTGTTAGAAGAAACTAACATTTCAGGTAGATGCTTAATGGCCAAGAGTGATGAGAGTCATCTGTGGCATATGAGACTCGGTCACGCTAATATGGATACAATATCAAGATTATCCACAAAGAAGCTAGTACGCGGTTTACCGGATATTACATTCAAGAAGGATTCGGTATGCAGTCAATGTGAAAGGAACAAAGCTACCAGATCCACTTTCAAGTCAGTAAACGCAGTATGTACTACTAGACCTCTACAATTGCTTTATATGGACTTATTTGGTCCTAGCAGAGTTGCTAGCCTCGGAGGTAAACTTTATGCTTTCGTAATTGTAGATGATTTCTCTAGATACACGTGGGTATATTTCTTGACACGCAAGAATGATGCATTATCCGAATTTGTCGCCTTTTGCAAGAAAGTTCAGAATAAAAAAGGTTACATGATCACTCGCATTAGAAGCGATCATGGTGGCAAATTCGAGAATGCTAATTTTGAGCAATTTTGTGACACACACGGTTTTATACACGAGTTCTCCTGCACTAGGACTCCACAATAAAATGGAGTTATGGAACGTAAGAACAGAACTCTAACCAAAATGGCCAGAGTGATGTTAAACCAGTTTAGTCTACCCAAATATTTCTGGGCTGAAGCTGTCAACACAGCTTGCTTTGTTCTCAATAGAGTTCTAATTCGACCCAAATCGAAGAAGACTCCATTTGAGTTATGGTTTGATAGAATTCCTTCAGTTTCATACTTTAGAATTTTTGGTTGTAAATGTTTTATTCTTAACACAAAAGACAATTTGGGAAAGTTTGATGAAAAGGCCGATGAAGGTATATTTTTAGGTTATGCGGCCAAGAACAAAGGATACAGAGTCTTCAACAAACGTACCATGATCATCGAAGAGTCAATCAATGTCACCTTTGATGAATTAAATCAAATGACGATTGATGACAATGACGAAGATACATCTGTACCAAGCTCAACTCCAGCTGATTCTCAACCAAGCTCTGCACTAGCTGAACCTCCTAGAGAAGATCCAGGAACCATCTACCTTCAGAATGAAGCAAAAAGGTTGAAATTTACAGCTAATCATCCAAAGGATTTGGTAATTGGTGATATTACCAAGGGAGTAAGTACTCGTACATCCTGTAGAGATATTGTTTCTAGTGTTGCATTTATTTCACAGCTAGAACCCAAAACTATTGATGAAGCATGTAGTGATATGGATAGATGCTATGCAAGAGGAATTAAACCAATTTGAACGGAATCAAATTTGGGAACTTGTTCCCAGGCCTGTTGATCATCCGGTCATTGGCACCCGTTGGGTATTCCGAAACAAACTGAATGAGAATGGTTTAGTGACTCGTAATAAGGCTCGACTCGTAGCTCAAGGATACAATCAAGAAGAAAGTATCGACTACGATGAGACTTATGCTCCAGTTGCGAGATTAGAATCCATTCGCATGTTATGTGCATTTGCATGTTTTCATGATTTCAAACTTTTTTAAATGGATGTGAAGAGTGCTTTTTTAAATGGATTTATAAAAAAAGAAGTTTTTGTAGCACAACCTCCAGGTTTCACGGATTTTAAAAACCTAGATCATGTTTTCAAGTTGAAGAAAGCTCTATACGGTTTAAAATAAGCCCCTCGTGCTTGGTATGATCGTCTAAGCTCTTTTCTACTTGACAACGGTTTTTCAAAAAGGAAGGTTGACACTACACTGTTTATTAAATCTTTTAATGGCAAGCTGCTTTTAATTCAAATCTATGTTGATGATATTATATTTGGATCTACTGATGGATCTCTGTGTCAAGAATTTTCTAAGTGTATGCAGAATGAGTTTGAGATGAGCATGATGGGAGAACTGAAATTCTTTCTCGGACTGCAAATCAAACAAACTGATAATGGGACATTCATAAATCAAGCCAAGTATACAAAAGACTTGCTAAAGAAGTTCGATCTGGACAATGTCAAACCTATTGGTACTCCAATGGCAACTTCAACAAAGCTTGATTCAGATGAACAAGACAAGCCAGTCGACACTCGTAAGTATCGAGGTATGATTGGTAGTTTACTTTACTTAACTGCTAGTCGTCCAGATATAATGTTTAGTGTTTGCCTGTGTGCACGTTTTCAAGCTAACCCAAAGGAATCACATCTGTCCACAGTTAAGCGTATCTTCCGATACCTTAAGGGCACTTCTTCTGTTGGCTTGTGGTATCCCAAAACTAAATCCTTTGATCTTATCGGTTATTCGGATACAGATTTTGCTGGATGCAAAGTTGATAGAAAAAGTACAAGTGGCACATGTCATTTCTTAGGCAAAGCTTTAGTCTCTTGGTTTAGTAAAAAGCAAAATTTTGTAGCCCTATCAACAACAGAGGCTGAGTACATCGCCGCAGAACGTTGTTGCGCTCAGATTTTGTGGATGAAACAAACCCTAGAAGACTATGATTTATTTTACACACATATTCCCATTTTCTGTGATAACACGAGCACTATTAATTTAACTAAGAATCCAGTATGTCACTTTCGTACTAAACATATCGAGATTAGACATCATTTTCTTAGAGATCATCATCAAAATGGAGATATAAATCTTGTGTACATAGATACTGAAAATCAATTAGCTGACATCTTCACTAAACCTCTAGCGGAAGATCGTTTCAATTATTTACGTCGAGAATTAGGAATTTTGGACGTCAATAATATTAATTGATTCTGTTTTATGATTATATATCAATACGCAAAAACTGTGTTAGAGACAAGCCAATAAAGAGTCTGTCTGTCACCACAACTACGGTTGAAGCGAAGCGGTATTTAAGAGTTCCCCGGTGAACCTCCGCCAGCTGGGACAGTACTCCTACAGCTAATCTGAGACAGTTGCTGTGTAACGACATTTAATTCATAAAATATTATTAATTATGTTATTTGAAGGCTAAAATAACTAATCTTTGAATTAAATATTTGAAATGAGACAATGAAAAAGAAGTGGCTTAAATCAACTTTGAAGAACCCTAGGCGAATTCGGCCAGAGCTCTGACCGAATTCGGCCCGAGTTCGGTTGAGGGTATCTGTGTATATATCCAGAACCCGAAAGCTTCTTCTCTTTCATTGCTTCCAAACCAATTCAAACAGCAGCAGCAGCCGACCCGAGCCATCAAACCCTAGTTCTTCACCAATCTTTTCCTTCCAATCTACTTGGTGAAATCTCTCTAAAATTTGGAATCGTGTGGAGATCGACATTCTCTACAACATATCCTGATTTCGTGAGGTATAACTCCCTCTCTCTCCACCTTTCAATTTGTGCTTTTTATTTCAATGGCACCTAAATTTAATCCATTCAAGAGGAAGAAGAAGACCACTCCTAGTGAGGAAGGGTCGTCTTCGAATCCACACACGGATTCACTCTTTTTGCCGATGCAAACGAGCGACGGCGCTTTCGATGGGTTCTTCTTTCAAACCCTCGACCAAGCCCTATTATGGTACGGTGATTTTTCCACCCGATCCATATGCGGCGGCGCTCCGATCAAATGGACGGTATTTCCCGATCATCGTCACTTGTTTGAGGCATTAGGGTTACACTTATTTGTTAAACTGTGCTTCCCGATAGCTACTAATGCCATTCGTTTATTCTATTGCAATCTCGTAGTAAACACTTTTGTTGTGAGCACACGTGTTGGACGCATCGACATCGAGTTCGATGATGCCCTCCTAGCGGAGATTCTTGGTATTCCCAATGAAGGTGAACCGCTAGTAGACATCACGGAATTCGATTTTTCCGAAGGCACGACACTCACTAGTTTCAAAGCGGAACTCTGTGCTCCTGACAGAGTACGCTATGGAAAGTTCAAGGCTAACAACCTGAACTTGTTCAACTACGAATTGCATCGCATCATCTACTCTACTATCCTTCCCAAATCCACTTCCAAAGATGATGTGACCTCACTTGAGCTGTCCGCCATGTACCATTTTCTTAAGGGGATTCCTTTTTCTACCCCTAAGACTATCATTCAAGATGATAGGACGATGTCGTGCAAGAGATCGAAATCTCTCTTATGCGATGATTCTCCCTCGTATCTTTCAGCGATTCGAGATCGATCTATCGACTTGTACTCAGGACTCTGAGCCCAAGTTTCTTCAGCTATCTCGTCGCAGCCGAACTGCTTCAGCTCCACCTACTGCTCCTCCTACTGCACCTCCTCCACCACCTCATCAGTATGCCATTATATTTGAGGGCATACATCAGCACTTATCTGCTTTGCACGTCTCATTGACGGACATGGCTCGCGAACGTGAGTTCCGCGACGTCACCCGTTACCAGGCGATAGCAAACTCCTTGGCCGATCTGTATTTTGCTCAGACTGGTCACTCTGCCGCCTCCATCCCTCGAGATACAGCTTTTTCGGGTTATCGCTGTGAGGATGAGGCTGTCCATGCCTACTTCCAGCCAGGTAATGCCTATGATTGGTATCGTGCACCTCGTGACTACGTTGGTGAGTTCTATGCTGGCGCCCCTACTCATCCTTCTGGCGCTGGTACTTCTGGTGCTGGTCCTTCCGGTCATGCTGGCCGAGCTGCTGATGATGATGATGACGAGGATAGTGATGAGGAGATGTGATTTGATTTTTTAGTGACATTCTATTGTATACTTGGAAATGCTCCAACATTCCAAGTTTTTATCAGTATTTTTTTTTATCAGTACTTTTGATATTTATCAGCACTTTGTAGTATGCTTTCAGTACTTTTATCTTCAGGGACATGTTTATGGTGTTTCAGTTATGGTATTTCAGTTTATTTCAGCACTTTGTTTTAGCACTATCTTTTTATACTGCTTCTTCATTACAAACTGCCTGTGAAATAGCATGCCTGAGATTTCTTTTATGTTTTTGAAACAATAGCATGCCTTTGATAATATTCTTTAGAGACAATACATGCCTGCAATGATATCTCTCTAATTTTTATGCCTTATCTCTTTTATATGTTTTCTCACTATTTGTTCCTTATGCATTAAATTGCGGGGGAGCCTTCTGCATTAAATGCGGGGGAGCCTTCTCTTATGTAATTATTTTGCTAAGTGACAAAGGGGGAGAAAATTAAAGATCTAACATTTTTTTTGAGTTAAATACAGGACATGAACAATTTCACGTTTTGATTCTTTTTGAACAAGCTTAATGTTATATCATTCATAGTTTGTCAATTATCAAAATGGGAGAGATTGTTGGCCCATTGGTCATATGGTCAACCTGATTTTAATAATTGATCAAACTCTGTCTGGATATACAAAGCTAGTTGGGACATCTCGGATTCTTGGACATAAGCAAGATTGGCTATCCACTCCGTTCAAGACTGAAGATCTGTTTGCCTACTCGAGTCTGTATTTCCTATGCAATATAATTTTCATTTTATTTGAGTCTAGGAATTTGTTGTACACCGAGTCGTACTGGCAAATAGGCTATCCCTAAATAATTCAAAATGTTTTTAAAAATGTCCTATCAAAAAGGTTTTCAAAAAGATTTTCAAAAATCACCAAAACCTATTTTTAAAACCCTAACCTAACCCTGACAGAACTCGGCCAGAGTTCGGCCAGAGTTCGGTTGGTGGCCGTTGTGATTTTGAATCTCTGGAACTTGGTCCTCCTGCAGTTGCGGATTTGACCGAGATTTGCTCAAAGAGTTCTGCCCGAATTCTGCCAGAAGTCTGCTTTTGGAACTCCTATAAATAGAGAAGGATTTCGATCATTTTAACTCACTCATTCACTTTCAATCTTCTCTCTATCTAAAGCTTTCAGTCTTCCAAAGAGTTTTCTAGAGCTTTCAATTTCAGATCCCAAGCCAGTTACAATCCTCTAGTCAATTTGCCAGTGCGGTACGGTCTAGAAGTTTCTGAGAGATTGTAATCAGAATGCTTGATTGAAGAATACCTCTTCACATTTGAAGTTGGACGAGTTCTTCGTATCAAAGCTCGCGTTGTAGAAGTTGCAAGGACTTCGTAAGAAAACTTACAGTTTTTCCAATAGTGGATTCAACTGGTAGCAAGAGTTCTACCGACTGGATTAGTCCTCAATAGAGGGATACCAGTATACATCGCTGTCTTTGCGTTTTCTCTCTTAACTCTGTCTTTATATTATTTTAGTTGTGATTAATATTCTGTGATTGTGCTGCTAACATTTTTAATTAGTATTTTTCCGCTGCCAACTCTATTCACCCCCCCTCTAGAGTATTACGCTTTACTATTTCGTTCCTACACGTAGGAGTCCGGCCGTGTCAGAGAGCAGCATCACGTCGACTGTCGCAGGAGGCGCTGGCGAAGAGGATGGAAGCGGGTAGGATGGGAGGAGGGGGGTTGCGCCCACGCTCGGCACAACCGGGAGGAAGAAAGCCCTGGGCGGATGGGTTGTGCCCCCTGTAGGGAAGGCCCTGATTGGATGGGTTAAGCCCACTAGAGGCGCAAGGAGGGAGGTGGGAGCCCCAGTCCAAAGGGCGCAGAATCCTGTAAGCGGGATTGGGGGAGCTGGGGTGCGCCCGTCCCAGACGCTATAGGAGGAAGGGGCTCGGGGCCCACTCTAGCTGAACCGAAAGGTGCGCCCAAAGGAGCATTAACCCCTGCGTTCAAAGGGGCACAGCTGAGGGACTGGAACACGAGGCTAGAGGAATGGGCGCCCGGTGGGTGCTCAAAGGTTGACTGCTCCGAATGGACGCTCGAAAGGTTGACTGCACCACAATGAGAGACTGCGCCTGATGGTGACACGCCCCCCAACACGCGGGTTAGACCCGAGGGGATCATGTGGCCCCCTACAGCTGGTCCCCAATCAATATTTGAAAATTAAAACTCGTTGGAATGAGGGCGAGAGGGCGGTGGGGGACCCAAGGAGGGTCGGAGCCGGCTCAGGTCTAGCGGCTCCGGGATGGAAGCGCCGGACCCGCGGCGAGACCCAGAGGGTGGGGGGTAGCGACGACCTGGGGGTCGAGGGAGCAAACCGATGAGGCTAGTCGGGAGAGGGCGGCGGAGGAGGGCCCCGGAGACGAAGGCCTGGAGGCCGGCACAGAGGCTAAGGTTGGCGCGACTCCGATGGGGGCGGAGGCTGCTGTCGTACGGCTGCGCTCTACTAGCAGCAGCTGTTCCGCGGACCACCCGATGGACGGGGGAGGGGGCGGGGGACCGAGGACGGATAGCTGCAGCTCGCCGGGAGGCTGGGAGGGGGGCGACGAGGCACAAATCGAGCGCATCGCTGATGCCATCGGCGGCCGCGGGCGGAGGCCGCGAGCTTGCTGCCCAGAGCCGCTGCGACGACGACTCCCCAAGGACTAGCCGGAGACGGCTGCGGAAGGGCAACATGAGCAAGGCGAAGGGGAAGGGGCGAGGGCCGATCGGCTAGGAGCGGCGGAAGGGAGGGCCATGGAGTGGACGCTGAAGGAAGGGGAAGGGGGATCAGGAAGACCATCTTATATATATATATATATATATATATATATATATATATATATATATATTTGAAAAAGCAAAGTTTATTGAATGAAGAAGCAGTACAAGGACCGGGTCCACAAAACCCGGTTCAAAATTCAAACAAAAAACAAACGAAAGAAGGGAACCCATACGGCCCGAGGGAGGCACGGGGCCCTAGGGGGCACGGGGCCCGAGGGGGGCCAAGCCAGAGGAGGCTCCTCGGGACTCCCGTGCGCGAGCCAGCACGAGGGAGGGGGGACACGACACCACTACGGCGGGGAGGAGAACACCACGACGGCGAGGGGCCAGGGGAGTATCCAGAGGGCCAGACCACGAGGAGGGAGCGGAGGGGCGCCGGGGGGGTCTGATCCGGGAGAGCGGGGGGCGGGGGTGCCAGGAGAGCTCCGGCGGGGCAGGCCGAGAGGAACGGTACAGCGGGGGCAGGAAGGGGTACGGCACCGGCCGAGGGGAGGTAGGCGAGGGGGTTCCTGGGAGAAGGAGGTCGACCCCGACGGTGGTGGCGGAGGGGGAAACCATGGCGGAGGAGGGGGCTACGAACCGCCGGGAGACGAGTGGATGGGAGGAGACAGAGGTGCTGACCCGGGGGAGCGGGGGACGGGGGCTCCATCACTGCGAGGGGTAGGGGGAGGCGATCCCGGGCGAGAGGAGGAGCGCGACGCCCGGAGCCAGGGGCCTCAGGCGAAGGAGGCCGGCTCGGAGAGGTGATATCGGAGACTGGGAGGAGGGCGAGGAGAGGACCCGGAAGGGGATGGAGGAGGGCCGTGGTGGAGGAAGCTCGACCGGAGGGGCTCGTTCAGAAGATGGCGCCACGACGAAGGGAGCTCGACTAGGAGGGAAGTACGACGGAGGCGAGGGATGCCCGGCGGGGGAGCCGGTCCCAAACGGAGAAGAGCGGCGATCAAGTTAGTCAGGGCGGCGTTTGGGGGTCCCGAGGCGGCAGCTGGGGCTAGAAGTAGGGGCTCGACCTCGAGGGGTGACCATTCGACGCCCACGGCGAAGCCGAGGGGGAGCCATGACCGCCGGGGACGGAGGAGTACCAGGAGTGTGCCGTCGGGTACCAGTACCACCACAAAGGGGGGGCCACCGTTGAAGCTGGAAGAGACACGACGAGATGGGCGACTGGAGGAGAGGGAGCCGGGAGGCAGACCGCTGCCGAGGTGGAAGGTGCGGCAAGATGGGCGACTGGCTGGGAGGGCGCCGGGATGGAGTCCACAACTGGGGCGGGGGGTGGCACGACGGAAGGGGGCGCCGGGATGGGGGCCGCAGCAGGGACGGGGGTACTCGACGAGAGGGGGGAGGCGACGGGAGGGAGGGGGGCCTGGGCTGGAGTAGAGGAGACAGCCGGAGCTAGCAGCGTCCCGGGTGGAGGGACAAGGAGACCGGAGGGGTCAGCCGACGGAGGAGGGCTGGGCCGTCGGCGCCTAGGCCGGGCGCTGCGAGGGCGTCGGCGGGGTGGGGAGGCTGCGCCGAGGGAGAAGAAAGGGAGGAGGGAGGGGAGAACTCCGATCGGCGAGTGGCCGCCCGCAAACAGGGTTCGCCAGTCAGGGATCGACCGTCCGGGGAAGCGAGGACGGCGGGACGCGGCCAGACTGAGACCGAGGAGGTCGACCAGCAATGGGGGGCGTCGACCACGAGGAGGGGTGGGAAGGAGCCGGCGGGCGAAGGGGATTGGCGCCCGCTCCTCTACCTACCGAAGGAGCCCATTTATATATATATATATATATATATATATATATATATATATATATATATATATATATATATATATATATAGCACAGGAAGCCATCGCAGGCTGGGGTCTCTCTTCAGCTTACAAGGTCACATCGGTGGATTGCAAACATCTATTCCTCCACCTCTCATCTGACATCGACTGCTCCTTGGTATGGGCTAAGGGCACTACCATCATCGGATCCCTCAGCGTGAAGATCGCTAAATGGTCCCCCAATTTTAATCCCAACGTCGATTCAAAGATTATCTCGACTTGGATTACCTTACCAAAACTCCTCCTAGTCTGCTTCGCTTCCGCAGCTCTCAAGAGGATTGCCAGCTCCTTCAGGACCCTTGTCGCTATTGCCGACGAAACTCGCAATCTCACCAAAGGAAACTATGCTAGGATTTGCGTAGAGATCGACCTATCCATCGACCCCCCTTCACTCATTCAGCTCGAGCTAGGGGGACGGGTCACCTACAGGTGCTTGAGTACGACAACAGCATCAGCTTCTGCACGCACTGTCAGATCAGAGGCCACCTCTCGAAGCATTGCTTCAAAACCCACCCCGAGCTCAGAAAGAAAGCATCTCCTAAGACTCAATCCCGGAGGACAACCCATCTCCCCACTTCAGGCCCTATTCTTCCCCTCCCCAACTCCTACTCTTACTTCGTCGAAAGCGACGGCTCCCCCAGCCATGGCGTGTCCTCTATGGCGAACAGTGTCATAGTACCTGACAAGCCAACAGGCGTCACCCTCCTCAACAGATTCGAGATGCTAATCTCCCCTCCTGAGGTCGAAGAACAGTCTAATCCCCTCCCCAACAAGCCAAAGACTATTGAAGGTGGAGGGCACGCTGACGGTCCTAACGCCGACAAGTCAAAGATTAATGAAGGTGGACAGCACACCGACGGTCTTTCCACTAAAGACTCGGGCAATTCTAAGGATTATAGGCAGGCGCTGATTACCCTCCCGGCCCTTGTCGATTCTCTTTTCTCGCCTCTCCCGGCCGCGGCAGCGCAGTCTTTAGGCCTAGAATATGAGGCCAGGATCTGACAAGCTCAGGACGCCGGCTTTCTTAAACCCAATAACCCTCTCAGCGCCTGGCCGAGATCGAGACAGAACTCGCCCCCTCCGGAGATCACCTCAGGAATCGGAGACTCGGCGTCAGCCACCCCCACATTATCCCAAAGGGCCCCCACTACCCATCAAAACAATAAGAAGAAAAAAATCTAGCCAAAGAGCCCTCGATCATGACCACACGGTCAGCCTTAAAGCTCAACCCCACCCCCAATCACAATCATACTAATGCTTAACATCCTAACTTGGAACGTCAGAGGGCTGGCCAACAAACCAACCAAGAGGAGAAAAAAATCTAGCCAAAGAGGCCTCGGTCATGACCACACGGTCAGCCTCAAAAGCTCAACCCCACCTCCAATCACAATCATACTAATGCTTAACATCCTAATTTGGAACGTCAGAGGACTGGCCAACAAACCAACCAAGAGGAGATTAATCTCCCTTATAAAAATCTACTGGATTGACATTATTGTTATCATCGAACCTAAAATCCTCCAGAGAAAACTTAATTCCATCCATCTTTAGCTCGATTTCCCGAACGCCATTGCTGGGTGTCACGACATCTGGATCCTCTTCTCCAACGAATGCATGTTTGGCACCGTCCTCAACTCCGACCAGGCGCTCTCGTACTGGGCTGAACACCCAGCCCTATCCTCCAGATCCCTCATTTTTGCAGTCCACGGCAGCTGCGACTACGTCGAATGCAAGCAGCTCTGGAACACCCTTATGGATACCCACAGTTCCCTTAACAACCTTTCGTGGCTTTGCATTGGGGCTTTCAACACAATCTCTAGCAACGATGAAAAGTCGGAGGGGGGCACCCTTCCAACCAACCGACAATGAATGACTTCAACTCCTTCATTTTTTAGGCCAACTTACACCCCCTTCCCTACTCCGACAATTCCTTTACCTGGTACAACATGCAAGAAGGAGCTCGTCGCCAATATTCCTGCCTGGATCGCGCTCTTGTAGACAATCGGTAGGCCGATATGAATCTCATCTCCAACCTATCCTACCTCAACTCCACAGAATCCAACCACTCTCCCTCCTTATTGAGGTCAGCAACATCACTAACTCGATTAAAAAACCCTTCAGATTCCTGGACCTCTGGAGACATCACCCTCAATTCTAAAATATTGTTGCATCTGCCTGGAATTCAACGAACAAACCGGACCCCCTTATCAGAGTGGCCGTCAAACTTAAGGCCACCAGGAGCGCCCTGATTTCCTGGAGTTAACTCGCGTTTGGCAACATCTTCCAAGAAATCAAAAATATGGAGGACGATGTCACTCGCGCTGAGATTAGATTTTCCACGGATGGCTGCTCAGAGAACCGAGCCACACTTAACCTTAACAAGGCTATCCTTAAATCCCGCCTGAAAGTGGAGATAAAATTCTGGAAGCAGAAAGCCAGATTGACTTGGGACATCGAGGGCGACAGAAACTCCGCTTTCTTCCACGCCTGTATTAGGGACGCAGGCATCAACTCACTCTTCATCAAATCTCTGACGATAATGACACCTTACTCAAAGATCAGCAGACCATCCAGGTGGCTACTGCCAACTTCTACTCCTAACTTTTCACTAAAGACGTCGTCGCCAAAGACGAGATCTTCATGGTGAAGATCCCTCCATTAATAGAAGAGCAGGATAATAAACTTCTACTAACCCCTCCTTCCACAGAAAAAGTTAAGTCCACGGTCTGGGCCCTTGACGAACAAAATGCTCCTGGTCCAGATGGATTCTCTGGGGTTTTCTTCAGGTCCTATTGGAACATCATTCACACCGATGTGATCGAAGCCTCTACCGCCTTCTCCAAGGAGCGTGTTATCCAAAATCTTTATCTTGTGCCAACCCCATCTTAATCCCTAAAAAGGATAACCCGGAGACCTTCAACGATTTCAGACCGATCATCTTATGCACCTTCGCCAATAAAATCATCTCCAAGATCATCGCCACCCGTATGGCCCACATCCTCCCCAAGATCATCTTCGAGGAACAGAGCGGATTAGTCCCAGGACGAAACATCACTGATAACATCCTCCAAGGCTAAGAGATGATAATATGCATGAAATTCCCGTCTAGGGGGGTAATATCGCCATCAAGCTTGATATGGAGAAGGCCTACGATCGCCTGGACTGAAAATTCTTGATTTGGGTCCTCAGGGCATATGTGTCACGCCCCGCTCTCGTAGGAGCGATCGTCCTCGCTAAGGCGTGATGCCGCACGGGCCTAGGTTGCGCCCGTACAAGGCTAAGTCTAGAAACGGCCGATTTGAGCTAGGCCACAGAGTCGTACAGAGTGTCCCCATTTGCAGCAGAAAGTAAATGAACACAAATTGAAACGAATTCAAACTCTTTATTGACATTCAAGAAGTTTACAAGTGGCGCTAGGCCAAGATTACAAATCGCTCAAGCTCTCTCTCTCTGGAACATAAAATGTGTGCCAAATGGCTTACAAGATGGAATGATTCATGGCGATGTTCCGATATATTATGTCCTGTATATGGTGCTTCAGCTTCTTGCAACGCACCAAGACTCCAGAGTTGGTTCCGCGCCTTAGCACGTTCGTGGGAAGCTCCGTACCCGACGACGTCTCCTGCATCCTGTAAGCAAACTGTGGGGTTATCAGTACATTGTTATGCACTGGTGGGGAGGCTAGCTTTCCCACAATGCTATCATTACCAAACACGTTCTATTTACTTTTATGCACCGTCTATCATTCATTGTCTTTATAATCTTTCCTTAGGGTCAGTTTTATGACATATTTCATAACCTATCTCATGTTGCTGAATTCAAGTGTTTGTATAGAAATACATGCACGACTTACCCATACTTACCATCCGGCCTTTCCTGTCCAAAGTAAACTAAGTTAGTCAAAAATTCATATAAACTTTCAATGTCAAGTGCGTGTCCCTACCTCAGGTCCTAGCACGACGTAGGCGTGTTTTCTAACTCAATTTCACGAAGTACTCTCAATCATTTGGTGTGTTTTATTCAAGCCTGTTCAGAAGGCGCTTCATTTAGTTTGCTTAGACTACTTTGTTTCAATGCAAGGACTTGCACGTAAATTGCCACCAGCAAAGCCCACTTAATCTATATGCACCGATCGCTGGCATCACAAGCCATTTTGGACACATTCTCTTTGGTATTCTCACCTATCGAAGCATGATGGCTGGTACACCTTGATAGTCTCTTGAAATGCCTGGCCTTACGTCTCTTTGAGTGGCCGAGCCCCCACTCAAAGCAGCCCGTAAGCCCCCATTTTTGATTTCGTCTAGGCCGACCATGATATTCCTCCCCCTCGATCGTGCCACAGAATCCTTCTTCTTCACGGCCATGATATTCCTCCCTCGCTCGTGCCGCGTTGTCCACGACCATTTCGTATTGACTTGTCATTTAACTTAACGGCTGTCTTTGAGCCATAATGCATTATCAACCAGGTTGGCGTTTGTACAGCGCGAGTAGCGAGCCCCGTTGCACGTGCCCGTCATACATGTCGCTAACCATTCTTTTCCTTCTTACCTTTCATTCATTCTTTCTTTTCTTCTTTCACTTGTCTGTTCGTTCATTGATTCATTCACACATTCATTCATTCATTCGTTGACTCATTTATTCACTTATTCATTCATTCATTCATTCACGTATTCATTTATTCTTTCGTTGATTCATTCATTCACTTATTCGTTCATTCATTTATTCATTATGCAACTACCCGTGGGGGAGTCGCCTTGGCGATCCATCGGTCCTGAAGTCTTCCAATGTTGCTATACTCTACTCGGAACGACTATATCGATAGTCTTCCGTTTTATTGTTGTAAACCGTTTATTATTTCATTGTTGAACGCATAAGAGACTTGAATGTAAGCTTGTGCCTTAGCACGAGCGTAGAGCACGGTGCGAGAGTTCTCACATTTTCTATGTTCTTTTCCATATTCTATATAAGCATACAAGATGGAATTATTCCCTTAGCTAGGTGCGTTGAGTCATTTATTAGCATGCATGGTGTTATTGTCTAGCGATTCTAGCATTAGTGTCCGTATTATTATGTGTCTAGGCTAAGCAAAGACGGGTTTATCAGAGCCACCCACCTTAGCGATGTTCGCATCGGCCGAGCGATACTTCGAACGCGCATTTGAAAGTCTAAGTCTGGATTTCCTCTTGACGGGTCAATGTAAGCCTTGTATCGATTCTTCATCAGGTCGATGCCAACACTTCGGGTCGACGGCTCGTTTGAGTCGTTGCACTTGCCGTTTGAATCAGCGTTCCGCTAGGGCGGAGCGGGTCATTACATAATACACCACTCAAAACAAGTATCGTCCTCGAGACTTCCTGAGTGCAGGTCATCCTACCATTCCTTAACTCGTGTCGTCGTGTTTCTTAGACAATCCCTATCGAATGGCTTTACCGCTTGATGGTACCGAACTATACTCGATACCTTTCCAAGTTTTGTGTCTACATACGTTTGGTCGATTTTATCGAATAACTTTTCATTCATTTAGAGTTGATGGTACTTATTCAATTCAAGTGTTTCTTCGACTTGGTTGCTATTTCTTCGTGTCATGGGACTGTAATGGTCGTACGAGGTACATTGTAATTCATCAAACACGAGAGTCCTAGGCTGAGGCAAGCTCACTCATTCGTTTATGTGCATTGCAACACCCACTTGCAGCTGCATTCGAGTTTATCATATCGCTGAGTTTAGATCATGCACCTATTCAAGGTGTCCCCCGAATACGTACATTTCAACCAAGCTTAGCGATTAGCGAAGTCGGACAAGCTACTCGTGATAGTTTTGATTTGCCGATCGTTTTGCTAACTTCGATTTAAAATCGAACTCGTGTGCATCTCACTATCATTTATTTCGATCTTCGAGATTATTCGACTCGTTTCTCAAGCATTCTCGTCTACTAAATCAATACGATTTCTTCTTAGCGGGGTTGACCAAGTCTAAGTTATTTTCATCCGATTCAAGACCAAGTATTACAATATCATCGAGTACGTCTTCCAACCAATGATTCAATTCGTTATACCAACTTTACTTGCGCATCATCCATTCCTATCATTTTCTTCGTTTGGGGCCAATCTCGTCGTCGTTCACGCACATTCCGCCTACACGTTTCTTTTAACACGATCTCAATCCCCGATACTTTCCATTCCTCAAGTCTCATTTGGAATTCAACGTGTCACTTGGTTGGATCGTGCACGCATTCCAGACGTCTCCAAAATATATGCATTCACCAAACCGCGTGATAGAGAATTCATCATTCTCACTCGAGTCGCATCGTGCATATACTCCAGCGTCCCTGAAATATATGTATGTCAGCCGAATCTCATGAGTAGGATTTCCTATTCTTGAACCATTTCATCCATCCACACCAATCCCTAAGATTAATCTTTCGATTTCTAACTCTTGAAACAGGGGCATCTCGCCTAACCGCTAGGCCATTTCTCAAGGCTAAGTCAATGTCAGGATTGGAATCATAGTTCCCCAACAATAATGCCAACACTGACCCCAATCCTAGGGTCAAACCAAAGTCGATAGTATGGGATTTTCTATCCAAGCTCGCGTCACTCAGATTTCTAAACATCGAGCACGATCACCTATTCGTATTAATGCTTTTGTTGCGCGTATTCGAATCCATTCAAATTACCAATTATAACCAATTCATGTATTCGATCACGATGTCGTCTAACTTTGACAATATGTTGTGCCCCAATCTTATGCGAGTTCGATTATCCACGATGGTTCATGAATCACCATGCAACGCTCTCGCGGAATAATTATTCTCATCGGGGCGTAACTTTTGCTTGCGTCTAGACTAATTCATTCTTGATACGCGGATTGGACCTACGCAATCCTCAAATTCAACTGTCATGCACGCTAAGTTATTTTCGAGTCCACATTCGCATCATACCACAAGTCAATGTATCAAATTTGCCATGCCATGCAAGTTCGATCACCCCCGCTGTATGAATCACCATACCAGCGCTCACGCGGAGTGATCGCCCTAATCGGCGTGACGCATGTGCGAGGCTGGAGTTGCGCTCGCATAAGACAATAACGTCAACATTGTGGTTGTCAACGAAGCATATCCAAATATTTTCATTTTTCATCCAAGCCAAATTTCGGTTCGATAGTCTGACCGTCATTCGTTCAACTAGAAAATCCTCGAGCCACGTCTATATTTTCCTCAACACGTTTCAATATCTTGAGTATAGCATCCATCGGAATAATGACATTTGCACGATCGTCATTCACCGAGTCAGAGTACCCCCGAGTTATCGTATATCGATCTTTGATACGCCTCAATACCATCGACGATATGCGTAACCTGACGATCTTCCTTTGTAACCAATTTTGAGTCGTGCGACTGATGCTATTGTCCGAACTGGATATACCACAATTCCATTCGATTCAATCCAAGATCAAGTTCGATCGCTATTCCTCAAGCTAGTTTCAATATCGCTCTCCAAAACTCAAGTCACGTTTCATTTGACCCAATCCGAAATCACAAGTGCTATCCTCTAGCTTCCTCGATCAAGATATACATCTTTATTCATCGTTCCGAGTCATTTTCTAACTTACATTGCCCATTAATAAGTTGTCCGAACGACATCTCGTTCAGGACATTCGAAGTCACGATCAACTAAGCGCGACGCGTTCTAAGGCTTTGCGCGATCGCATCGCCTCGCCAACATACTCGCCGTTACTCGTAATCCTCAATTTTGCTCGAATAATTTCCAAGAAAATCCATACACCACTCGGATTCGAGCCATCCTATTTAATCCACAATCATATTCGCATCATTTGCTAAGACATATTTCAGATTCGTTTGACGAATCTCTAGCGTAATCGCTCACGTCGTATCGACGCACTAAGTCGTTCGCACTATTCCTCAAAATCCAAATTACTCTTCCGTGCATGCCTAAGCGTTAGTTTGATAGCGTTCCTATCGATATACACTCTAAGTGTAGCTTCGTTCCCGACCGAACGGTACTTGATATCGCTCGCAACTCGATTGTACCAAAAAGTCGAGGTACGCGACACGCGGTACAACTTAGCCAAAAGACCGTGTGCATAGCTATCCCGTGCGGACTATATTCGAGTTTGCACGCTCACTTATTCTCGTTCGAGCGATAATCGATCTCGCTCGTAACTCGTTTGCACTAGAAGGTCTAGGTGCACGATACTCCGCACAACTTAGCCAAAATGCTGCGTGCATAACCATCCCATTCAAACTATACTTTGGTCTCGTGTACTCGTTCACCATTGTCAGCGTAAGGTTATTCAAGCACGCCTTGCGTTTGCTAACTTCTAGCATTTTAGTTTTTCTTTCGACTCAAGTCCGTCATAGTTTGGCACAAAGGCCTTCGTCTATCGATCCCGTTCAACCGAGTACTCGCACGAGCTTTTGAAAATATTAGACTTATTGTATGGAACATCCCAAGGCACAACGAGAGAGAGCGTATACTTCTTTTGTTTCAAAACGAGCTTTCAAACTGAGAGAATCGAAATTGAAGTCCAAGGACGTAAAGCCGTGCTCTGATACCAATCTGTCATACCCCGCTCCCGTAGGAGCGATCGTGCTCACTAAGGCGTGATGCCGCACGGGCCTAGGTTGCACCCGTGTAAGGCTAAATCTAGAAACGGGCGATTTGAGCTAGGCCATAGAGTCGCACAGAGTGTCCCCATTTGCAGCGGAAAGTAAATTAACACAAATTGAAGCGAATTCAAACTCTTTATTGACATTCAAGAAGTTTACAAGCGGCGCTAGGCCGAGATTACAAATCGCTCAAGCTCTCTCTCTCTGAAACATAAAAGGCGTGCCAAATGGCTACAAAATGGAATAATTCATGGCGATGTTCCGATACATTATGTCCTGTATATGGTGCTTCAGCTTCTTGCAACGCTCCAAGGCTCCATAGTTGGTTCTGCGCCTTAGCACGTTCGAGGGAAGCTCCACACCCGACGACGTCTCCTGCGTCCTGCAAGCAAACTGTGGGGTTATCAGTACATTGTTATGCACTGGTGGGAAGGCTAGCTCACCCACAATGCTATCATCACCAAACATGTTCTATTTACTTTTGTGCACCGTCTATCATTCATTGTCTTTCTAATCTTGCCTTAGGATCAGTTTTATGGCATATTTTATAACCTATCTCGTGTTGCTGAATTCAAGTGTTTGTATGGAAATACATGCACGACTTACCCATACTTATCGTCCGGCCTTCCCTGTCCAAAGTAAACCAAGTTAGTCAACAATTCATATAAACTTTCAATGTCAAGTGTGTGTCCTTGCCCCAGGTCCTAGCGTGACGTAGGCGTGTTTTCTAACTCAATTTCACGAAGTACTCTCAATCATTTGGTGTGTTTTATTCAAGCCTGTTCAGAAGGCGCTTCATTCAGTTTGCTTAGACTACTTTTTTCAATGCAAGGACTTGCACGTGGATTGCCACCAACAAAGCCCACTTAATCTATATGTACCGGTCGCTGGTATCAAAGCCATTTTGGAAAAATTCTCTTTGGCATTCTTACATATCGAAGCGTGATGGCTGGTACACCTTGATAGTCTCTTGAAATGCCTGGCCTTACGTCTCCTTGAGTGGCCGAGCCCCCACTCAAAGCAGCCGGTAAGCCCCCATTTTTTATTCCGCCTAGGCCGGCCATGATATTCCTCCCCCTCGATCGTGCTGCGGAATTCTTCTTCTTCACGGCCACGATATTCCCCCCTCGCTCGTGCCGCGTTGTCCACGACCATTTCGTATTGACTTGTCATTTAACTTAACAGCTGTCTTTGAGCCATAATACGTTATCGACCAGGTTGGCGTCCGTGCAGCGCGGGTAGCGAGCCCCGTTGTACGTGCCCGTCATACCTGGCGCTAACCATTCTTTTGCTTCTTATATTTTATTCATTCTTTCTTTCACTTGTCCGTTCGTTCATTGATTCATTCACATATTCATTCATTCATTCGTTGACTCATTCATTCACTTATTCATTCATTCATTCACGTATTCATTCATTCTTTCGTTGATTCATTCATTCACTTATTCGTTCATTCATTCATTCATTATGCAACTCCCTGTACGGGAGTCGCCTTGGCGACCCATCGGTCCCGAAGTCTTCAAATGTTGCTATACTCTACTCGGAACGACTATGTCGATAGTCTTCCGTTTCATTGTTGTAAACTGTTTATTGTTTCATTGTTGAACGCATAAGGGACTTGAACGTAAGCTTGTGCCTTAGCACGAGCGTAGAGCGCGGTACGAGAGTTCTCACATTTTCTATGTTCTTTTCCATATTTTATACAAGCATACAAGATGGAATTATTCCCTTAGCTAGGTGCGTTGAGTCATTTATTAGCATGCACGGTGTTATCGTCTAGCGATTCTAGCATTAGTGTCCGTATTGTTATGTGTCTAGGCTCAGCAAAGACGGGTTCATCGGAGCCATCCAACTTAGCGATGTTCGCATCGGCTGAGCGATACTCCGAGCGCGCCTTTGAAAGTCTAAGTTTGGATTTCCTCTTGACGGGCCAATGTAAGCCTTGCATCGATTCTTCATCAGGTCGATGCCAACTCTTCGGGTCGACGGCTCGTTTGAGTCGTTGCACTTGCCGTTTGAATCAGCGTTCCGCTAGGGCGGAGCGGGTCATTACAATATGGCTTCTCCGAAACATGGATAGACATCATATACAGATCTGCTAGCAACTCATGGTTCTCTACTGTTATCAATGGTCAAGCAGAAGGTTTTTTCAAATCTAGCCGAGGGGTTCGCCAAGGAGACCCTCTTTCCTCCACCATATTCATCATTGCCGCCGAAGCTCTCAGCAGAAATCGCAACGACATGGCCAACATCCCCAGATTCTACCACTTTCATACTACTGCCGGCTGTCCCCTAATCACCCACCTGGCCTACGCCGACGACAACCTCATCTTCTCCTTCGGTGACGTCGGATCTGTGTAGGTGGTCTGTAACATCTTGGAAAAATACACCAGATGCTTCGGTCAATGGATCAATCATGACAAAAGTGTCATATACACCCACCATAAAGCCGACAGGAGCCACTCGGCCACTCTCACCAATCTTACCTCCTTCACCACCGCTTACCCACCGTTCACCTACCTGGGATGCCCATTACTGTACGGTAGATCTAATTCGGGCATCTTCAGCAGGCTCGTTAACAAGACTAGGAAGAAGATCGAGGGCTGGCACAACGCTACTCTTTTCCAAGGCGACAAGATGATCCTCATCAAGCACGTTCTGTCTTCCATCTCTATCTACACCCTGGCCGTCAGCTTTCCGCCTTCGCAGGTGCTATCCTTCCTGGAAACTCTCTTCGCCAACTTCTTTTGGGGTCATCAAGATGGTAAAGATAAGCACCACTGGGCCAGCTGGGATACGATAGCCAAACCGACGGACGAAGGGGGCCTCAGATTCATTAAATTAACGCAAATTATGGACGCCTGCTCCATAAAATTGTGGTGGAAGATTAGATCACATAACTCTCTCTGGACGCGATTCATGAAAGGTAGATACTTCCCACATGCACACCCAACGTCGACGGTGGCCAACGACCGTTCATCAGCATCCTGGCGTCGCATTCTTCACGGTCGTCAGCTAGCTGAACCCCTTATCCGCTTGCGGCTTGGCAACGACACCTCATTGCCTTGCCACGAAAGGTGGATTGGTGATACGGTGTTCCATCTCTCCCCAGATGCCCCACCGAACTGCACGATCCGGGTTCTACGGAGCAGCGCTTCGGGTTGGAGATGGGAACGCATCAGAGATTGGATCGGGACGGAGGCGACGATCGAGATCGCCGTCGTGGACGTACGGATCAACGATCTTCCAGACACCCAGATTTGGGCCCCCACCATCAAAGATTCATTTCGATGGCATCTGCCAGGCACGAGGTCAGGGCCGGAGGCGTGCCATCCACTTTGATCGCTCTATTCTGGCAAACATGTATACCCTTCAAGTGGTCTTTCTTGATCTGGAGAGCTCAGCACAGGAAGCTTCCGACCGATGACTCTCTAACCACCATAGGTTTCAGCCTAGCATCCAGCTATCACTGCTGTACCTTCCATAAACCAGAAACAGTGGAGCACATCCTGCTCTCCGGAGATCTCGCTGATCAGATTTGGCGTGACCTTGCTCATCGATGCAGGATAAGGCATCGGCACGGGGGCTTCAACTGGGGCGACTTCCATTGTCATCAGATCGCTGCAGCCGCTGGTATTTGGGTGCTCTGGAAGAACCGAAACAAATTCAGGTATGAAGACCGCTAATACAACGCGGCTCAACTGATCCGCGAAATCCTCCGTCAGATTTTTAAACTCAAGATCCGCTGCTGCCACTCCTCGGACCGATTTTGGCAGGCTTTGCGTTAGCCCGTCTGCAGCGCCCTCTGGCGATCGGTTTGGTTATTAGCTTTTGTTGTTTTTTCGCGCTAGACGCGCTTACTTGTATAGGCTTCGGTATTTTGCGCCTGATACATCAATAAACGTTCGGTTTGTTTAAAAAATATATATATATTTATATTTATATATATATATATATATATATATATATATATATACACCAGATACATCTACAAGAACATCTTTGGACGTACCACATGACTATGTGGGCTTGGATTTTGTTCGGATCCAGTTCGAACTAAATTGATAAAATCAGGTCTTCTAAAAAGTAAAAAAATCTTAATAATAAATAATTAAGCTATTTAGAGGGATTAAGTCATAACTTTGACTGATTTTCCTAATTAGGACACAGCTATTGCTAGGCTTTTCCTACTATGGCTAAAATACTAATCAAAGCACACCACTACACTAGCCGTGCCAAAATTCCTACTCGATATGTATCTCAAAATTAACCATGACTAAGGCACACACACACACACACACATATATATATATATATATATATATATATATATATATATATATATATATATATATGTATATGTATCTCAAAATTAACCATGACTAAGGCACACACACACACACACACATATATATATATATATACATATATATATATATATATATATATATATATATATATATATATATATATATATATATGTATATATATATATATATATATATATATATATATATATAGTATTAGGTTATTATAATTATAAACATATATATACAAAATGGTATTTAAATCTATTTGGTTATATAACATCCCAAGATAAATTCAAAATAAATTTACTAAGTCATGGGAACCTAATGTGGGTCAACCAAGTAGGTTTAGCTACGTTAGGGTCCAAATATATTTTCTAGTCAAATCGGACTCGAAAAGACAATCAATGAGTCTCTTGTGCCATTTGCAAATAAATAGCACATGGAAACTCGATTGAGTGGTACACCCTTGGCATGCGCGTCATAGGTTCAAAATGGATCAAAATCATATATTGGGTCAAATGATTTTGTTCGATGCCGAGTCTCGAACTCACGTTGGAAGTTAGTTCTATAATTACGATAAACGGTCAAATCGCCTAAATTGACCCAAAGTTGTGTAAAGTTATGTCACGTCCCAGTACAGGAATACGGAGACGGACTAGGCCAGCTACTCCATATGAGGTATGCAAACGTCATACGACGATCGTGGCTGTCAAAAGACAAGAGGTGCATACTACAATCAAGTCTCCTATGGTCTCACAGAGCATCTACGTCTCAATCATTCAAAACAAGAAAACAACAATTAATGAGCATATGAGATAAAGCAGTAAGGTGTCCCCGACGCTTCATCAAAATAATCATGGAGATCTAGCTTCATAAGTTAGCTAGCCCAGAGAGTCATAGGTACATAATCGTATTCAGCTGTAGTCTGATTTAATTACAATTATGCAAAAAACAAAATATCCAGATTAACCGGCTAAACAGGTGCCGGTGGCTAAACGCCAAAACATAAGTGATGAAAACTAGAGTGGTGGAGAAGAAATCCACTCAAGTTCTCCGCCAGCCATGCTTCTAGTATGCACCATTGACGTCAAAGATGAAGGTCGGATCCTCAGGCTCTGCTACGTGATCTGGCCAAACAAAACCAGCGGGGTCAGCCCCGAATAGCAAGTACTACAAGAGAGCACAAAAGAGTGAGATAAAACCCAAGCATAAAATAATAATATTAGTAAGGGCTTCCGGTCATAACCTCGGTCCACAGCCTGTCATAGCATGATAGACCAACCCAACAACCAAACAAGGACATGGGTTAGACCACACACCATGACAGTCTATGTCCCTCGGCTACTAACGGAAGGTACAAGGCACAGTCAAGTCATTTTTTAAGCGGTCATTCACTCCTGCGGCTTTCTATATTTGGCAGAGTTATCCCCGTGAAACTAATTAAAAGGAATCCTCAGATCGTGTCAACCCAACAGGACTAGCCAAACCATTAGATATATAGTACATTGATTATGCACCGGTCCCCAAGAGGGCTACCAAGCTAAAACATATAATACATAACTCATAGAAGTCGGATATAGTCATCTGCTAAAGGCGAATGAAATCATATCCGTGGCGGCCAACCCGACACGTCAGGACTGGACCTGGGGTAACTAGTATGGCACGATCTCGAATTCTTCCCACCTAATGCATCTACCAAGTTAGTGGCCTAGTTAATCCTTAGGTTATCCTTGGAGTTCATATGTCGTAGTCACATGCTCACTCCCTTAGATATCGTACAATGTACGAGTACCCCAAGAAGGGATCCGTACTGGCTCGTGGAGTCATACGTATGTACCCCTTCTTGGTGTAATGCAACACACAGCACATACTACGTTATTGCTACCGACCATTCGCTATATAAATGCTGGACTCTTGGATGTACTAGCAGGTATCACGTAGGAACACTTAGCACATAGGATAGCACCTCAGTGCTCACATAGATTGTATCTTAGTACACACATAGGTTTATCCAGCACTCGTATAGGTAGTCAGATCAAGAATAAGGACTAAGATACAAGGACACATGCGGCCGAGGGTTTATGCGGCCAAGGGCTCATACGGCCAAGACTCATGCGGCCAAGGCTCATACGGCCAAGGCTCGTACGCCCAAGACTCGTGCGGCCAAGGCTCGTGCGGCCAAAGCTCGTGCGGCCAAGGCTCATCTTCTCCAAAAATTTGAGAAAGATGGCCATGGAATCCATGAACTTCAAACTTGCACAAGTCGGCCAAAATAAAATGAAATCTAACTTTTCAAAGGTCAAATTTGGGTAAAATGAAATGATATACCACATGGAACAACTAGATTTTGAAAATAAGTAAGTTTAATATATCAAAACCAAGAAAAACCAAAAATGATATAAACTTAGATCTACAAGAATCCATCCATCAAAATCGAAAATACCAAGTACTAAACTTGTAGAAGGTGATGAGAAGAACAATATAGATAAATAATATCAAAGAAAAAAAAATCAAGGATGAAAAATGCACAAATCTTTACTTTTGAGCAATTTCTACTTGCCTAATGGTGGTGGTTGAGGGAATTGAATGAGAGAGTGAATGAGAAAAGAGAGTGTGAATGAAATTATTTATAGTGAGTGAGGGTTGGCTCCACCAAACCCTAGTCTCTAAACATTCTCTAACCATTCCACTAATGACATGTCTAAATGCTACATGCAACAATTAGTAAAACAATAAATTAAAGGTGCACATGTACAAATACTGTACACAGGAATTAAAAAATGAAAATACGTATGTCAGGATCGGGGAGTGACATCTCTACCCTCCTTAGAAAAATTTCGTCCTCAGAATTCCTGCCATGATAAGATAAAGAAATCATGGCAAGCAAGGTACTAATTACAAGACTAACTACACATACAATTCCGTCAATTCTAGCAGGCATTAGAAAACAATCATCTACCCTAGTGGGTGCAATAAAAACAGGAAAACATATTACAAAGGCATAAGGATAAATATACCTTCCGAGTCGAACAAGTACGAATATCGAGATCTAATCTCGTCCTCGCGCTCCCATGTCGACTCCTCCGGTGAGTGATGGCCATAAGCGACGCGGACAAGATTAATAGTCCGGTTCTTGAGTATCTTCTCTCGTCGATCCAAAATGGATACGGGTTGCTTCTCGTAAGTCAGGTCGGTACCGACGACCAGCTCAGAATGATCGAGGATGTGACTCGGATCCGAAATATACCCACGCAACTGAGATACATGAAATACATCATATACATCACGTAGTAAAGGTGGAAGGGCAAGACGTAAGCAACATCGCCTACCCGAGCGAGAATATCAAATGGACCAACGTATCTCGGACTAAGCTTTCCTCAGGTTCCAAATATGATAATACCCCAAGTAGGAAAAATTTGCAAAAATACTTGGTCACCAACACCAAACTAGGCCTACGATGCTGATCTGCCCAGTGTCGGTGTCTGTCCTGCGTAACTCGAAGCCGCTCTCTGATCAACTTGACCGTTTCCACAGTCTGCATGATCATCTTTGGTCCCAATAATTTTTGTTCTTCTACATTGTCCCATGCCAGAGAGGATATGTATTTTCTTCTATATAATGCTTTAAACGGTGCCATCTGTATACTTGCCTGATAACTATTATTGTAAGAGAACTCTACTAAATGAAGATAATCTTCTCAAGTTCCGTCGAAGTCTAAAGTACAAGTCCGTAACATCTCTTCTAATGTCTGAATGGTTCTCTCTGACTGTCCGTCTGTCTGCGGAAGATAGGTTGTACTGAACCTCAACTTGGTATCCAAACTTTGATGCAAACTCTACCAAAAGTGAAAGGTGAACCGTGTGTCTCGATCTGCTACTATACTGACTGAAACACCATGATGTCTTACAATCTACTTCATAAACATTTCTGCCAAATGTTCAGTAGATTGCCCTACTCTGAAAGGAAGAAAATGAGCAACCTTCATGAGCCGATCCACAATCCCAAACTGCGTTTCGACCAGTCGGGGTTCTAGGTAAACTGGTCACAAAGTCCATCGTAATGTGCTCCCATTTTTATTCTGGAATATGAAGCGACTGCAATAATCCTACTAACCTCTGCTGCTCTGCCTTTACTTGCTGACATACCAAACATCTGGACACAAATCTCGTTATCTTCCTCTTCATGCCATTCTACCAAAAGTGCTGCTTTATATCTTGGTACATCTTTGTGCCTCCGGGATGGATGGAATAAGGAGAACTATGACTCTCTGACATAACTTTCTGTCGAAGGTCTCCACCGGGTAAACAAAGACGGTTTTCGAACCTAAGTGTACCATCCTCATGGATTACTAACTCTTTTCTGAGTCCTAATTCACATTCTGATCGAAGCTTCTGGATTCGCGGATCCTCTGCCTGGGTTGCTCTGATCCTCTCCACTAAAGTAGACTGAATCTGCAAACAGGCCATAACTCCTGTATCTTGTGGCAAGATCACTTCAATTTCCATTTTTTGAAGATCTTCCAAAATATGCCTCTGCGAGGTTAAAATGAATGTGCTACCACTCCTGCTCAAGGCATCTACTACCACATTCGCCTTGCCTAGATGATACTAAAGATTTACATCAAAGTCCTTCAGTAACTCCAACCATCTTCTTTGTCTCATGTTTAGGTCCCTATGGGTAAATACATACTTTAGGCTCTTATAATCGGTGTAGATCTCCACTAGATCCCCATATAAATAGTGCCTCCATAACTTAAGCGAAAACACCACTACTGCTAATTCCAGGTCATGGGTCGGGTAGTTCTTCTCATGATCTCGAAGCTGTCGAGATGCATATGCTATCACCTTACCATGCTGCATCAATACACACCCAAGACCCTTCCCGGATGCATCATAATATACTGTAAACCCTCCCGATCCTACTGGAAGCGTCAAGATCGAGGCTGGGATTAATCTCTTCTTCAATTCTTCAAATGATGCCTGACACTCTGCTGACCAAACAAACTCTACATCCTTATGTGTCAAACGCGTCAAGGGTACCGAAATTCTGGCAAAGTCTGCCACGAACCTTTTGTAATAACCTGCCAATCCCAAGAAACTATGCACATCTGCAATCGTCTTCGGAACTGGCCAATTTTTTACTGCCTCAACCTTCTTCGGATCTACTAACACTCCTGCTCCAAAGACGATGTGTCCTAGGAACGAAATACGATCCAACCAAAACTCACATTTACTAAACTTCGCATAAAGTTGATGCTCCCTCAAGGTCTTCAAAACTGTCCGAAGATGTTTCTCATATTTTTCTTCACTACTGGAATAGACGAGAATGTCGTCTATGAACACTACTACAAACTTATCCAAATATGGCATAAAGATGTGATTCATCAAATCCATAAACACGGCTGGGGCATTAGTCAGTCCAAATGGCATCACCAGAAACCCATAATGCCCATACCGCGATCTAAATACTATCTTGGGTATGTCCTGCTCCCGGACCCTCACTTGATAATATCCAGATCGAAGATCAATCTTAGAGAAGACGCAGGCCTTACTTAACTGATCAAACAAGTCGTCGATCCTTGGTAACGGATACTTGTTCTTCACTGTTACTGCATTCAACTGCCGGTAATCAATGCACATTCGCGTCGATCCATCCTTCTTGGGTACTAAAATCACTGGTGCTGCCCAGGGCAATTCACTGTCTCGGATAAACTTCTTTG
Source organism: Iris pallida (assembly GCA_029216955.1). Taxonomy (NCBI): domain Eukaryota; kingdom Viridiplantae; phylum Streptophyta; class Magnoliopsida; order Asparagales; family Iridaceae; genus Iris; species Iris pallida. Next base: position 2,726,540 of record JANAVB010033019.1, read on the forward strand.
CCTTCAGTTCTTTTTCATGCTGGTATAACTTGTCTAACTCTGACGCGACATCCTGTAAACTATGTCGACTTTAGGCTCCGTTCTAAGATTCAACTCAATATAAAACTCCATATCTCTCACCGATGGTATACCTGGAAGCTCATCTGGAAATACATCAATAAACTCTCTGACCACTCTTGGTATCTGTTCCTGCTCTGCCAATGCTTCTGCAACAATGCCCTTGGTTCGATCCTCCAATGATCGAACAAAGACAAACTCCTTAACGCCAGGTACATTAAATACTATCCTACGTCCTGAACAATCTATCGTCGCATGACTGTCTCTCAACCAGTCCATGCCTAGGACAACGTCAAAGTTGCCCATAGGGAACTCAATCAAAGATGCGGGCAATAATCGCCCATACACTACGACCGGACATACAAAGCACACTCTGCTAACTCCTATGAGCCCATTACCAGTGAGTATATTCATCCTCTCTGGCAATGCCTTGAACTTCAATCCAATACGTGTTGCAAATCGTACAGATATAAAAGAGTGGATAGCCCCCGAATCAAATAATGCTACTGCAGAAAAAGAGGTAACAGAAATATTACCTGCAACCACGTCGCCTGAAGCTAGCGTATCCTCCAGTGATAAGGTAAAGGCCTAGCCCTGGCCTTGCTGAGCTCCCTACTGCTATCTTTCTTGTCCATGTTGTTGTTGTGGCCTCTGCTGGCCTCTCTGGTTCTGCGCCTGGAGAAACATCTGAGCCTGCATCGACAAAGGCTGGGCTAGTGGCCTTATGGCCAATGCTGGTCCTCTGCTCGGTGCTGCCCCCAGAGCTGGCAATACCAGAAACTGCTGAACCGGCCCTCCTGGCCTCTGCATCATAGGACAATTAACAATTCTGTGGTCTGGACTGCCATACCTCATGCACAATCCATTAGCTGAATGACACACATCCCTAGTGTGCCCTCCCTTACCGCAGTAAGTACATCCAATGGGCGCCCCTGGCGCTGCTGCTGGTTCCTCGACTGCTGATGTCGAATTGGTACTGTTATATTTGATACCGCCGTCCTTCGCAGCGCTCCTGACTCATGAACACGGATGCCAGGTATTGGCACCGAAGTTCGCTGTACTGCTCCTCCGCCCCTACTCTGGGGATGATACCTCTTCTGGCCCCCATGTCTTGTTGCCAACCTTTGTTGGATGAGTTCATGCCTCCGAGCTGCTGTTAAAATGGCATCAAAAGTCTGATAGTCATGTCATTCTACTAGCTATAGAATCTCCAAATGAAGTCCCTGCTGGAATCTCATAGCCTTCTCTGGCTCCGTAGCCACCATCGTCGGTGCAAACCGCCTCAATCTGCAGAACTTTGCTGCATATCCATCCACCGTCTTACCAGCCTGCTTGAGACTGATAAACCTCTGCTATAGCTCATACCGCACTACCACGCCAAAGTACTTGGCCTTGAATCTGGTACTGAAGCTATCCCAAGGAACAGGATGCCTCATTCCAACCTCTTCCAATGCCCACCAGTCACGGGCGAGATCCTGAAGCAATAATCTGACTTTGTCAACCTTCTCTTCTGCTGGAACCTTTGTTGTGGTCAATATGACCTCAATATCCTGAATCCAAGCATCTGCCGTGATGACATCCTCCCTGCTGTCAAAGTATCTCGGGTTAAGTCGACAAAACCTTTCCGACGTGCCCGAATCATTCCTAACACTTCTCTCAAGGGCTAATTGTAACCCCTGATTCAGTAGCACATTCTGTTCCTACTGCTGGGTCTGCTGTTACTGTTGGGTTGCCACCTGACGCTGTTGAGTGGCTAAAAATCCTCGGATGACCTCCAGGAGTATTGCAGCATCATGTACTGTCATCGCTGCCGGCACCGCGGGGGGTACAGGAGTTTCTAGAACCTGCGGTTCCAATGGCTCTGATATCACTTCCACTCGGATCTGGTCAGGAGAAGGTATTCTTTCCTGCTGCTACCCCGTCGAGCCATACTCTACTGGACGTTCCTCCATGTTGGCCTCGCCAGCTACTGAGAAAGAAGCACCCCTATAGGAAAAGATACAAGATATCAAATAACAGGACGTGGAAGATTCGAGAAGCAATTCATGTTATCAATCAAGGTGAGAAAGAGAAGACGGGACAAGAGATTAAGGGAACAAGTTTTGATTGAGACTCCTATAATAGTAATACCCCACAAGTCTGAAAATTAGACCTGCATGGGCCACCAATAAAATCTTGTCATGCTCCAGTACCGGATTACGGAGACGGATTAGGCCAGCTACTCCATATGAGATATGCAAACGTCACACGACGATAGTGGCTGTCAAAAGACAAGGGGGTGCATGCTACAATTGTCACCCCCAGTTTCCAGAAACAGGGATATTTTTGTTATTTTTATTTTAGAATATTTTTGAAATTATTTATTTATTTATAATATTATTTTGGAATTATTTATTTATTTATTGTATTATTTTGGGGTTGTTTGAGTCGGATTCGAATTTTAACTCATTCCGACTTGTATCGGGGACCCGGGGTAGTGTTTACCTTAGCGGGCCCACACACTAGTTAGCCATGGCCCATATGTTAGTTATCTTAGTTAGTGACTAGACTAATTATTTTTGGTTAGTATTAATTTAGATTAGTGGTTTTAGGAATGACCAAACTACCCCCAACTTAAACCCCTTTCCATGTATTAGTAAATAGACTAAAGAGGGGGCTTTTTGGACTTTTCTCTAATAGGACAAAACTACCTTGTGGTCGGCCACCTATAGCATGGATAGACTCCATCATCCAACATTATCCACTCCTTCATTCTCTCTCTTGTTCTTTCCTAATTTTTCTAGAGAGCAAATCCTAGAAATTTCTCCACCAAATCCTCTCATTTCTTTACCCAATCTTCTTCCTTCCTTCTACATTCAAGACAAGGAGGAAGCTACTCAAGTTTGAAAGGATTTGGAGCTTGTTCGTGTCCGTTTGGGATTCCTACGTGTCGGTGGTGTATCGGGATCGATTCGAGTCACCGAGAGGTATAAATCCTCTCCCTCTCTCATTTCTCTCATGCATTAGATTAGTTTTGACCCTTAGGAATGACCCCCATGGTTTTGTGCCCATTGGTGTCCATTTCGTGTCCATTTGGACACTTGTAGAGGTGTCCTGTCACCCCCAGTTTCCAGAAACAGGGGTATTTTTGTCATTTTTTATTTTTAAATTATTTTGGAATTATTTATTTATTTATTGTAATATTTTGGGGTTATTTGAGTCGGGTTCGAATTTCAACTCATTCCGACTTGTATCGGGGACCCGGGGTAGTTTTGACTCAAGCGGGCCCACATACTAGTTAGGCATGACCCACATAATATTAATTTTAGTCCACATGATATTAATTTTAGTTAGTGACTAGACTAATTATTTTGGTTAGTATTAATATGGATTAGTGTTTTAGGATTGACCAAACTACTCCCGACTTAACCCCTTACCAATGTATTAGTAAATAGACTAGAAAATGGGCTTTTGGACTTTTCCTAATAGGACAAAACCACCTTTATGGCCAGCCACAATAAGGATAGGGTTGAGCCTCCCATTTGTCATTATCCATCTATTTTTCTCTCTCTTGTTCTTCCCCAAATTCCTAGAGAGCAATCCCTAGCAATTTCTCCACCAAATCATTCTATTTCACCACCAAATCTTCTTCTTTCCTTTTCCATTCTAGCCAAGGAGGAAGCTACCCAAGTTTGGGAGGATTCGGAGCTCGTTCGTGTCCTTTTGGAATCTCTACGTGTCGGTGTCGCTCCGGGAAGGCTTTTCTTCGATTCGATTCCGGAAGGTATAAATCCCTTCTCCTTTTTTATTTCCTCATGCATATAGGTCTATTTTGAACCCATAGGAATGACCCCATAGTTGTATCTCCATTTGTGTCCATTTCGTGTCCATTTGGAGGTCATAGGAGTGTCCTTTGTGTTGTGGTTGTGTCCATGTGGGAAAATCCCAAATTTTGACACACTATGTGTTGTTGTTATGTATGAACGAATTATTACATGTTTAATCTCATATTTTTGTATTGGAGATGTGTTCTATAGTGTCTCATATATACATATTAGTGTAGGGAGTGAGTTCTTGATATATTATGTTATATACTTGTGTTCTTTTGTCTCAAACTACCTAAATCCGTCATAATTTTATCCACGTTTTTAATTTCAGCCCTAACTTAGAAATGTCATAACTTCTAGCTCAAAGCTCGGTTTAATCTTCCATTTTTTTTCAAAAGAAGCGTATTGAAGTTAGCTTTCCAAAAACATGTATTAATAGGCCTAATTCTTTCTGTAAATTTCTGGAGAATTATTTGAGTGTCAGCTGTACGAAAGACAAACGCGTTCTCGGTGTTTTCGCGATTCCGGGAGTTTCCGGAAACGAAAATACGATCCGTTTAAAGTTTCGGAAAGCTAACACATAGATCTATAACATAATTTAATCCTAAATTTTAATTCATGCTGAGATGGTACAGTATTGATTATTAGTATGAGTTACTATTCGGCATATGTATTTTGTGCACCCTTGTGTGTAATATAATGTTCTATTTGATTTTAACCCATGTTAATATATATACATTATGTAATTAAATAGAGAATACAAGCATGAGTAAATGGTTAAATAAATAATGTATGAGGTGTAAGTATCCTATCTAATGTAAGCATGCATAAGTATGGCTTGTAATGAATATGTAGGTTCCATAGTATGTAATGTATGGTGCATATAGTGGTGCAAGAGAATAATGAATGATAAATGAATGCAAGCATGAATGTAATGTAATAATAGATGTAATGTATGCAATATACAAGTTAATGAGATGTAATGTTCTATGTTAACACAAATCCTATATTACCTCATGTACCCCCTTACACTATGTTGACACTATCACACTTGACACATTGTTCACTTACACTTTGACACTCTTTGATATGTATACACTATGTATGCCCATTTAATCCTCACTTGCCACTTTGCCATGTTCACATACACACACATAGCCTCTTAAATAAGTATTTATGAATATAGTTAACTTAGCTATGTATGTATATTATATATATGTTAGCATATTGTGTTGTAATATATAAGTTTATATAACCATTTGAAATGCCATGATTATAGACCTAATGTTGAATACCAATATATGCATGTGTATATATGTGTAGACATATATAGCTTAAAGTAATAGATTACCTAGTGTATATCCAATGCGAATTCTTGCCTATTTGAGTATTGAATAATTGCATGCTATATAGAGTTGGGTGTATGTTGGCTTGTATAGCCTTGTATTGATGTGTGCTTGCTAGGATAGTCTTGGTTAGGCCTAGTAAGACTTACTGGGTTAGGACATGACCTAGTTTGACCTAATTTGACTAGTGCAGTTGACCAAGGATTGACTTTGGCCTAGTTTGACCTAGATTCATGTAGAATGCATTATAGTACTTTATATTACCCTTCTAGACATGTTGTGACTTGTACTGTTCTAATTAGGAGCCATACACCTTGTAACCTGTGTTGCTTTAAATAGGACTCTGTGGCTTCAGTTGGACCCCCTATACTTATCAGCTGTTCAGGTTATCGAGGCGAGTACATTCTCTGATCATTTCATATCCTGCTTAGAATTATTTCCTGCAGTAGATTACTTTACTTGTACTGTCACGTTGGTCACACGGATTGGTACTATATGGATCCCTTCTTGAAATGTTATCCTTAGAGAGCATCGGGTACTACATGTTCTGTGCGTTTCACTTACATGACGTATCATATGCTTCATTGGTTCTTTGATCACTTACGACATATACTCTTATGATCATAGAGTCTTCCTAGAATCCTTATCCCATTTATGGGACTACTATGTATCACCTTCGGGGTCTATTACCTTCGGGGTCTATTACTTTCGGGGTCTATCACCTTCGGGGTCTTATCACCTTCGGGGTCTACCATCCTTCGGGGGCTGTTACATAGCATCATATAACATAACCTGGTTGGATCCTTGTGTATTGATTGGGGGTACGGAAGAGTATAAATAGCCATGTAAACAATTCCAAAGTAGAATAGCCATGTACGCCTCTTTAGTATAGCCATGTACAATCAAGCCGTTCATATGTCGACTTTGTGCTCTAAATCACTAGTCACTAGTAGCTCTTTATTTATAGTAGATATTTCTATTACAGCTCTCTCTCTGTTTACATACAGCATTTCTTTCAGTACCTGTATCTTACTTTACTGCATGATTATATTTTCTAACCTGCTATAAATTGTTGAGATGTAATGTGCTCGCTCCTGTCCTGACTGGACCTGTTGATAAATTTTACAGATGGCCTGGGATTGCCTGCTAGGCTAGAGGAGACACAGTAGAGGTTGTTTAGATAGTTATTTCATTTTGTCTGGAGTTGTATTTACTTTGTGGATTACTGTATTTGAGTTTTGAGATGTATTTCTGGGTTTATGTATCTTAGACACTTAGACTTCTATCTCCTATATTTATTTTGGATTTCATGTTTTATCTATCTTTATCATGCTCTACCGTAGATGTGATTGAGACTGTATCTGCTATGTCACCCCCATTCGGAGAGTATAAACTGTTTAGTCTTATACTGTTAGATGCATTGAGACCTAGGACAGCGTTCTACCGCCGACACTGCGGCGTAGGCTGGGCGTTGTTACGTTCTCGTGCCCTAACTCTAGGGTGCGGGTCGTGACACGTTTTTAGTGGTGGCCCATGCAGGTCGAGTTTGTGTAGTGGTATTCGAGCTAGAGTACCACTACAGCCTGCAGTAGGAATAGAATATATTTTTGAAGGTACTCAATCACAGTTAGGACCCTTGAGAGGTTCCCGGGACGACCCTTGAGAATCTTATTTAACTTCGATTTGAGAACTCTTTTTTCCCTTGATTTGATTTATTTTTACTTACTATTGTTAAATTTGATTTTGATGGATTATGGTTGAATTTGAGTTGTATTCATTGATTTTAATGAATGATTGTCAAATTTTGAATCTTGATGATAGCTGTTGCATCCGAGTTGTATTTTGATGGATTTTTGTTTATTTTGAATTTTGAAGTTCGTTGATAAATTTGATTTGATTTATGGGTATTCATTGTTGATTTAATTTAATTTTTTTTGACAAGATAAAATTATATGGGCTAGGTCATCTATGTTATGGAATCTAGTCTTATATAGTCACATTAGCCAGCATGGTGAGGACATGTAGTCTGACTCTGGATATATTTCTCGGGTGTGGAAATTTAAAGTTTTTGCAGCCAAGCTAGCGGCACCGCAAAAATGTTAAATACCACGATTCTAGAGGTATATGCATAAGTCAAGGACTCTGTGATTATCGTAGCCTTGCTTACTAGTATGACGAGGATTTAGTGTACCATGATTTTGGACAGACGTATATGATTATCAGATTGTACCTTAAATGTTTTCGAAACATGTTTTCTCTACTTTTGTTTCTGTCCTTCAAATTTTTTTTTAATTATTAATTTTTTTTGTTTTGTTTGCTTCTCATTATTTAACTTAAGAGTAGGTTTGCCTGTTTTTATAAACCTTTGCGTAACTTCTTGCTATGAGTTTCTTCTTAATGCAATGAATCGATAATTTTGCTAGACTTTATCTTGGATTTGATAATTTAGCTCTGGATTTCAAAATGGTTCTTCTTTAAATAGATAAGAAAAACAGATTTTATCGTTATTTCTTCCTTGCTATTATTCTTGTATTAATAATAATAAAAAAACTGCCTTGATTACGTCAATCACCTGCTTGCAATCTTGGTAGGAATCTAAATGTTAGTCTTAACGTAGAAATAATTTTTTTATATTAGGACATGAGAATATGTATATGAATATATATAGCATACACTTTGCCTAACACGTATGCATGCTACACTTAATTTTTCCACCTATCTAAATACATATTAATATGTTGTTGATATTTAAATTGTCAAAACCCCAATATTTCTGGTTATCTGCTTTTTCATGTTTAAATTCGTAATTTAAATATAAATTTTATATTATTATTTATGTTTAAATCACTGCACATGTATGTTATATGTGGGATTTTAATTCAAAATTTTGGTTGAGTTTTGTGTTTAAATTTGTAAAATCTGAGACTGTGTGCATGTTAACCCTTGATGCGGGATTCCAAATGTTAGTTCAAATTGCTGTTTTATTTCTTAAATGTAATATTTGAGCTATATACCTTGTGGGAAGTAGGGATATAAATTTATGTTTCATATTCTTACATGTTAGTTGTGATAAACATTGAGTTGGTTTTTAATGTTCAAATTTCTCCAAAATCCTGAAAACTAGTTACATGTTAACATTTTTACATTGATTTCCATGTTTAGTTAAATTTCAGATTTAACATGTAATATTGAACTGTGTGCATAGATAAATGTATGGATAGTATGTTGGGGTTTCATTTCTATCATGTTAGGATGTATTAGGACCATTGAGATGGGTTGCGATGTTTCAAAACCCTAAAATCTGAGACTGCATTATGTTAATATTTTACTGTTTTAAATGTTAGCTTATTTTCAGACTTTGCATGTAAATGCTGAACTAAAACTGGGTTTAACCTTTCAATACTAGGCTATAACCCTGTACAAGGACACACACACACCCTCTTTATATATATATATATATATATATATATATATATATATATATATATATATATATATATATATATATATATATATATATGTATAAGGTTAGCCATGCATGTTATGAGTAAATAAGTTGCGTATTGTAGATTGTTTAACCAATATGCCATGATTAGTGTAACTTGATAGCCGTTGTTTTGAAACCCAATTTCTCATATACAATTTTATGTATATTTCGTCTACACATATGCCTACTATCTTACCATATTAACCTGTTTACATACACCCATACACACACAAACCATATAACATTACATAATGCCAGCTTTTCCCTCTCTAACGCTCTATATATATATATTGTGATTGGATTTCAATGCAAGTGACTTTCAATTCTTTAACTTTGAAATTGATTTTTCTGTACCCTTTTAGATTATTGGAAGTTACCTTTCTTATTTTTATATATCTTTTTTTTGAGTACCAGCTTTCACATAGGATGGTAGACTGTCTTACAGTTTTGATAATTTGTTATTTATGTATCTTTTCCAGTTTAGCACTCTAGATTTCTTGTGTGTTTGATACCCTATGACCGTCTTGGTTTAGCATGACTAGTATACCTAGATGAGACTTTCACTACCACCGTATGCAATGACCATGTATGTCATCCTTTTGATCACATGATTTGTTTTAATCTGGGACTTTGATTTGTGGGGGTTTGACCTAGAGGGAGTATGGACATTTTAATTTCGAGGATGAAATTTTTCTAAGGTGGGTAGACTTGTAACACCCAATTTTCTAAAATGAGAGTAATTTTGAAATTTTATAATTTTAATCATTTATTGATTTGACATTTAAATCATGATATAATTTTGGTAATTTTTTAAATCATTTTAAAACTATTTAAAATCTTGACTTGTAATTTTGTTGTTTTGCTAGTGAAACCCTAGAGACTGTTTGACCTAGAGCCTAACCATGAGATTAGGATATTTTAATGTCATTTTTGGCCTAAGAATATTTTGCATTAGACCTCCTTGAATTACTTTGATATTTATTGCGTTGGTGATTGTTAATTTTGACCTTTGATAGGTGTGATGGTTTTCTGTCCGTATCGGATACGTATCAGTTTTTATTTATAAATGTTTGATGTGCCTCAAGGAGATTTTTTTTTATTGCTATTTTTTTTTGAAAAGTATTTGAATGAGATTGTTTTCTGCATGTGTTTCCTGTGATTGCTTTGTTTTAATTTCGAGGACGAAATTTTTTAAGGTGGATAGATTTGTCACCCCCAGTTTCCAGAAACAGGGGTATTTTTGTCATTTTTCATTTTTAAATTATTTTGGAATTATTTATTTATTTATTGTAATATTTTGGGGTTATTTGAGTCGGGTTCGAATTTCAACTCATTCCGACTTGTATCGGGAACCCGGGGTAGTTTTGACTCTAGCGGGCCCACACACTAGTTAGGCATGGCCCACATAATATTAATTTTAGTCCACATGATATTAATTTTAGTTAGTGACTAGACTAATTATTTTGGTTAGTATTAATATGGATTAGTGTTTTAGGATTGACCAAACTACCCCCGACTTAACCCCTTACCAATGTATTAGTAAATAGACTAGAAAATGGGCTTTTGGACTTTTCCTAATAGGACAAAATTACCTTTATGGCCAGCCATAATAAGGATAGGGTTGAGCCTCCCATTTGTCATTATCCATCTATTTTTCTCTCTCTTGTTCTTCCCCAAATTCCTAGAGAGCAATCCCTAGCAATTTCTCCACCAAATCATTCCATTTCACCACCAAATCTTCTTCTTTCCTTTTCCATTCTAGCCAAGGAGGAAGCTATCCAAGTTTGGGAGGATTCAGAGCTCGTTCGTGTCCTTTTGGAATCTCTACGTGTCGGTGTCGTTCCGGGAAGGCTTTTCTTCGATTCGATTCCGGGAGGTATAAATCCCTTCTCCTTTTCATTTCCTCATGCATATAGGTCTATTTTGAACCCATAGGAATGACCCCATAGTTGTATCTCCATTTGTGTCCATTTCGTGTCCATTTGGAGGTCATAGGAGTGTCCTTTGTGTTGTGGTTGTGTCCATGTGGGAAAATCCCAAATTTGGACACACTATGTGTTGTTGTTATGTATGAACGAATTATTACATATTTAATCTCATATTTTTGTATTGGAGATGTGTTCTATAGTGTCTCATATATACATATTAGTGTAGGGAGTGAGTTCTTGATATATTATGTTATATACTTGTGTTCTTTTGTCTCAAACTACCTAAATCCGTCATGATTTTATCCACGTTTTTAATTTCAGCCCTAACTTAGAAATGTCATAACTTCTAGCTCAAAGCTCGGTTTAATCTCCCATTTTTTTTAAAAGAAGCGTATTGAAGTTAGCTTTCCAAAAACATGTATTAATAGGCCTAATTCTTTCTGTAAATTTTTGGAGAATTATTTGAGTGTCAGCTGTACGAAAGACAAACGCGTTCTCGGTGTTTTCGCGATTCCGGGAGTTTCCGGAAACGAAAACGCGATCCGTTTAAAGTTTCGGAAAGCTAACACATAGATCTATAACATAATTTAATCCTAAATTTTAATTCATGCTGAGATGGTACAGTATTGATTATTAGTATGAGTTACTATTCGGCATATGTATTTTGTGCACCCTTGTGTGTAATATAATGTTCTATTTGATTTTAACCCATGTTAATATATATACATTATGTAATTAAATAGAGAATACAAGCATGAGTAAATGGTTAAATAAATAATGTATGAGGTGTAAGTATCCTATCTAATGTAAGCATGCATAAGTATGGCTTGTAATGAATATGTAGGTTCCATAGTATGTAATGTATGGTGCATATAGTGGTGCAAGAGAATAATGAATGATAAATGAATGCAAGCATGAATGTAATGTAATAATAGATGTAATGTATGCAATATACAAGTTAATGAGATGTAATGTTCTATGTTAACACAAATCCTATATTACCTCATGTACCCCCTTACACTATGTTGACACTATCACACTTGACACATTGTTCACTTACACTTTGACACTCTTTGATATGTATACACTATGTATGCCCATTTAACCCTCACTTACCCTTTGCCATGTTCACATACACACACATAGCCTCTTAAATAAGTATTTATGAATATAGTTAACTTAGCTATGTATGTATATTATATATATGTTAGCATATTGTGTTGTAATATATAAGTTTATATAACCATTTGAAATGCCATAATTATAGACCTAATGTTGAATACCAATATATGCATGTGTATATATGTGTAGACATATATAGCTTAAAGTAATAGATTACCTAGTGTATATCCAATACGAATTCTTGCCTATTTGAGTATTGAATAATTGCATGCTATATAGAGTTGGGTGTATGTTGGCTTGTATAGCCTTGTATTGATGTGTGCTTGCTAGGATAGTCTTGGTTAGGCCTAGTAAGACTTACTGGGTTAGGACATGACCTAGTTTGACCTAATTTGACTAGTACAGTTGACCAGAGTTGACCAAGGGTTGACTTTGGCCTAGTTTGACCTAGATTCATGTAGAATGCATTGTAGTACTTTATATTACCCTTCTAGACATGTTGTGACTTGTGCTGTTCTAATTAGGAGCCATACACCTTGTAACCTGTGTTGCTTTAAATAGGACTCTGTGGCTTCAGTTGGACCCTCTATACTTATCAGCTGTTCAGGTTATCGAGGCGAGTACATTCTCTGATCATTTCATATCCTGCTTAGAATTATTTCCTGCAGTAGATTACTTTACTTGTACTGTCACGTTGGTCACACGGATTGGTACTATATGGATCCTTTCTTGAAATGTTATCCTTAGGGAGCATCGGGTACTACATGTTCTGTGCGTTTCACTTACATGACGTATCATATGCTTCATTGGTTCTTTGATCACTTACGACATATACTCTTATGATCGTAGAGTCTTCCTAGAATCCTTATCCCATTTATGGGACTACTATGTATCACCTTCGGGGTCTATTACCTTCGGGGTCTATTACTTTCGGGGTCTATCACCTTCGGGGTCTTATCACCTTCGGGATCTACCACCCTTCGGGGGCTGTTACATAGCATCATATAACATAACCTGGTTGGATCCTTGTGTATTGATTGGGGGTACGGAGGAGTATAAATAGCCATGTGAACAATTCCAAAGTAGAATAGCCATGTACGCCTCTTTAGTATAGCCATGTACAATCAAGCCGTTCATATATCAACTTTGTGCTCTAAATCACTAGTCACTGGTAGCTCTTTATTTATAGTAGATATTTCTATTACAGCTCTCTCTCTGTTTACATACAGCATTTCTTTCAGTACCTGTATCTTACTTTACTGCATGATTATATTTTCTAACCCGCTATAAACTGTTGAGATGTAATGTGCTCGCTCATGTCCTGACTGGACCTGTTGATAAATTTTACAGATGGCCTGGGATTGCCTGCTAGCCTAGAGGAGACACAATAGAGGTTGTTTAGATAGTTATTTTATTTTGTCTGGAGTTGTATTTACTTTGTGGATTACTGTATTTGAGTTTTGAGATATATTTCTGGGTTTATGTATCTTAGACACTCAGACTTCTATCTCCTATATTTATTTTGGATTTCATGTTTTATCTATCTTTATCATGCTCTACCGTAGATGTGATTGAGACTGTATCTGCTATGTCACCCCCATTCGGAGAGTATAAACTGTTTAGTCTTATACTGTTAGATGCATTGAGACCTAGGACAGCGTTCTACCGCCGACACTGCGGCGTAGGCTGGGCGTTGTTACGTTCTCGTGCCCTAACTCTAGGGTGCGGGTCGTGACATGTCCAATGTGTAGGATCGTGTCCTAATGGAAAAACCCTCTATTTGGACACATGTAAATTGTTTGTGTATTAATTTTAGGTTGTTCTAATATTATTCTAGATTTTACTATGTGTTTAGAATGTGTTTTCCTATGTATCATATGTATCATATTTCTAATATCAATATGTGTATATATGTGGTGATATATATATATATATATATATATATATATATATATATATATATATATATATATATATAAACAAAACATATATATATATATATATATATATATATATATATATATATATATATATATATATATATATATATAAATATGGTTTATATATATGGGGATATATATATTGTGGTGTGACTTTGTGATTTGGTATTGGGGAGGGGTCGGGAAGGTGATGGGATATGTGTGTGTGTTTGTGTTTGTAGAGGGGTGTGTAGGTGTTGTGTTTGAGGAAATGGATGAGAGTAGATGAGTGTGGAGAGTGGTGATATTTGGAGTGTTAGAGAGGAGGAGGGGAACACCCATTGAGCCCAGCTAGTTACTGTCCAATAACAACCCCCTAAACCATACAGTGATGTCCCCACTTAGCCCATTTTCAGCCCCATACAACCCTCATTGACAGTCCTTAAACCCCTCCCCCCTAAACTCAGTTCATTTCAGTCCATATGTACACCCTTACATGGCTGTCAAAACAGTCCCCAAACACCCTTTACTTGCTGTCCCTAACAGTCCAGTTTTTCCCCACCTTGCTGTCCTAAAACACCACAAATCAGTCCCCTTAAATCTCATGTTAGCAGTCCATACATAGACCCATTGATGGCTGTCCATTTCCCCCACTTATCAGCCAATGTTGGCAGTCCCCAACAGCCCAGGATTTCTCCAGTGTTGGCTGTCCTGTTAACTCCCAATAACAGTCCAATTGCTCACAAAATCAGCCAATATAAACACCCTACATGCTGTCAATGACAGTCCACTAAATCACCTACTTGGACTGTCCAACACAGTTCCCAAATCAGTCTAATTGCTCCACATTTCTCCCAAATGGATGTCCTGCACTAGCCCACAGTGCTGTCCCACATATGACAGTATAAAACACCACAAAACAGTCCTTAAAACTACCTCAAATTAGCCCCTTACATTGACAAACCTATCCACATATTTGCCTATGTGTGTGTGTGTATTTGTGAGGTTGTGTGTGTGTGTGTGAGAGAGCCTAGTATATGTAGTTAGTGTCTATAGGTTAGCCTATGTCTAAACTAATAGAAAACCTATAGGAGAGCCTATTAGAGTGTGATATCATGTGAGAGTGTGGTGTGTGAGTGAGTGTGATATATGTGTGGGTGCTAGAGTGATGTGAGATTCATGATATCATGGTAAGGTATTGGTAGGGTAATGTAGGCTTTACCTAGGAATAGGGTATTTGGAGTCTAGAGTCTAAGATAAGGTTAGAACTTGATTTCCTTGGTTGGTAATGATCAAATATAGTGCTCATAGACTAGTTTTGACGTCGGTTGACCATTTTGACCAAAAGTCAACAAAAGTCAACCGAGAGTCAAACTTAGTCTTTAAGCGACTAGATTTGACCGAAACCAAACCAGAGTTGACCAGTTGACTGAAAGTCAATAGTTGGTCAACATTAGACTAGTTTGACCTAGGGTTGACCTAGAGTTGACCAGAGTTGACCAGAGTTGACTTTTTGACCAAAAGTCAACTGTAAGTCAACCTTTGACCCCGTTTGACATAGTTTGACTTGGATTGACTCCCAGTGACCTAGTATGACCTAGTATGAACCAGTATGACCTAGTATGACTCAGTCTGACCTAGATTGACCTAGTATTGACTTAGACTTGCATTCATGACTTGAATTAGTTTCCTTTTTCAGTATTAAGCCCTGTTTGACTCATAGTATCTTATTTTAGGTCTGTGATTACTCTGAGCGTCTGTTCACCTTACCCGCTCAGGACCACAGGCGAGTATATTCACTGATAGTTTTTATTATCTTGATATCTACTATATTCAATTCAGTTGTAGTGTTTTACATGATTCCTGACACGACGGTTCACGGACTAGTATACGTCGGATCCTGTCATGAGATGTTATTCGTGGACTCCCTTGGTATATGAGTATGTGATATTTCTGTGTTTCTGTACTTATATAGACATTGATTCGGGAGTGGGCTGGCCTCCTACTCTCGAACCCTGTGTCATGACGTGCCATGTCCAGATCCGTAATACTATTCGGGGATGGGGGAATTATTAGGGGTTATGTGATCAAAGCCTCCCTGTAACTATATTTTGCTAGCGCCACCCTCACCTCACGTAGGGTGTAGCAGATACCCTATTACCAGTTATTCAGGTTGGACGGCATAACTCTCCGTTGAGGACACCGCGGATTACCGGGCCAAGTGGATAACCATCTCTTGCTTCCCTAGCCGATCACATATCGCTCTAATAGTTCAAATCACTTTTACATTTATTTAGCGTATCTTATATTCCAGTTCAGCTTTGCTTACTGTACTTCTCACCATGCTATGATTTCATTTCTCACATGCTCTACCTGCCTTTATACTGTGCCATAATTTGAGACTAAGTCCTGTTTGAAAGAAGGGTTACAACTCCGGTCCTTGTTTGGTTCAAGGGTTGTAACTCGGCTTTCAAATGGTTCCCAAGTCGCCTATATCTTTGTCTTGTATTTCATTATTACTGTCTTTTATAGTATTTCTCAATTCATATGGAACTGCTGTTGGTGTTTGTACTTGCTCATTTTCCTGACAGGATACCGTTGACAAATTTTACAGATGATTCAGAGGCTGATTACCCGACCTACTATGGGGTTGAGTCTGATGGATTAGATTTAGACCGTGGCTTGTTGGTAGAGCCACTAGACTTTGCTCACCCTGAGTAGCATAGTTTAGTTAGGTTTGTCTGGCCTGCGAGCCAGCTAGTACATTTCAGTTTTGTAGTATCTATTACATATATTTTCTGAGACTCTGGATGTTTGTGTATAGCTCTGACTTGTGTGGATCTTGGACTCATTTCCTATTTAACTATCATATCTCTTTTCCATGCTATCTACCTTAGTTTTGATATATGTGATTGAGACTGTATTGCTATGTCACCTCCATTCGGAGTGTATATACTGTACAGGTACATTTATCTGTTTTAGTCGTAGTATTTACAGACCCTATATACAGTATTCTACCGCCGATTCTGCGGCGTATGCTGGACGTAACCACGTGCTCGTGCCCCTTTTCAGGGTACGGGTCGTGACAACAATCAAGTCTCCTATGGCCTCACAGAGCATCTACGTCTCAATCATTCAAAACAAGAAAACATCAATTAATGAGCATATGAGATAAAACAGTAAGGCATCCCCGACGCTTCATCAAAATGATCATGAGGATCTAGCTTTATAAGTTAGCTAGCCTAGAGAGTCATAGGTACATAATCGTATTCAGCTGCAGTCTGATTTAATTACAATTATACAAAAGATAAAATATCCAAATTAAACGACTAAACAGGTGTCGGTGGCTAAAAGTTAGAACATAAGTGATGAAAACTAGAGTGGTAGAGAAGAAACCCATTCAAGTCCCCGCCCGCCATGCTCCTAGTATGCACCATTGATGTCAGACAGGAAGGTCGAATCCTCAGGCTCTGCTACGTGATCTGGCCAAACAAAACCAGCAGGGTCAGCCCCGAATAGCAAGTACCACAAGGGAGCACAAAAGAGTGAGATAAAACCTAAGCATAAAATAATAATATTAGTAAGGGCTTCCGGTCGTAACCTCGGTCCACAGCCTGTCATAGTACGATAGACCAACCCAACAACCAAACAAGGATATAGGTTGGACCACGCACCATGACAGTCCATGTCTCTCGGCTAGGTACAAGGCACAGTCAAGTCATTTTTCAAGCGGCCATTCACTCATGCGGCTTTCTATATTTGGTGGAGTTATCCTCGTGATACTAATTAAAAGAAATTTTCAGATCGTGTCAATCTAGCAGGGCAAGCCAAACTATTAGACATATAGCACATTGATTATGCACCGGTCCCCCGGAGGGCTACCGCGCTAAAATATATAACACATAGCTCGTAGAAGTCGGATATAGTCATCTGCTAAAGGCGAATGAAACCATATTTGTGGTGGCCAACCCGACATGTCAGGACTAGACCTGGGATGACTAGTATGGCACAATCTCGAGATTCTTCCCACCCAATGCACCTACCAAGTTAGTTGCCTAGTTAATCCCTAGGTTATTCTCAGAGTTCATATGTCGTGGTCACATGCTCACTCCCTTAGATGTCGTACAATGTACGAGTACCCCAAGAAGAGATCTGTACTGGCTCGTGGGGTCATACGCATGTACCCCTTCTTGGTGTAATGCAACATACAACACATACCACGTCATTGCTACCGACCATTCGCTATGTAAATGCTGGACTCTTGGATGTACTGACAGGTATTACGTAGGAACACTTAGCATATAGGATAGCACCTCGGTGCTAACATAGATTGTACCTTAGTACACACATAGGTTTATCCAGCACTCGCATAGGTAGTCAGATCAAGAATGAGGACTAAGACACAAGGACGCATGCAGCCGAGGGTTAATGCGGCCAAGACTCATGCGGCCAAGGCTCATACGACCAAGACTCATGCGACTAAGGCTCGTGCGGCCAAGACTCGTACGGCCAAGGCTCATGCGGCCAAGGCTCATTTTCTCCAAAAATCTAAGAAAGATGGCCATAGAATCCATGAACTTCAAACTTGCACAACTCGACCAAAACAAAATGAAATCTAACTTTTCAAAGGTCAAATTTGGATAAAATGAAATGCTCTACCACATGAAACAACTAGATTTTGAAAACAAGCAAGTTTAATAGATCAAAACCAAGAAAAATCGAAAATGACATAAACTTAGATCTACAAGAATCCATCCATCAAAACCGAAAATACCAAGTACTAAACTTGTAGAGGATGATGAGAAGAACAATATAAATAAATAATATCAAAAGAAAATTCAAGGATAAAAAATACACAAATTTTCACTTTTGAGCAAGTTGTACTTACCTAATGGTGGTGGTTGTGGGAATTGAATGAGAGTGAATATGGAAAGAGAGTGTAGAAGAGATTATTTATAGTGAGTGAGGGTTGGCTCCACCAAACCCTAGTCTCTAAACTTGCTCTAACCATTCCACTAATGACATATTTAAATGCTACATGCAACAATTAGTAAAACAATAAATTAAAGGTGTACATGTACAAATACTGTACACATGAATCAAAAATAAAAATACGTATGTCGGGATCAGGGAGTGACAAGTCAAAAGAATGCCAAGGGACAAGCTTGGATGGGACATAATATATCAAGTTGAAGGTGGACTGACGTACTTCAAAACTCATGAAGGACGTTTTGAAAGATTGGTATATCTCGTGCTCTAAAAATCCAAGCTACGAAAAAGTACGTCTATAGTCATATTTAATAAGTAAAATATAATCTAATAAATAGAAATCATACAAAATAAATAAAAAAAAAATTTCAAAAATTAGGGTCCTCACAACGCTGGTGTCGGACATCCTACGTTATTGAACCCTCACATGCCAAGGCCTGATCCTGTGGGAGCTCTGGAATCTCTTCCCCCCAAAAATGTCCTATATGTTGCACTGCTGAGGATGGTGAGTTTCAAATTTCTAGCCTTGAAAGATTTCCAAGTTTGTAGACTTAATTTATGTCGTATCATTTGCAGGCTAAAAGGGTGAAGAGATTGGCAAAAAAGTCTACGTCAATGCAAGGGTGAAAACTATAATACAATTTGCAACGAGATGGAGCGCATCGACAACTCTGTAGATTTTCCCTTCATGCATAGTAGGGAGCAACATACGAAGGCCCGACATGAGAATTAGTTTTTTTTTGTATATTTGGATATGTTTTGGATATTTGGATATGTTTGGATATTTGGATACTTTTGGATATTTTTGGATACGTTTGGATGCATTTTGGTTATGTGGACATGTGATCTAAGTTTGGATATATTTTGGTATGTTTGGATATGTTTTTGTGTGGTTATGTTTTGATATGTTTTGGATACGTTTTGGATATATATATTCAGAGTTGCTGTGATCTCTGCATAAAGTAAGACTGCCAGGAAAGTTGGCAGTCCTACATGAAACAAGGAGTGCCAACTAACTGACAATCCAAATCAAAACTCTCTGTTTGGAGAGCTTTGATACATAATTGTACAGGACTGTCAGCTAGTTGGCAGTCCTGTTGTAAAGTAGGACTGCCCTGCACGAAGCAAGAACTGCCAACTAGTTGACGGTACTGTACATTAATGTATCAAAACTCTCCAAACAACGAGTTTTGATTTGGACTGCCAACTTGTTGGCAGTCCTCAGTCCAAATCAAAACTCTATGTTTGGAGAGTTTTGATACATTAATGTACAGTACTGTCAACTAGTTGGCAGTTCTTGCTTCGTGTAGGGCAGTCCTACTTTACAACAGGACTGCCAACTAGCTGACAGTCCTGTACAAGTTCTTGCTTCGTACAGGGCAGTCCTACTTTACAACAGGACTGCCAACTAGCTAACAGTCATGTACACTAATGTATCAAAACTCTCCAAACATAGAGTTTTGATTTGGACTGCCAACTTGTTGGCAGTCCTGCATGAAGCAAGGACTGCCAACTAGCTGACAGTCCAAACCAAAACTCTCTGTTTGGAGAATTTTGATACATAATTGTACATGAATGTCAGCTAGTTGGCAGTCCTATTGTAAAGTAGGACTGCCAACTTGTTGGCAGTCCGTGTCACGACCCGTACCCTAGAGTAAGGGCACGAGACGTGAGTACGTCCAGCCTACGTCGCAGTGTCGACAGTAGAACGCTGTCTTAGGTCACAACATCTAATAATATATTACTAAACAGTTTATACTCTCCGAATGGGGGTGACATAACAGAATTTAAACTCAATCACAACTAAGACAGAAGATAAGATAGAAGGATAGATAGATAGATACTGCTAAAAGGAAAGGAAATCCACAAGTACAAATAGAGAGTCTAAGTGTCTAATACATCACAAATCCCAAGTATCAAATATATACAGTCATCCATAGAGTAATGTAAATGAAAACATCCTAGTCTAGAGGAGTGTCGTCCACAGCTATAGGGTCCGACTGCTGGTCCAAGTCACAGCTGTCATCTAAGGTGCCCCATAATATGTAGGACAGCCAGCCTCATCCTCATCCTCTGTAATATTTCAACAGGTCCAGTCAGGACAGGAGCGAGCACAATACATCTCAACAAGTCATAGCAGAAAAAGGAAATATAATCGTGCTAGAGAATAAAGTACAAGAAACTGAAGAATAGCATAATGTAAGAGAGAGACTGTAAGTAAATATCTATGATATATGTTAAAGAGAGACAGTGCTAGTGATTCAGAGTACTGGATAAACATGTGAATGGCTAAGGACTGATTCATGATTACACTACTTGGAATTGATTCATGATTACACTACTTGGAATTATTCACATGTTCATTTATACTCCCCCATCCCCAATCAATACACAAGGATCCATTCAAGTTACATTAAGATTCATGATTATACTACGTTGCCCATAAAGGGTGATTCATGAATTGATTCATGAAGGCTCGGTGATCATGAGGGTACATGAGTCACTAGCTGATTCTCGAAGATTCATGATAATAGAAGCATGAGATACGTGATGTAAGTAAAACACACGAGACAAAAGTATCCGATGCTCCCGAGAGGGATAACATCTCATGAAGGGATCCATATAGTACCAATCCGTGTTACCAATGTGTCAGCATCAAGTAAGATAATCTAAAGCAGGAAATATAATCCTGAACATGATATAAAATGATCAGAGAATGTACTCGCCTGATGTCTGAATGTCTAAGGTAAATATACTGTCCGAGGAGTGGTGTCTGGCTCCTATTCAGAACAGCACAAGTCACAACAAGTCTAAAATGATAACAAGATGCAGTTCAATGCATTCTACATGATTCTAGGTCAATTTAGGCCAAAGTCAACTCTTGGTCAACTCTGGTCAACCCTAGAAGTCAAACTAGGTCAACTATGGTCAAACTAGGTCTAACAAGTCTAAACTAGGTCAAACAAGTCATTCTAGGTCCTAACAAGTCTACACTAGTCTAATCAAGGCTAAACTAGCCTATGCTAGCACATCAAGCCCATACAACCTATACACGTAAGTTAAACCAACATCATACAACCTATATTGCATCTAGGCCTACACATGGAATCACATAACATATATATATATATATATATATATATATATATATATATATATATATATATATATATATATATATATATATATATATATATATATATATATATTTTATAAAAAAAAAAAAAAAAAAAATATATATATATATATATATATATATATATATATATATATATATATATATATATATATATATATATATATATATATATATAAAAGCTACCTATATGTATACCACACATACATAAATTATATATAAATAATAGTACACACACATACATAAATTATATGATACTTACATATATGCATAATATAATCTATACGTTAGATACACATACATATATATGTACATACATTATATATTATAAACATACATTAGGTATATAGTATGTGAAAAGGGATATAGAAGAGGAGTGATGTGAAGAGGAAATCAGTCATATTGGTTATGGCCCAACATTCAAATACTCAAACTAGAATGAGGGCTGAAACCTGTGTGTGAGAGAGACACTTGTGTGTGTGTGTGTGAAAGAGTGAGTGAGAGGGGACTAGAGTGAACTCTGTGTGTGTGTATATATGAGTGATGAGAGTGCCAATGTGTACATGGAAAGTGAGTGGGATAATGCAAGAGGGTGTATGTAAGCTGTGAGTGGGAGGAAACAACATTTGTTTCCAGTTTTCAGGAAACATAGAAAGGAAACCATATCAAATCTCAGATTTTAACATAAGGGAAAACTGGTTTTCACAAGCCAACCCATATTCAATCTCAGTGAATCACAGTTCAGGATTTAAATCAACTCAACCCCAGGTTTAGCATGTTCAGATTCAACATAATCTCAGTTAAAAAAAAGGAAAGGAAATCAATTCAGTTCAGGTTTACAGTAAACCATTCTCAGGTTTAGCATATCACAGATTTGTAAAACAGTCCAAACATTCCCTTCTATTTCGATTTCAAATCACCACCAATTCATCCCAAAATTTGCATACAGGTAGATTATATATAGGAGAACAGTATTAGGGACTCTAAACAGTAGTTAACAATATTTAAACTAACAAAAATGATTGCTAAAAACCAAATTAAAAAACTAAAAAAATCAGTGAGAATAAACATGTATCAGGTTCTTTTAGGAAATTGGTAAATGATGAGTAAAACCAAACTAAAATGTGAAATTATAGGTTGGTAATGCAAACACTATATGTGCAGGTGTCCAACAAGTTATTCGCGTCCAACCATGACGACACAACGTGTCCAAAACAATTTAAACCACAAAACAGTACATACAGGCACTGCACAGTGCACTGTCTCGTGCACAAGTGTACGCGTGTCGTGCACTCGACACGGGCCAAACCAAATCTCGTGCTTGTGTCTGTGGGTTCGTCTAGTGTCCAGCTAGGTGTCCAACAACCTGATTCATGTCCTGGTGAGTCGTGTCCAGACTTCTAGAGCCGTGTCAGTGGACTAAATCGAGTGTGTGCGTGTCTGTGCAAACCCAGTGCATGCTCGATTTTGCCCTAACCACTTTACTAGATCCAACAAAACTTTGGGGGCATGATGTCAGTGCATGTCCCCTCGTGTCCACCAAAATTCGTACCAAGAGGATATCGTGTCCTACAGGGGGCCCGAGTAGCAGGGGACTGCTACTCGCGTGCAGTGCACGTGGAAACAGTGTGTTCCCGTGTCCATTCAGACACGACACGACACAGATCTAAACTCAGACCATCAGAAATCAATAAGCAACACAAAAATACAATTTTCTATTTAAATACTTTCACAAAAACAAATCGAAATGCCCTCTGGGGCATTTCATCGAACACCTGCGCACAACACTGATACGTGTCTGATACGGACACGTACAGGACACAAAATTTGACAAACCCTATTCCTACAGAACCAGGACACCTAGGGCTAGGTGTCTATGCAAAGAAAACCTAATTTTAATGGATGGATAGGAATTTACCTATGTGTGTTCTTCAACACAAAAAGCTCCTTCAAAGGGGATCCCCAAAAGCCACCCAACTTCTCCAAATTGCTATGAAACTGAGAATAACCTATACCAACAGCAAGAAAACCTAAATTAAAACCTATTGCAATTTGTTTGAGGAAAAAAGGAGTTAATTTAGAATTTCTATTAATTAAAGAAGTTGTACATACCTCTCTTTCCAAATGAGACTTTCCTAAAGAGGCTAGCCCTAATGGAAGAGAGTATTTATAGGGTGGAAATCCCTATGTGGGTGTGGTGGCCAGCCACTATGGATTAGGGTTAGGGTTAGGGTTAGCTAGTGGGTTGGGCTTTGGGCTCCTATGTGCCAAGTTGTTAATTAATGGTTCAACCATAAGTCATGGCTTATGACTTAACTATTCTAACTTGAGTTTAATGACTAAACCATAGGTTAACTCTAGTCTAACTAGGGTTGCATGACCTAACCAAGTCCAAACACAACTAGGGTTAGATCCTAGATTAGTCTACCAAGGTCAATGCTAGTCAAAGTCAACCTAGTCAATCATCATTCAAATAATTCCAAAATAAATTCTAAAAATTCCCATAAATTCAAATAAATTATAATAAGTTCAAATAACCCAAAAATGATAAAAATACCCTCAAACTAGAAATGTGGTAGTGACAAATCTACCCTCCTTAAAAGAATTTTGTCCTCGAAATTGAAAGGCAAAATACAACTGATGAGAAGGATAGAAAGTATACCTCAAGGTACAAAAAGATATGGGTATCGCTCACGCATCTCATCCTTCCGCTCCCAGGTAGACTCTCCTGGAGAATGATGCCTCTATACGACATGAACCAAAGGTATCATCTGGTTCCTCAGAACCTTCTCCCGTCGATCCAGTATCTCCACTGGCTGCTCTGGATAGCTGAGAGAAGGCCCAACCTCAATCTCCGAATGATCAAGCACATGGCTAGGGTCAGCCACGTACCGTCTCAACTGTGATACATGGAATACGTTGTGGACACCCACTAGTGCAGGTGGCAAGTCTAGCCTGTAAGCCACGTCGTCGACTCTCCCGCTGATAACGAAAGGGCCGATGAAGCGCGGGCTAAGCTTCCCACCTCTACCAAAATGTATCGTACCACGAGTCAGAGATATCCTCAAAAAAACCTGGTCTCTAACCTAATCACAAGCAAGGTCTCAATTTAATAAATAATCAAACATGATCAATAAAACACAACAACAAACCTAAATCTAATCCTATTCTAATATGTACCTCAAACTCCAAGGGCCTCCGGTGGCTATCGGCCCAGCGCCGATGTCTGTCCTGCGCCATGCGAAGTCTGTCCCTGATGAGCTTTACCTTCTTGGCTGCGTCAACAACCATCTCTGGCCCCAGTAAAGCTCGCTCACCAACATCATCTCAAGATAAGGGTGTACGACACCTACGCCCGTACAGAGCCTCGAAAGATGATATCTCAATGCTGGCCTGGAAACTGTTGTTGTAAGCAAACTCCACCAAATGTAGATGATCCTCCCAGGAACCTCCAAAGTCCAAGACGCACGTCCGCAGCATATCCTCGAGCGTCTGAATAGTCCTCTCTGACTGTCCATCCGTTTGGGGGTGGTATGCAGTACTAAACTTGAGTTGAGTGCCCAAGCTAATCAGTAGACTCCTCCAGAAATGGGAAGTAAAACGACTATCCCAATCCGAGATGATGCTGACCGAAACCCCATGAATCCTCACGATCTGCCGCATATACATCTCTGTAAGCCTCTCTGTAGACGTATCCACCTTGAATGGCAAGAAGTGGGCCGATTTGGTTAACCTGTCAACGATGATCCAAATCGTGTCTTTTTCTCCTGGTGTACGCGGCAATCCTGATACAAAATACATAGTGATATGCTCCCACTTCCACTCGGGAATGGGCAGCGGCTGTAATAATCCACCGGGCCTCTGCCTCTCTGCCTTGACCTACTGACAGATCAAGCACCTAGCTACGAAGCGAGCCACCTTCCGCTTCATCCCAGACCACCAAACATGCTCCCTCAGATCTCGGTACATCTTGTTGGCACCAGGGTGTATAGAGTACTGAGATCTGTGGGTCTCCTGCAAAACCTGCTCCCTGAGCTCTTCTTTGGGCACACATAACCTGGAACCGTGCCTCAAAGCACCATCCTCTGCAAGAGAAAACTCGCCATCCACCAATCCTGTACGAACCTGCTCTCGGAGACACCGCAGAGCAACGTCCTCAAACTGTGCCGACTTGATCCTCTCCACCAAGTCTGACTGAATCTGCAGGCCCCATAACTGCATCTGAACTCCGGGCACGATCACCTTAATCCCAAGGCTCTCCAAATCAGCAAGTAAGTGATAGTCCATGGTCAAACACATGGCTGTCGGATACCTACTCAAGGCATCGGCAACCACGTTGGCCTTCCCTGGGTGATACTGAAGTAGGATGTCAAAGTCCTTCATCAACTCTAGCCATCTGCGCTGCCTCATGTTCAGCTCCTTCTGAGTGAACACATACTTTAAACTCTTGTGATCTGTAAAAATCTCCACCCTCTCTCCATACAGATAGTGCTTCCATGACTTCAAAGCAAATATCACCGCTGCCAGCTCCAGGTCGTGGGTAGGGTAGTTCTTCTCATGGGAACGTAATTGCCTGAAAGCATAGGCAATCACCTTTCCATGCTGCTGCAAGACACAACCCAGCCCCTTCCCTGAAGCATCACTATAAATAGTGAATCCCCCTGATCCTGAAGGCAATGTCAGAATCGGAGCTGTCGTAAGCCGCTTCTTCAACTCATCAAAAGCTGCCTGACACTCCTCTGACCAAACATACTCAGTATCCTTCCGGGTCAAACGAGTCAACGGCTCTGCAACCCGGGAGAAATCCTGCACAAATCTCCGATAATATCCTGCCAGCCCCAGGAAGCTCCTGATCTCTGCCACTGAAGTCGGTGCTGGCCATGCCTCAACTGCTACGATCTTCTTGGGGTCAACTGAGATACCATCTCCAGTCACCACATGCCCCCAAAAAGTCAACCCGGTCCAAGAAGAACTCACACTTGGAGAGCTTCCCATAAAGCTGCTCCCTCATGAGAGTCTCCAGCACTATCCTCAAGCGCTCCTCGTGCTCCTCCTCAGTCTTGGAATACACCAAGATGTCGTCAATGAACACCACCACGAACTTGTCCAAGTACTGGTGGAACACCTTGTTCATTAGGTTCATAAACACTGCTGGTGCATTGGTTAGACCAAACGGCATAACCAAAAACTCAAACTGCCCGTACCGCGTCCTGAAAGCGGTCTTGGAAATATCCTCCCTCTTCACCTTCATCTGGTGATAACCTGACCATAAATCAATCTTGGAGAACACCCGAGCTCCGCTCAACTGATCAAAGAGATCATCGATCCGCGGCAGTGGGTATCTGTTCTTGATTGTCAGGTTGTTGAGTGCCCTGTAGTCAATACACATTCGTACTGACCCATCCTTCTTCGGCACAAACAATACTGGTGCACCCCATGGCGATGAACTCGAACGGATGAATGTCCTGCAGCTCATCCACTTGCTTCTTCAGCTCCACCAACTCACTGTTGTTCACTCGATAGATGTGCTGAGAGATGGGTTCCACTCCTGGAACCAAGTCTATCGAGAACTCAATGTCTTTATCTGGTGGCAATCCCGGCAACTCCTCTGGAAAAACATCCATATACTCTGCTATCAAGGGGTGTGGAATCGTCTGCTCCTCAACCGAGACTCCGCAGAAAACTCCGCTGCTCTGCTCCACCTGACGTCTGGAGTACTCGAACTCTGGCTCCTCCGGCGCTCTGAAGAGAACTCTACCCCCTCTGCAATCAATGCTGGCGTGGTGCCTGCTCAACTAGTCCATACCGAGTACTATATCATAGTTCGGCAATGGCATTACAAGCAGGCTCACCTCCAACTCACGGCCTCTCAAAACAACACTCTGACCCTTACAAACATCACGTACGAGGATAATGCCACCCTCGGTCGTGATCTTGTAAGTCCTAGGCAACGATTCAGCTATGATACCGTGTCTAATCGTAAATGATACTGATATGAAACAATACGAAGCGCCGAAATCGAATAATGCAAAAGCTGGTCTGGAGTCGAGAAGAACCAAACCTACGATCATCTCTCCTATCGCCTCTGCATCCTCAGCTGCCATGGTGAAAGCTCGCCCCTGCTGTCCTCCTCTGGCCTACTGCTGGTGCTGTACGAACCGTTGCTGTTGAGTCGACAACGGTCCCTTCTGCTGCTGTCCTGCTGGAGCCTTGGCTCCAGCTTCTGCTCCTTGCCCTGAACGTCCCGAGAACATAGGGCACTCCCTCAGGTGATAGTCTGCTGCCCTACAGAGTAGGCACCTGCCTAGCCTCTTCCTACACTCGTTCCATCCGTGCCCTGGCTTCTTGCAATAAGCACAGGGGGTGGCCTGCTGCCTCGGTGCCTGCTGCTGTACCCTCTGCTGCTGATGCTGCACTGGCTGATGCTTCGGCTGCTGAAACTGCTGCAGCTGGAACCTCTGCTGGTGGTGGTGCTGCTGAGTGTGCAGCCTCTTGGCCGGTCCTTCGCTACTGCTGCCTCCCTGGAAGTCTCGCCCCCTCTTGAGCCTAAGCTCAAGATCATCCTCTGCAGCTAAAGCGTCCACCAGGATCTCCTCAAAAGTAGTGCTGCGGGCATTCTTTGTGTAGGACTTGACCTCCTTTACCAAGTCCTTCCGGAATCTCCGGGCCTTCGTCGCCTCCGTCAAGCCCTCTACAAATCTGCCCAGGTGGCAGAACTCTCCTGCGTACTCCTCCACAGACTGGTTCCCCTGGACTAGGGCCTCGAACTGAGTCTCAAGGGCTCCCAGCACTGCGTCCAGGAAGAACTTCTCCTTGAACAGCTTCTTGAATGCTGCCCAAGTCTGTCCTGCTGTACCAACCCTCGGGTCGGTCTGGTACCATATACGGGCCAGATCCTGTATCATGCTGGCCACTGCCTCAATTTGGAGCCTCGTCAGGATCTCAGCCAACCTGAATATCTCCTCCATGTGCTCAATCCACTTATCGGCATACAAGATCCCCTTGTCCCTCGGAAGTCTCTTGGGTGCATCTTCTGAAAATCTTGGATACCCTTCTTCCGTGGCTGGTGCGGCTACGGAGCTGCCGCTGGCTGAGCTACAACTCTCTCTACCGCAGTCACTGCCAGCTCAATGCCTCGTGTGAGCTCTGTTGTGTGCCTCTGCTGGGTCTGCTGACCCTCTATGTACTGTCGGAAGAAGGCTAACAGCTGAACGGCGTCAACTGTCCCCGGAGGTGGCTGCTGCTGCTGAAGCACGTCCGGAATCACCGGACTCGGCTCGTGCCTCACAGGTGGAGGGGCTCCTCCGAAAGCAGCTGAAACGCCTACCCCAGCTGGCATGACTGGGGCTACGGTACCAGGGGCTGGCTGTTGAGTATGAGAGGTGGCAGACCTCTCATCGGCGTCCCCTTGGCCCTGGCGATGTGATCTCGTCTCAACCATCCTGGAGACAGATCAAAAAGAACAATTGTTGAGAATGAGTCAAAATATCAAGGAAGGACAGTTTTAATTCAAAGGAAGACAATAAGCAGCAAAATTTATATATACGGAATCTGATAAAGAGTTTTCCTAATGTGATTGAGTACCTTCAAATAATCCTAATCCTACTGCAGGCTGCAATGATATTCTAGTTCGAATACCACTACATTTTTAATTTTGACCTGCATGGACCACCACTAAAAATGTGTCATGACCCGCACCCTAGAGTAAGGGCACGAGACGTAGGTACGTCCAGCCTACGCTGCAGTGTCGGCGGTAGAACGCTGTCCTAGGTCACAACATCTAACAATATATTACTAAACAGTTTATACTCCCCGAATGGGGGTGACATAACAGAATATAAACTCAATCACAACTAAGGCAGAAGATAAGATAGAAGGATAGATAGATAGATACTGCTGAAAGAAAAGGAAATCCACAAGTACAAACAGAGAGTCTAAGTGTCTAATACATCACAAATCCCAAGTATCAAATATATACAGTCATCCATAGAGTAATGTAAATGAAAACATCCTAGTCTAGAGGAGTGTCGTCCACAGCTATAGGGTCCGACTGCTGGTCCAAGTCACAGTTGTCGTCTAAGGTGGCCCCATAATATGTAGGGCAGCCAGCCTCGTCCTCATCCTCTGTAATATTTCAACAGGTCCAGTCAGGACAGGAGCGAGAACAATACATCTCAACAAGTCATAGCAGGAAAAGGAAATATAATCATGCTAGAGAATAAAGTACAGGAAACTGAAGAATAGTATAATATAAGAGAGAGATTGTAAGTAAATATCTATGATATATGTAAAAGAGAGACAGTGCTAGTGATTCAGAGTACTGGATAAACATGTGAATGGCTAAGGACTGATTCATGATTACACTACTTGGAATTGATTCATGATTACACTACTTGAAATTATTCACATGTTCATTTATACCCCCCATCCCCAATCAATACACAAAGATCCATTCAAGTTACGTTAAGATTCATGATTATACTACGTTGTCCATAAAGGGTGATTCATAAATTGATTCGTGAAGGCTCGATGATCATGAGGGTACATGAGTCACTAGCTGATTCCCGAAGATTCATGATAATAGAAGCATGAGATACGTGATGTAAGTGAAACACACGAGACAAAAGTATCCGATGCTTCCGAGAGGGATAACATCTCATGAAGGGATCCATATAGTACCAATCCGTCTTACCAACGTGTCAGCATCAAGTAAGATAATCTAAAGCAGGAAATATAATCCTAAACATGATATGAAATGATCAGAGAATGTACTCGCCTGATGTCTGAATGTCCAAAGTAAATATACTGTTCGAGGAGTGGTGTCTGGCTCCTATTCAGAACAGCACAAGTCACAACAAGTCTAAATTGATAACAAGATGCAGTTCAATGCATTCTACATGATTCTAGGTCAATCTAGACCAAAGTCAACTCTTGGTCAACTCTGGCCAACCCTAGAAGTCAAACTAGGTCAACTATGGTCAAACTAGGTCTAACAACTCTAAACTAGGTCAAACAAGTCATTCTAGGTCCTAACAAGTCTACACTAGTCTAATCAAGGCTAAACTAGCCTATGCTAGCACATCAAGCCCATACAACCTATATACATAAGTCAAACCAACATCATACAACCTATATTGCATCTAGGCCTACACATGGAATCACATAACATATATATATATATATATATATATATATATATATATATATATATATATATATATATATATATATATATATATATATATATATATATATATATACATGAAGGCTACCTATATGTATACCACACATACATAAATTATATATAAATAATAGTACACACACATACATGAATTATATGATACTTACATATATACATAATATAATCTATACATTAGATACACATACATATATATGTACATACATTATATATTATAAACATACATTAGGTATATAGTATGTGAAAAGGGATATAGAAGAGGAGTGATGTGAAGAGGAAATCAGTTATATTGGTTATGGCTCAACATTCAAATACTCAAACTGGAATGAGGGCTGAAACCTGTGTGTGAGAGAGACACTTGTGTGTGTGTGAAAGAGTGAGTGAGAGGGGACTAAAGTGAACTGTGTGTGTGTGTGTATATATGAGTGATGAGAGTGCCAATGTGTACATGGCAAGTGAGTGGGATAATGCAAGAGGGTGTATACAAGCTGTGAGTGGGAGGAAACAACATTTGGTTCCAGTTTTTAGGAAACATAGAAAGGAAACCATATCAAATCTCAGATTTTAACATAAGGGAAAACTGGTTTTCACAAGCCAACCCACATTCAATCTCAGTGAATCACAGTTCAGGATTTAAATCAACTCAACCCCAGGTTTAGCATGTTCAGATTCAACATAATCTCAGTTAAAAAAAAGGAAAGAAAATCAATTCAGTTCAGGTTTACAGTAAATCATTCTCAGGTCTAGCATATCACAGATTTGTAAAACAGTCCAGACATTCCCTTCTATTTCGATTTCAAATCACCACCAATTTCATCCCAAAATTTGCATACAGGTAGATTATATATAGGAGAACAGTATTAGGGACTCTAAATAGTAGTTAACAATATTTAAACTAACAAAAATGATTGCTAAAAACCAAATTGAAAAACTGGAAAAATCAGTGAGAATAAACATGTATCAGGTTCTTTTAGGAAATTGGTAAATGATGAGTAAAACCAAACTAAAATGTGAAATTATAGGTTGGTAATACAAACACTATAAGTGCAGGTGTCCAACAAGTTATTCGTGTCCAACTACGACGACACAATGTGTCCAAAACAATTTAAACCACAAAACAGTACATACAGGCACTACACAGTGCACTGTCTCGTGCACAAGTGCACGCGTGTCGTGCACTCGACACGGGCCAAACCAAATCTTGTGCTTGTGTCTGTGGTTCGTCTAGTGTCCAGCTAGGTGTCCAACAACCTGAATCGTGTCCTGGTGAGTCGTGTCCAGACTTCTAGAGCCGTGTCAGTGGCCTAAATCGAGTGTGTGTGTGTCTGTGCAAACCCAGTGCACGCTCGATTTCGCCCTAACCACTTCACTAGATCCAACAAAACTTTAGGGGCATGATGTCAGTGCATGCCCCCTCGTGTCCACCAAAATTCGTACCAAGAGGATCCGTGTCGTGTCCTACAGGGGGCCCGAGTAGCAGGGAACTGCTACTCGCGTGCGGTGCATGTGAAAACAGTGTGTTCCCGTGTCCATTCAGACACGACACGACACAGATCTAAACTCAGACCATCAGAAATCAATAAGCAACACAAAAATACAATTTCCTATTTAAACATTTTCACAAAAACAAATCAAAATGCCCTTTGGGGCATTTCATCGAACACCTGCGCACAATACTGATACGTGTCCGACACGGACACGTACAGGACACGAAATTTGACAAACCCTATTCCTACAGAACCAAGACACCTAGGGCTAGGTGTCTATGCAAAGAAAACCTAATTTTAATGGATGGATAGGAATTTACCTATGTGTGTTCTTCAACACAAAAAGCTCCTTCAAAGGGGATCCCCAAAAGCCACCAAACTTCTCCAAATTGCTATAAAACTGAGAATAACCTATACCAACAACAAGAAAACCTAAATTAAAACCTATTGCAATTTGTTTAAGGAAAAAAGGAGTTAATTTGGAATTTCTATGAATTAAAGAAGTTGTACATACCTCTCTTTCCAAATGAGACTTTCCTAAAGAGGCTAGCCCTAATGGAAGAGGGTATTTATAGGGTGGGAATCCCTATGTGGGTGTGGTGGCCGACCACTATGGATTAGGGTTAGGGTTAGCTAGTGGGTTGGGCTTTGGGCTCCTATGTGCCAAGTTGTTAATTAATGGTTCAACCATAAGTCACGGCTTATGACTTAACTATTCTAACTTGAGTTTAATGACTAAACCATAGGTTAACTCTAGTCTAACTAGGGTTGCATGACCTAACCAAGTCCAAACACAACTAGGGTTAGCTCCTAGGTTAGTCTACCAAGGTCAATGCTAGTCAAAGTCAACCTAGTCAATCATCATTCAAATAATTCCAAAATAAATTCTAAAAATTCCCATAAATTCAAATAAATTATAATAAGTTCAAATGACCCCAAAAATGACAAAAATACTCTCAAACTAGAAATATGGTAGTGACAGTCCTGCATGAAGCAAGGACTGCCAACTAGCTGACAGTCCAAATTAAAACTCTTTGTTTGAAGAATTTTGATACATAATTGTACAGGACTGCCAGCTAGTTGGTAATCCTATTGTAAAGTAGGATTGCCAATAAGTTGGCAGTCCTGCATGAAGCAAGGACTACCAACTAGCTGACAGTCCTGTATAATTATGTATTAAAACTCTACAAACAAATAGTTTTGATTTGGACTGCCAACTTGTTGGCTGTCTTGTATGAATCAAGGACGGCCAACTAGCTGACTGTCTTGCTTTATGCACACTAATACTCTGATACTCTTGCATACAGGTAAACACATACTGCACATAGATAAACACATATTGCATACTGATACTCTGATACTCTTGCACACAGGTAAAAGTGTAAAATACAAAAAAATATTGTACTTCATATTATAAAATGATATAATTTATAGTATAAAAAAGTGGTTCCTCTATATAGAAAATGCAAAAGTGTAAAATGTAAATGTTCCTCCATATTCAGTCGATTTCAATATCGTAGTGGCCAACGGGTAAGTCTCTAGGCTCCTCAATCTTCAACAACTTCTTGTAATGATTGATTTGATCAATAAAAGGTATCGTCCAGGCGATTGCTTCGTCCGGTGCATATTTGTACCAAATTTTTGAAGGTAGAGGAATCAGAGAATAACCGATCAACCTTGGTATGACAAAGTGGTTCCCGATATGATGTTAGATTATCTGTGCTCAGTCGGAGGAGCACACATCGGAAAGAATGTATTATTAATACCCAACAAAATAACTACAATAGGTATCCTGTACCTATTAGCAAATAAATATATGGCAGACGGGATGGACATGTAGTGGTCTTCACCGGTAATACTGTTAGTGAAAGGAATATTTGTCAACAAGCTTCCAACTGTTTCTTCGCTTTTTATGCAGGAGTAGAATGGAAGACGAGTCTCTAACTCCTCGTACAACTCGTACCTCACCTGCCTCCATCCTTCTTTGTTGGAATACCCAACATGTCTTGCAAGCACATGAAATTCAATGGCCATCCGCTGGGACATCAATAATAGACCAAATGTAACTGCGAATCTCAGGTTAAAAACTATCAATATACAAACCCAGTGTATATCTATCTACGGTATCTTCGCTTAGCATATCTGTTTTCTACTTTTTTCGAATGACAAGCTTGCTCTTCCGTGCTATACCAGCCACAATACTGATAAACATTGCAGACTGAGCTTACTCTAAGGTTAGTTCAACATGCTCAAAGGATGATGGATCTCTCTTAGTTGACCCATCCTTCTCTTCTGTGAACTACTCATTCTTGTTTGAGGCCTGCCCTTATGATTGAAAAATGAACGACTCATGCATTCTAGTAGTCACCAGGCATACAATTTTTTGGATTTTTAATCTCAATACACTTCCGCTCCACTCCTATTGAGGCACACCACCTTGCATGGAGAAGTTTTACTTGTAGCAAAGAGAAGAAATCATCGCCACTCTTCACCACGGACATTACAGACAACTACCTCCAACATTCATCAACAGCACCTACTGGAATATGAATGGATTGACGACGATATTTATTAATCTCATGTGCACAAGGGAGGCTCAGTGTATGTCGATGTACAAACCCATAAACCTCGGGATCAAACCCGAAAATCTTTGACCTATCAATCTCCTCAAATAGTAATGCCAACGCCTTGTGAGATATCACAGGCATTAAAGCATCCAAGAGGGCTTCCTTTCTATGCTTATGCTTGACAATATTTAAGCTCATCTCAAATGATGCCTTAATTTCGTTCACCGTCCGGTATATCATTAAATGTATAGCTTGCCAAACCGAGACAAAGTTGTCGAGAGATGACCTTAGATGATGTTTTAATATTGAGTGTGCTCCTTCTACACGGTTGTTAGTTGTCGTGCCATAATGCTTCACCATATTCACTACAAAAAAAGTGTTTTTTTGGGACGACACTATAAGGAACACAAGTCTAAAACGTCCTAAAAGTATAGTTTTAGGGACCGCTATATTTTTAGTAACAAAAAGTTGTATTTTTTTGGGACAGATTGTGAAAATGGATCACTATTTGGGACTAATAAAAAAATTTGTTCCAAATAATACACATTTCCATCCCAAATAGGTCGGCGAAAATACCACATATTTGGCGGCTAATTGCCAAATTTTATGGGGAAAAGTTTACCTCCATATGTTTTCATCTTAACCGTTCGATCAGATGGCTTAATCTAGACCGTCCATCCCAAAACTTTCAGAACTTAGTAGATCAAAAATTTCAGAACTCAATATCAAAACAACCTAAATCTCTCTCTCTTTTCGATCAAAAACTGGGTGCTGCTGCTTTCTCTCTCTCCGACCTAGGTGCTCCAGTGCTGCTGCTCTCTCTCTCTCTCTCTTCGACCATTGCTCTCTCTCTGTTCGACCTTTCAACCCTAGGTGCTCCAGTGCTGTTGCTTGGTATATTTTCCCCAATCTTTAGAATTTTTTACCAAATTTTTTTAGTCTTTGTCCTAATTTTTGGATGCATGTTATTTTGTCCTAGATTATTTGCTTGAAATTTGAGTGTTTTACATACTAGGGTAGTGGATGTCTTAGTTTTTATTCCTAATTTTTGCATGTATGATCAGTTATTTAGGTGATTGTTTTTCTTTTGGGAAGATTTGGTTTTATGAAGTGTATCAGTTTACTGAGAAAATTATTTGGTAGAAAAAATATGTTAGAACACCAAAATATGTGCACATTGTCATTTACTGTTTCATGTCAAGTCCGTGTCCGTGCCCATGCATATCTTGAAGCCCAAATCCCACATGCTATCTTGCATGGACAGGAACATAACACAATATGGACACAGTTGATTTATTTGTGAAAATTTAGGGTTTTTTTAATAAACATTAATTCATCCTTGGAAATTTGTGAAATTTTAAACATAATTATTCCCATTCTGGATTGATGTTAAACATATTATAAATTGAGATGAGTTTGAACCTGGCTATGTTCTTTGTAGATTTTAATTTTTCAAATTATTGTGATTGGCGTTCATGTAGGAATTATAAGTTTCAAAAATATGCGGGGATAGCTCAGTTGGGAGAGAACCTAAACTAGATATATTTTTGTTGAGTGGAACTTTGGGGTTATTAATTATCTTTATAAAATTAAATATATTTGGTAATGCATGTGTTGGGATTGTGAACTAAATATTTAATATTCAATGTGCTAGATGAGTACGTTATGAACGACAACATTATTTTTGATGTGCTAGTAATTTTTTGAGCGTCTACATTTGCTTTGATTTTGCTTGAGAGATCTATCTGATTGTTATGGCTAACACTCAAATTGATTGTTATGGCTAATACTCAAAATTTGAGTGTTAGCCATGGGTTTTATGACATGGGTGAGTGGCTAATTGCATTTGTATTGTAGATTGAATTTAGCAAGTGCGAGATCATATGTGGGTTCATTGCATATGCATTTTAATTGGTTGCACATTTTGGTCGTTTATTGTATGTTTGTTGATATAATAAAATATGTACAGCTTGGTCCATGTGCTCAAGTTCAGAGTAGTTGTACAATTTAATTCTTGAACTAAATTCTCTAGTGCTAGTGTTTCTTTTTTTCCTTTCTCTTTTGTTTAAGATAAATATTGGAGGCTTGTTGTAGTGGTGGTTGAAATTTCTTGTCAAGGATACCCTTACAAGACTACATTCTGACAGCTAGAGATTGATAAACATGTGATGAACAATCCCTTCCTCTATATATTATTAGTTATTGCATCTTGCAAATATTGACACAAAGTTGATGATTTAGTTTCTCCAATATTCAGCTTGTTAAGAGATCAGTTAATAACTTTCGCAATGCCTACCGAAGGTTGTTCCAAAATTAACAAAGGCTTTTTAGTCTTACAAACCCTTGATCATATATGGTGGTCTAATAGATTTATGATGGTTGATTGGTATCATTAACCGACATAATTTGGTTTAACTCTTTTTAGGTGCTAACCGACACACATATTAAAGTTCAATAGGCAGGACAAACTGCGCTTCAGCAGGTGATACATGCTACTCTTTGCTTCACAGTCTCTCTTTTCTTCCAATATATAATATTCGATGTTATTCAGGTTAGGAGTGTCATTAAAAATCTTGAAGTACTTGTTCCTACCCTTTTGATGGGTCTCACTGACCCAAATGCTTATACAAAATACTTTCTAGATGTCCTTCTTCAGGTAAGCTTTTAACAAGGATTGCATGAGTAATTTGGTTAGTTGTCTTGTTTCTTTCATTATTATTTTTATTATGTTGTATTTGTAGAGGGCACCCTCATGCCATGAGGTTCTCATTTAACACAGGTCATGGAGAGGGTCATTAGTGAAATGTTTAAGTCATAACAATTGATGGAGGGTTGGTAACAAACCTATAGTCTTACTTATAGTACTCGTGTCTTTTGAATGCCACAAAGTGGTATAATTTGTTTATGGCTGTTGAGTTTTATGCAGGTTTCTTACTTTATTAATATAATGCAACTACTTATTTTAGTTGTTATATGTTAGTATTTTCTGCCAAATATATACTACTGATTACTACATTTTATTGATGTTGTATTCAATTACTATTGAATTTGATGCTTGACAATTCATTAAAGTACCAGCAAATAGTCACAAATTTGTAGTGTTTGTCAGCCAAAAGTCTATAGTCATTATATTTAACTTAGTTAGTTTACCCTATTTTGACATGGAACTCTACTGAGCATCAAAAGACTAGTCTGAATCACCATCAACTTCTCTTTTATATGACTGAGTTTCATTTATCTTGAATTTTTAAAGTTGTCTCCTGAAATATATAGGAAGCTCAGGAAATTAACAGGGCACAATATATATCAATTACCCTTCAGAGACTGTTATGGGATAGGTTGTTACACTCTGCATCTCTCTTCTTACTCTATTACGCAGTTGTTTTTAACTTCATTTTATATGAGTAGTTGAATTTAAGTTTTTTAAATATTTATGTTAGTGATTTGTTCTCCAACAGTTAATTGTTGTCTCCTAATAGCATATAACATTGTGGAAAGGATGGCCATTGCGTATTTGGGAATCATCTCATTGATATTTCTGCTTTCTGCTACGCTACCATTATATTTGGGGTTCATTGATCCACAAGATGGTATATGTCTACTTCCAGTGCTCCTAATGTGCTTATAGTATTATAAGATTTTGAGTTGTTAGGAAAATGAGTATCTTCTTTTTTTGCTACAAGTAACTATGGGTTCATCTCTTATTTTGATGTACTACTGTTTGCTTCCACATCTTCTTCTGTATCTGGTATTATGAGTGCTTATGTATGTATGCATTTGTTTTTATTCATCTATTTGCTTAGTGAATAACGAATGTTTAGACAAAAAAGCATATAATTGTTTGGGCCATCCATTAAATCTGAACTGTATATCGTCATACTTTATTGCCACTATTATTTACACAGTGTTAACAGCACAATAATATATGATATATATGTAAATGAAAACCAAAGATGTAAAATAATTTTACTTGTACACTCAGCTTGAATTGCACACTAGATGGACCTGCAAATAAGCAAGGCCAACCCTCGGCCTAATCTAGTTGAGCTCATGCTTTAACAAAAACTTGCTATTGATTTCTGGCAAGCACGACATTTATGTGGAGAAATAGTGTTGATTAGCTTACCAAGTGTGCAAGAATGTAGGTTACAGTGATTTTGTCAAAAAATTTATTTCATGTCTTTGGGTTTGAGTTTATGAATCATTTTATGCCAAACCAATATCTAAAAAGACTTAAGTTTTGTCCAAGAGGATTAGTACTCTCAAGTCTAATGGTTTGACTCACGTAGTTAGTAATGTCTAGGGTAGTGGATGTGTGAGAATGCATATGCTAACCACTGGGACCTTTCACATACTAGCAAAGCTGTTTGTCTGGAATATCTTCTGTCTTCTGTCTTCTGTCTTCTGTCATCATTCATTGGAATATCTTACTGTTTTTCTTACGTTACAGGTTACAAACAATAATGACTCTTCTGTCCCTAAAATGAAAAAGGTTAAGAATTTGATCATAAATGATTTTTTTATTATTCCAGTGTATAGCTTACTACTATGGTTACAAATGATGAGGAAAGCAACATTTGGGGTCCTCGAGTCTTGATCCTCCATTGGTGCTGGTCTTGACCCTCTACCAATGCTTGTGTTGCCGATGTCTAGTGAGCTCTGATACGCTCTAATACACTAGTGTGCACTTAAATTTCTTCTGATACACCACTGTGCAGTTGATACTTCTTCTGATACTCGGGTATCCTACTATGGTGGTATGGTTCTTCATTGGTAGAGCTGGTTGAGCCGCATCATGGATGCGATTGAGCTCTTGCCGACCTACGGTGAGCTTCGATCTGATGTCTAGCGTCAATTGGAATCATATCGTAGAGGAAGAGTATTTTACTATGGGTTGAGCTTCCTTGCATAGATTTTTATTATGGTTTGAACTTCCTTCTATGTCTTATTAGTGTGTTTCTTGCAAAGCTTACTACTATGGTTTGAACTTCCTTTACGGCACTGTGTTGGACTATCTTGACAGTTCTTGATATTTGATCCTCAAATTTGGTCGAGGATGAACACTTTCCCATTTCTTTATATACATATTGAATCTAATTTTCTTAGATCTACTGACAACACATGTTGCAAATGATGAGGAAAGCAACATTTGGGGTCCTCGAGTCTTGATCCTCCATTGATGTTTGTCTTGACCCTCTACCAATGCTTGCGTTGCCAATGTCTAGTGAGCTCTGATACGCTCTAATACACCAATGTGCACTTAAATTTCTTCTGATATGCCACTGTACAGTTGATACTTCTTTTGATACTCGGATATCCTGCTATGGAGGTTTGGTTCTTCATTGGTAGAGCTGGTTGAGCAGCATCATGGATGCGATTGAGCTCTTGCAGACCCACGGTGAGCTTCGATCTGATGCCTAGCTTCAACTGGGATCATATCGTAGAGGAAGAGTATTTTACTATGGTTTGAGCTTCCTTTCATATATTTTTACTCTGGTTTGAACTAACTTCTATGTCTTATTAGTGTGTTTCTTGCATAGCTTACTACTATGGTTTGAACTTTCTTTACGGCACTGTGTTGGACTATCTTGACAACACCTACCCTATATACTGCTACATTTATTATGCATTTTTAGGTTGCATACAACAGTCCTACGCGTAGGTTATAAGAAAAGAGCATGAGCAAGAGGCCCGGCATAAGAAAGAGCTTGAGGCGGTCAAGAGTGAGCTTAGGACTGAGCTCAAGGAGGAAGTTATGGCCATGTTCCTGAATGCTCAACTACTTTGTCAACAATCCAATTCATCGTCCAGGTAATTTGCCAACTATCAACTTATTACTTGGTTTTTCTATGTGATTCCTATGTTTGGTTTTCTCTCGTGGCTGCAATTAATGTTTGGTTTTTTTATTTATTTCTGTGATTCTTCAAGCTACTTCTCCATTTTCTTTCCTTCCAGTTGGAAGTTGAACTATGTTACATTGGTTTCTTTTTTGGACTATGATTTTTGGAGTCTAAATTTTGCATACTGCCTTTAAAGTTTGTTTCTCCATTTCCTTTCTTTCAAGTTGGAATTTGTATTTTTTACATTGGTTTCTCTTTTGGACTATGATTTTTTGGACTAAATTTTGCATAGTCTCGTGTCGGTATCGGTATCGGAACTTAAAGTTTGAGCTGTAAAAGAGTTTTGTTTCCCAATTTTTTCCTTCACTTAAAGCTTCCTTTTTCATTTGAAGCTTCCTTTGTCACTTGAAGCTTGTTACTGTACATTGGTTTTTCTGTACAGTAACAAGCTTGTTACTTATAGTTCCCATTTTTGGACTTGAAGCATCCCAATTTTTGGACTGAAGCTTGTTATTTGTAGTTCCCATTTTTTTGTAAGCAGGTCTGTACAGTTTGGAAGAACTATTAGCAGGTCTGTACAGATGGATTGATCCTTTTGTTCTATTTTAAACATTCACAAACTAATGTAGTCTAGTCTGTACAGTTTGAAACAACTTGTCTTTCTTGTCTGGTGGTTTGTATACAGTTAGCAGGTTGCTAATATATTGGCATATCTTATTTTATTTGCAGGTCCTTCAAAAGCATTCTGGATATGCTAAAATGATGGGCGACTATCTTGTGATGGGAAAAAAATTTGGGTTCATTTTTTGGGTTCATGTTGGATATACTTGAATGTTCAAAAACATAGTGTAGTGCTTAATGTTTTGGGTTCAAAATTTTGTATATACGTAATGGTAGAGACAATAGGTCCATTTTGTAATGGTGGAGACAATGGGTTCATTTTGTAATGGTGGAGACAATGGGTTCTTTGTAACTGATGGTGTGGGTGATGTTGTGTTTTGAATTTATTTTGGAAATGATGGTAAAGGATGCTTACTGTTAAGCTTTTTCGTTGTTTATCAATTGAACATATATAATTATATATGGATTTTGTTGTCTTCTACTTAATGGTAAAGAATGCTTGATATTGTTAAGCTTTTTTTTTGTATTAGAGCTCCGACACCTGGAGATACATCTGAGGACAATGATCATATGAATTATGTTATGTGTGTATTTAAATTGTATGTTTTATAGCTGAAAAATACAAACGATAAATTCATAAGTATTACTTTTGGGACGGTTATGTAATTGTCCTAGATATAAATGACATCCTTTTGTGATGCTGGCAAATATTTCTAGGACGAATGATATTCGTCACAAGCTCTTTTATTTTTGGACAGTTTAGTAAACCGTAGTAAACATATAATAATTCAAACTCTTTTGGTACGGTTATATTTTTCGACCCTAAAACCAAATTAGGACGGTATTTTCTGTCATAAAACTTTTTGCCACGCCACCCTAATAGCACTGTCACTCACTACAAAATTATGGTAATTTAGCGACTAACCTGACGACTAACCTATATTCGTTGCTAATTTAGCGACTAACTAGCGACTTATTTTCAAGTAATTGACAATTTAGTTTAACGAACAAGATGGTTCATCGCAATTCCGTCACTAGTTAGTTGATAAATTTATGAAATTATTTAGCGACTAAAATTTTTTATTGTTAAAGAGTCGGTAATTTTTTTAGGCAATTTCTATGGGCACCACAAGATTTACTTGGGGCTATCCCAAAATTTTTGGAAAAAATTACAAGTTTGCCATCAAAATTTTTTGCTTGGGGCTAGCCCAAGTTTTCATATAAATACCAACCTAATTTTATTTCCCTTCTCTCTCTCTACTCTTTCCTTCTCCTCCACTCTTTTCTCCAACCCTAAGAAGAATTTCTAGGTCATAGTTTTCTAAACCCTAAGCCAAATTGTCTCCCAACCAAGACATTGTGAAGATTTAGGTTTCAAATTTTCGTTACAGTGTCATCGAATTCATCCGTTAATGGGTATGTCATCTAATTAATATATTTGTAGACTCTCACAATAATTTTACATGTAAATAATGATTTATATGTGTTTAATTTAGAAAAAATGAACATGGAAGAACCCGGGTCATCGAATGTAGCAGACTCTCGTCCCGATATGTCCGAAGAACACATTCTTGCTTCGGATGCACTCTTGGTAAGACAATTGTAACATTCACGTCGGGTGTAATTCGGGGCTGTTAGGTAC
This sequence comes from Iris pallida, assembly GCA_029216955.1. Taxonomy (NCBI): domain Eukaryota; kingdom Viridiplantae; phylum Streptophyta; class Magnoliopsida; order Asparagales; family Iridaceae; genus Iris; species Iris pallida. The sequence continues at coordinate 2,769,686 of JANAVB010033019.1, forward strand.
AGGACTGCCAATACGCGGGCAGTCCACCTCTACATATAGGACTGCCCAAACTGTGGCAGTCCTTTCAATAATCAGGACTGTCAGAGATGCGGCAGTCCTGATCGTTGACAGGACTGCCAGTGCAGTGGCAGTCCTGATTATTGAAAGGCTTGAGTCAACCAAGAGAGATCCTAAGGGCAGGCCTCAAACAAGAATAAGTAGTTCACAGAAGAGAAGGCTTGAGTCAACCAAGAGAGATCCATCATCCTTTGAGCATATTGAACGAAGCTTAGAGCAAGCTCCGCCTGCACGGAAGAGCAAGCTTGTCATTCGCCGGAAAAAGGAGAAAACAGATATTGCAAACGAAGATACTGTGGAAAGTCAAACGATGCGTTTGTATATCCACAATTTTCATCCTGAGATTCGCAGTTACATCTGGTCTATTATTGATGTCTCGGGGGATAGCCATTGCGGATTTCATGTGCTTGCAATACATCTCGGTTATTCTGACAAAGACGGATGGAGGCAAGTGAGGCAGGAGCTGTACGAGGAATTAGAGAGTCGTCTTCCATTATACTCCCGCATCCTAAGCGAAGAAACAGTTGCAAGTTTGTTGACAAGTATTCCTTGCACTGACAGTGTTACCGGGCCAGACCACTACATGTCCGTCCCGTCTGCCTTGTATTTATTTGCTAATCGGTACCGGATCCCTGTTGTACTATTTTCGGCGGGGATTTGCAATACTTTTTTCCCGATGTGCGCTCCTCCGGCGGAGCACAGACAAACTAATCTATGTACTATAGGTCAAATCAAAGATCACTTTGTCATGCTAAGGATGATCGGTCATTCTCCGATTCCTCCACCTACAACAGTTTGGTACAAACTAGCACCGGCAGAAGCGAAGTCCTGGATCGGGCCTTTTGATCAGCAAATCAATCATTGTAGGAGACTGTTGCAGATGGAGGAGCCAAGAGACTTACCGGTTGGCCACTACGACGTCGAAATCGACTGAATGAAGTTTTCACATTTTGAAGGCAGAGGATGACCCATTTTGTAAACATTTTGTATATGGATGACCCATTTTGTAAACATTAAAGTATATCATTTTGAAATGTGAAGCCAAATATATTTTTTTGTTTTTAACTTTTTCCTGTCTGCTATTGAAATATCCTACTTGTGTAAAATATCATACTTGTGTAAAATATCCTACTCGTGTCAAATATATGTGAAGCGCTTGTGTGAAAACTCACTGTGTGTGAGTTCAAACTCACAGACAGTGAGTTTTCATCAGGACTGCCAGAGCACTGGCAGTCCTCACTCACATTAGGACTGCCAGTGGTCTGGCAGTCATAGTGAAAACTCACTGTGTGTGAGTTCAAACTCACAGACAGTGAGTTTTCATCAGGACTGCCAGAGCACTGGCAGTCCTCACTCACACTAGGACTGCCAGTGGTCTGGCAGTCCTAGTGAAAACTTACTGTGTGTGAGTTGAAACTCACAGACAGTGAGTTTTCATCAGGACTGCCAGAGCATGGCAGTCCTCACTCACATTAGGACTGCCAGTGGTCTGGCAGTCCTAGTGAAAACTCACTGTGTGTGACTTTGAACTCACACACAGTGAGTTTTCACTAGGACTGCCAGAGCACTGGCAGTCCTCACTCACATTAGGACTGCCAGTGGTCGGGCAGTCCTAGTGAAAACTCACTGTGTGTGAGTTTTCATAATCAATATAAATGTATGTAGAATTTCAACATCTTAAACATCACAATTTCCAATAAGTTAAACATTACAATTTCCTCAATTCCATAGTCATGACAACTTCCAAAATAATAGAGTTAAACATCACAATATCCAACAAGTTAAACATTACAATTTCCAAAATACAAGTTAAACATCAAAATCAAATCAGTGATCATGCCGGGCCTTCGTACGCGCCTCCCGATTTTGCATGAAAGGAAAATCGACAGTGTCGTCGATATGCTCCAACTGGTGCGCGATATTAACACATTCATCGTTTTGGCAGCCCGATCGGATGGATTTCGCCAAAGCCTTCACCCGAGTAGCCTGTCAATTATAACAAAACGTCAATGAAGAGAGCTCACTTTGAAATTAGTTACAAACAATAATTTATAAACTTACCATCCTAACCAATGAAGCATACAGGACATTTTTTGAAGGCAAAGGTCCTAGAGCGGTAACGGCAACGGGCCCTGGATTTCTAGGGTTCGACAACCTAGGATGTCCGACTGCCAAGTAGTACGGCATGTAGTCGTCGCTGCAGTCGTGCATCTCCTGCACCGGTTGTCGAAGTTCTTCCCTCAGCAAATGTCGTTGCCACTCGGAGTAGCAGTCGGTCACCCAGTCGAAATAGGGCGGCTTGTAGTTCAAAGGTTGGGTCCCACACGGAGGCTCCAATAACCTTAATGTGTGCTGCGGTACGGTTTGTACGAGGCCAAACTGACGCAGTACTCTATCAGGCATGTAAGGCTATGTAATATCATAGCATGTGATCATACCATGAAATAGAGATACTGGTTGCAGATGGCAATTTTGTTGCCGGAGATCCCGGTATGGGTGCCAAACTATCTGTAGGACAAAAGTTAAAAGAAAATAGTCAACAAATAAATATACCATAAATAGTCTACGCTATCTACGCGCTATCAACTAACCTCTTCTGGCACCAAATTTTCCAGAGCATCGCGAATGGAAACCAGCGTTTCATGATTTTTAGTTTCTAGCTGAGTTGGCTTCCATTGACACACTCTAGGATGGTGCTCCTCATAGCATGGGTTCAGCTCACCCCTCCTGAGCATCGGGAAGTGCTCGTATATCCATGCCTATACAATTTGTAAATGAGTAGTCAGTAAATTAACAACAAAATCTAGCTAGTATATTAGTTTAAAATGTTAGAAATTTTCTTACATGGAGTAGAGTCTGGCATCCGCCGTGGTCTTGGTTCCGACACGGGATGCTATACCAAGCTCGCGGTAAAGGTAAGCAAGTATACCGCTGCCCCAGGATATGTCTCCTACGTCGTCTATAACAGATAGGTTCGCGAGATACCTAGCATGTATAGAGGTTCCCGACTTGTCTGGAATGGCAACCGATCCAAGTATGAAGAGCATGTATGCCCGGGCCACCCTCTCAACAGTTTCATCATCCCAATCCTGCGGGCCTTTGAAATTCTCCACTAACCATGACAAAGGAATGCCGTACGACTTCTTGAAGCCCGGCAGGGTTGTAAAGGTAGTTGCCTCCACCCCAAGGTTCGCTTCTACAAAATCAACTATACGATCATACCACTCGAGATCCTTCTCAGTACATAAAGATTCATTTGTCATGGCGCGGCCCTCCACCGGCAACTCTAGTATCTTATAGACGTCATCCAGGGTAATGGTCATCTCCCCAGCTGGGAGATGAAATGTGTTGGTCTCCGGATGCTATCTCTCCACAAAGGCCGATATGAGAGCACTGTTCTGCGTCTTGTAGGCATATCTAGCCAAATTTTGTAGACCGGTAGGAAATATTTTGTTCTGGACGTCCTCGGGTAAATGGTTAAGAGACCAAGCAACACACTTCCGCCCGTGACTCACAGCCCTAAGAATACGAGAGCTCTCCTGTATGTCGTACAAGATAATAAAAAACGATTATGAACGGAAACTTACAAACATATATATATATATAAACGGAAACTTACAAACATAATATACATACCGGATTCTTCCATATATCATAAGCAATGTGGTTGTCGAACGACAACAACATTGAGCAACCCGGGGGACGGATATCCTCCTCCTCCTCAGAAGGATCGACATCGGCCGAACGAACATGATCCTCAGAAGGACCGGCACCGGACGTACGGACATGATCCTCAGAAGGACCGGCACCAGAACCACCTCGTCCTAGAATTTGGCTGATAGGTACGTCATCGTCATCGGAAGAAGACGGAGGACTAGGAGGACCTCGTTGCTTCGAACGAGAATGGGGGTGTGGTTGTGGTGTCGGTCCCTGCGGTTCTGAAATTCTGATTGGTCCCTCAAGAGGACGAGGCCGCTCACTACGTTCCCTGCGCAAGGATGCGGTGGGGAGGGGTGGGGGGGGGAGGGGTCGCTTTCTTTTGGGAGCGGCCACAGGACTAAGGACAACATAGGGTTAGTATTAAATAAATGATATAAAATAAATTGTGAAGTTGACCTTTAGGACTGCCATGCTCCTGGCAGTCCATCATTCTATCAGGACTGCCAGAGAGATGGCAGTCCTGTTTTATAACAGGACTGCAAGTGTGCCTGCAGTCCTGTTTTATAACAGGACTGCCGACTTCTTGGCAGTCCACTTTGACAGAAGGACTGCCCCGTCGACTGCAGTCCTTAGGGACGACGACCAGACGAACAGTTAGGTTGCATTTAAACGATACAATATAATATTTTCGATTTCGAAATGTACTTTGAATTATTCTAACCTAATTTATAATGACATTTAAGAGATTTCTCAAAGAATCGAAATGTACTTTGAAATGTAATTAAAATAAATTATACAATAATTAGGAAACATACCTAGCTTGTGATGACGGGTTCTTATTCGGTGCCATTGATGATCTTCGAAGACTTAGGGTTCTTGAGAGAGGGTTTTGGAGAGTGGATAATGGAGAGAGTGTTAGGGTTTTAGAGAGTGTTAGGGTTTTGGAGAGAGGGTTTTGAGTGAGAGGGTTTTGAAGAGAGAGAATTTTAAAATGAAAATGAAATGAAAGAGAGGATTTGGGGGGTTGGGGGGGGATAGCTCCAAGTAATTTTTGGGACGTCCCCAGTAAAAGTTCCTCAAACCTGGGCTGTCCCCTAGTAAAATGACGCCCCCAGTAAATCTTGTGGTGCCCATAAAAATTGCCTATTTTTATTATAGAGTCAGCATTCTAGCGACTAAAATTTCAGTTGCTACCAAAACCCGAACGAATATTCTTTTCCCCCCAAAACTCGAAGTCATTCTTCCCCAGAACCTAAATTTTTTCACCAAAATTTTCCCCTCTTCACAACTTCTCCCGACCTCACAACTCTCTCCCATCCTCACCCCCTCCTCCTCACAACTCAGTCGCCCCGCCATCCGCATCGGCTCCCCGCCGCCCCGCCGTCCGCACCGACTCCCCGCCGCCCACATCCGACCCCATCCTCCTCGTCTTTACGCCCACATCGGAGCCTCCTCCTCCCATCGACGACCACCCTCTTCCGCCGCCCACTGACGACTACCCTCCTCCGTCGCCCGCAGACGACCACCCTCCTCCGCCACCCGCAGACGACCACCCTCCTCCGCCGTCGGCAGACAATCTGGTATAAAAAAATCCATTATTTAAAACTAATTATTATGCTTTGATTTGCAATTTTATTCCCAAAATTTGGTAACATGTTTTGATTTACAATTTTTCGATAAAAATTGCAACAATTTTCTGTCTAATCATTGGGAGAACATCTTTTTCTTTCTAATCATTGGGAGAACATTGTTTCCAGTTATTAGAGTATTTTATGAAGAAAGTTGTATGTGTATGATACTATGTTTTTTATTTCCTTTCAGTCAGAAGTATTTCAATGATTGTCTATATTAGTAAGTTAATGAGATTGTGATTGAGGAGAAAAGTTAGTCTTTGTTCGTATTAACTTTGATATGGGAAGGGATATTGATAGTTTGTAAATGTATATACCTCTTTATGAATTTCTTCCTTTAGGCGTTGCGTCGGGGGATTCAATGGTTCAGCACTGCTGCTGCAGTCGAAGAGCCGATTACTCCAGTAGTCAAAATAAATCACGTATACATTGGTTGGTCAATCAATCCACGTTTTCACATAGCAGTCTCTAGTATTCTTGGAAGCACAGTCTGTAATGGGTTGAAATTGGCCTGCTTCAGGAAAGACTTTTCCAACCTTGTATCCTCGGTCTGGGGAAGTAATTAGGCGTGTTGCAGAAGATATCAACGTGCACGCTGCTCGTAAACCTTTGATGAGGGACCTTGGCCAAGGATGACTACTTATGTATTGCTCTAAAATCCCTAAAAGTTCTAAAAGTATCCGAAAAGTTTTTCCATTTCTTACATCTGTGAGAATACTTTACCTTGTTCGTCTTTCCATGAGATAACCCTGTCAATGGTTAGAAGGTTTATCCTTGCTTGAAATTTAGACCTCTACCTGCTTAGTTCCTTTCTTGGCACCAATATACTGACATCAATATTTGTAGTAATAGGAAAATTTTGTTATCCCTCCATTGAATTATCTAAGTTGGGACCATGTGACAGTTGCGTTCCTGGGATTATGTGGTGGCTCGAACATGAATGAGATTTCCCCAATGCAAAACTTGTCATGTTTTTTCTTGATATAAATCTTAATCAAGCCTAGAATTTGGGAGATTGTTGTTTGATCGATCTTATGACTAATTAAACAATGATGTAATTTCTTCTTTATGTCCAGCCCCTTATACCTCATTACAGTGACCTTCTTGAAGATAATTCTTTTCCAACAACCAAACTCTTAGAGGACACATATGAGTCTAATTGCCCATCTGTAAACGAGGATGTCCTTTCTACTAACATCCTTCGCATATCATCACAGAATGTAAGTTACATGTCTTTTAGCTATTGCTACTAAGTTTCCAACTATGATATTTTTTTGTACAATTTGAAGTGGGATGTTTCTCTTTTTGTTTGTGTGCTTGTGGGCAAAGCACTATGCGCCGAGATGTTCCTAAGAGGTTTAGCTTGACTATATCTGTATTGAACTGGCAAAATTTAGCAATGCTATTTAATCTTTCTAAAACTAAGCAAGTTCATATATTTACCAACCAAGTTGAATTGCATATTTGTCCGCAAATGTGATTTCTCTATCTCTGCAAATGTGCCCTGTTTAATATGTTGCTCAAGGGTGCTGGTATAAATAATTAGCTGCCACCAATAGCATTCTGTATGGAAGTGATATTTTTATATGTTTTCTTCCTCATCAGCTTGGCTCAGTTAGTTTGACTGGGAAATGGAGAAATAATCCAAATAGTTCAGCAGCTGTGGTGCCAATGCCCTCTGAAAACAACGTTTCAGCCATTTTCCATTCCATTGGTTCTCATGATCCTGGGCCTGGAAGCAGCAGTAAAGAGATTTCCTTCTGTGAACAACCAATAATCAGAAATGAGATAGTTAGAGCGGCCAACAAAGTGGACAGTGAACTTTTAGGTAGAATCGGGGCAATGCCATGTTGCGCTACAAAGAGGAGGAAAAATCGCAGGTATGGGTTATACTCATCGACTTACCGATCTGGATTGGTTGAGAGGCTGTAAATACATCTTTTTTTCTCTTATTCTTCTTTTAAAGTCAGTAGCCATAAGTTTGAACACAAGTTGTCTCTTGGTGTTTGTAACTCAATATATATATATATATATATATATATATATATATATATATATATATATATATATATATCTTACTGTAATGTTGCTATCATTGTTCTTGTTAAGATTCGAATCTGGATTGGCTGAGAGGCTTCCGTGTAACCTATTTTCCCATTGTCAGGATATGATATCTTTGTATTTTATTTTACTTTATTGACAGAAAGATATGTTATCTTTACTTCATTTCAGTTGGCTAAATTGAGATAAAAGTGTTGTTGAAGTCCACACATTTTTCCCATGTCTATATTTTGGACGTCATTTTGCATATAGGTAGAAGTATGCTAGTTTTTTGTGAGTGGATACTATAGTGGATTTATTATTTATTTATTTTTCTTTTCTTCAGTGCGAAAAAAGCAATGGATTTCGTAGCCGCTTGCAATAATATGAGGAACGACAAGCCCTCCACTCTAAGTATTGTCATACTTGTCTCCTCAATAGGTTTTGCTCTTTGGCTTAATTATTAGTTTATCATTAGTTGTTGTTGTTTTTTTGAGAAAATTATCTTTAGTCACGGTTGTTTGTTGTTAGGTATGGAGAAATTGCAACAGAAGTTGATAAAAGGGAAGATTTGAACTGTCCCAGAAATCGTGATGTCTGCAATTGTAGATTTTGTATGCAAGTGTTCTATTTATTTTTCATGACCATGTTCTAAATGCTTCATATTGTAATAAATTTTAGGATTTTATGGTTGACATGGAATACGTAACCTAGAGGAAGGAGATCACTCAACTAATTTTAGGATTTTATTTTTCAAGCAAATTGGGTTCAGGTTCGTTCATTCTTTGCTTCAATGATTCACTCAACAGTTTATCCTTTTCATATATGAGACCCTTATCCTATTTTGAGTCTTATACAACACTTCCCTTGTGTTCCTTGTAATTGCTCATAAATTGTTGAGTCCTTGATCCATAAAGACAACACTTCTAGAAGGAGATCTTCTAGATAGATGAATATAAATGCAAAAATTGGTGTAATCCTTATGTGGAAGGACAGAAAAGTTTTAGTGGAGATTGAAATCTTTATAGTTTAAGATTTCTCTAACAAATCTTCATATTTTAAGATTTCTCTAACAAAGGAGACTAATTTTTTTTTTTTTAATATCAAAAGCAATCTCCATAATGATGAAAAAAGAAACCCAATCTTCACCCAAAGATGAAAAATAAAATTAAAACATGTCTTCTTTCCAGAGATAAAGATAAATATGTCTTCACCATCTTCATCCAAACATAAAGATGACTAAACAAATCTTTACCCAAAGATAAACTAAGATGACTCGATCTTTACCTGTAGATCATCCTGGATGAGTTTCTCCTCTTATATAAGTAAAAATGCTTAACATCTTTGATAAAGTATTCATTAGTTTTTTTTCCAAGTACAAGTAGTTTTCTTTTCCTTTTTTCTATGTTCTTTATTTTTTGGATTGGAATTTGGGAGAAAAAACCAACTGAATTTAGCAGTACTTGCATTTCTTCTATTAAGCATTGAACATGAAGAACTATATTAACTGCAAATATAGCATGTTGGAGGCACTTCTAAACACTTCCAATATTGAAATGTTGTATCTGTTCCTTTTTTAGGCAATGTATATGAGTTCTATCTTTCAAAATCTGTTAAGAGACATTATTACTTCACTTGTGGCCATGCTAACATATTTTCCAATTGTTTCACCTTGTTTGATTTGTTTAACTGGCTTGTTAAATATTTGAAGTAACATTTTATCTCTGGTTTGCAAAGTCTCTTGAAGTTTCAAGTTATAGCTCGCATGGCAAGTCCATCTGAGTTCATAATACCATATTGGAAGTATACAAAGAGCTTTAGCTACTCATTTTATGCAGGAATGAGGTTTTAGCTACTCATTCTATGCAGGAATGAGGTTTAAAACACGATTTGAAAGCGAAAATGCAGTAGAGAGAGAAGGTTTGGACATGCAATTCATGTTCAAATGACCTTTTATTACTACGAGTATGGTGAATGTTCCTTATTCCCCTTCTATTTTTAGATATACAGGATTGATAACTGGGATTGGAGATATAGACCCTGCCAGGTTGTCCGGCTCAAGATGGAGATGTTTGTTAGTATATTTAGTACCTTTTTTTTTTTCCTTCGGCATCTTTATCTTTACAAATAGAAGTTCATATTCTTCAAAAACATATAGTTTGGTTGTAATTTTATATATTCATGATACCTTTTTTACAGGAGGAGAGTCATATCTCTCAGGCTACTGATCATGAGAAATTGGAGAGCCTCCCTTTGTTGCTCCTCCGGCTATACTTCTGTTCCAGCTCCTGTTTTTACGATGAGCCAGCAACAGACATTAGTTACGTTCATGACGCACTTTATGGGCAACATGCAGTCACCATCGTCTTGACTTTCTACGATTTTGTGACATTATTTTGTGATCGTTGTACTACTTTATCTTTTTGTATGTATGGTGTATGGTCGATGGTTGAACATATTGGACATGACTATAATATATATTTCTTAGTTTTTATGTTTATGTACTTTGTGTATGTTATTATTTTTGTTTATATCATTGGTAATTATTGTGGTGCTAAAAGTTGTTTGCATTATATTTATGTGTGTTGTGGACTTGTTTATAGTACTCTTACAGGATGTGCACAGCATGATTCCTATAAATCTGGAAAAAAAAAATGATTCAACGACGAAACGACTAACCAGCAACTATATAAACTGGAAAAATAATAGAAGCGACAAACCAGTGTCAAAGAAGCGACTACCCAACGACTAACAAGCGACTAAAGATGTCAGTCACAAGTTATCAACTGTAACATTATAATCGTAAGTTCATCGCATTATAGTTGCATATTCGTCGTTGTTTCAGCGACTAACTGTTTAGTCGATAGTTAGTGGCTAATTTTAGTCGATATTTTAGTCGCTGGTTAGTCTCTGTAGCGACGAACTAGCGACTAAAATTGAATAGCAGCGTTGCTTTTAGCGACTAAAAATTGTAGTCGCTGGTTAGTCGCTAATTCGTTTTACCGACGGAAAAGTCTATTTTAACGACTGAAATTTCAGTCGCTATTTAGCTATTTCTTTGTAGTGACTTATCGTCCTAAAATTTGTCCCAAATTACAATTTGGGACTGAATTGGGCCTTTTTAAGACGAATTTTTGGCATCCCAGAAACACTTTTTTTGTAGTGATTCATCCATGTTAAGATGAAATGTTCCTTGTGCGGTTATATCCATGTATCTTTGATGTAAGAAATGCATGTCGGCTCCCTCGTTTTCCACTTTTCCTTAAACAAGTACTATGCGACATCGTAACTGTCTTTCGTGCAGGCTCGCCATACATAATTTCAATCATTGAAGAATTCTTCAAAACGGTCCATGTCAAGTTTACCATCCACCTTTCTGAACTTCAACTTACATTGGGATTGGATATTATGATTAACATGCCAAGTGCATATTAGTGTATGCGCTTGAGGAAACACAATGCGTATAGCATTAATTATGGCATATTCTCTGTCGGTAACAAAAATAGACGTCTCTCTATGACCGGTTTAAAGTGTTTTAAGTTTCTCCAACGTCCATGTGTAGTCTTCAAGTTTCTCACTCTTCATGAAGAAAAAAGCAACTGAAAATATTTTTCACATAGAGGTGAAGCCAACAACATGAAAGAGAGGCATCTTGAACTTATTGGTCTTGTATGTGCAATCAAGAACTAACACGTCGGTGAAGGACCTAGCCAAATGTGTGCAATCGGGATGAGCCCAAAACAATGAAATGATTTCATCACTCTGGGGATATCTTCTAACGTACTAAACATAACGATTATCGGCAAGCACTTCAATACTTCCTGCATCGCCATTCTTGATTTCGTCCGAATGGCGTTCGAAGAAGATAGGACGTTGTAAATTGACTTCATTGTTGACTTATTCTTCTCATCTTCATGTCGTATGACGAAATATATTTGTCTCGGCGCAACTCCAGAAGTGGACAAATCTTTGACTATCTTCTTCTCAATATTGTTCAATCGTCCGGCATACGGATGACCCAAAAGTGTTTCGGCAATAACATGATTGTGGATTCCATTCTTGACTTCGACTGTCCACTTCGCATCTTCTACGTTTGTAATATGGATCTTAAATGGACAACCACATTTTCTCGTACCAACGGTTCTGTTTGAAACTTTTATTTGGAGAACTGTATCTTTTTTATGCCATCTGAACGAACCACCTCTTTCATATCCAACTACTACAGTTTTTCGTCCTGGACGATTTCGGGCCGATATGGATATCACAATAACTATATTATTTTCTCGTCCAACTTCTCGACACCAATGTAGCGCTTCTTCACTTGATTCAAACCAAATATCGGTCGAGAATAAATTGTCGACACCAACGACAATTGGAGGAGGTATCACAATCTTGAAATATGATAAGCCCTACAATATAAATTAAAGTTAATAAAACTAAACGAAATTGAATGCGAAAACTACTGCAAATAAGGACTGTAGGTCTTGTGACAATCCTACAAAAAAGTAGGACTGCAGGCCTTGTGACAGTCCTATGTTTCTTCAGGACTGTCACATTATTGACAGTCATGTTTGACAAGTGGACTGTCAACTGTTTGACAGTCCTTCATTGTGGGACTGTGCCAACTAGCCGCAGTCCGGCTTCCTACAGACACGAAATAAAATTTCAAATTAATTACCAAGAGTGCTTCCGAAGAACCGATGTGTTTTTCGGACGAAGAGAGACGAGAATTTAGTATATTTGATGATCCGTATTTTTCGATATGCATTTTTCCTACATTAAACACATATAATTCAATATTTATATGTGAAAGTAAGGTTTGAAATCCTAATCATATATTAATTTGATTACATACCAAATAACGGTAGAATTCGATGAAACTATAACTACAATTTTTACCACCAATCTTCACAAAATCTAGGTTGGGAAGAAACTTGGGCTAGGGTTTAATTATGTGATCTAGACATTTTTTTGGAAAGAAGAGAGCAAGAGAAGAGGGGGAAGAGAAGAGGGAAAAGAGAGCAACAAAAAAGTTGGTTTTTATACCCAAATGTGGATTAGTTCCAAGCAACAAATAAGAGTGACAAACTTATATTTGGAAAGAAAAAAAATGGTTAGCTTCTAGCAACTGTGGGAGTGCCCTTAGAATCCAGTTAGATAACTTTGTTTAATGACAAAAGCTCCATCCGCTTACAAATAATAATGATAATAATAAGGTTAGAGAGGTTAGGGGTTGCATGCAAATACGAAAAGTTGTAATAAATAAAGCCTTCCATGAGTTCATCATCGTCATTCTATAATTGGGAAGAGAGAGTGCAATTTTCTTTTCCATCTAAGATTTCTCATTCCTCCAAAGCAAAGGTACTCTCTCTCCCTCTCTCTCTCTCTGTGTGTGTGTGTGTGTGTGTTGGGGGGGGGGGGGGGGGGGGGGGGGGGGTCTGTGTGAGGGTCTGCTTGGTAACGGTATTTCACCGGTTTTGGGGTATTTTTGAACCGACTGTTTATGAAAATTTCTGTTTGTTAATTTTTTTGAGGCACCGATTTTTGTTGGCTCAAAAATCCCCAAAAACCGGTGTAATGTATTTTTGGGTGGCTTTATAAACACTCCAAATCGGTGGGTTCTTAGCGGCTCTATTTTTTTATTCCATTTATATCCTCACAAAAATATATATAATTATAACTACTGATACCTTTCCTATTTAATTTGTTCGTGTAAAAAAAATTTCAGAACCGTTTCTTAGTGAATTACCAAGCATGGATTGGATTGGTTTAAAAGTCGCTACTTAAAAACCATCCAAAATCGGACCCCTCATAACTGCTCATAACCGGTACTCTAAAAATACCTCATAACCGCTATCCCTACAATTGCCAAGCAGACCCTAAGTGTGGTTATAAATAGGCGAGCTTTGAACAACATAGAATGAGAATTTTATTGCACATTGAGTGTTTGTAGGAATGCAAATGTGGAATCTATTGCCAATAAGCTGTATCTAAAAGCAACATATCCATTTGTAGTCATAGTAGCAGTAAGTTAGCAAGGGAATGTGGAGTCCATGAGTCTATCGCCTCGCCAGCAACATGTTCAACAAAATTCACGATTAGAACAGTTCAGAAAATATGGAGTTCACTTGTGTTGAAGTCTTTGAAGTTACTTTATTTCCTCCTTTCTTTTTATGGGGTGTGTGTGTGGTGGGGGGAGGGGGGTGGTTCTTTGGTTCTGATATGAGGAATGAGGGTTTACGGTTTTAGTAGATTTGATGTTGAAGAGTATTAGTTTGAATTATTCAACTTGGTACACTGAATTTTATATTTCAGGGTTTTGGGTTTTAAGATTTGTAGAACAAACTCTTTTTTTTTTTAAATGTCCATTTGGTACTTGCAAGGGCAGAACCAGAAATGCGAACTGGGTGGGCTGAAATATGAACTGACTCATACGAAAACAAAAAACAAAAAAACATATGAAAAAAACATTTTTTGGGTGGGCTGGAGCCCTCCTCAGCCTTAATGTAGTTCCACCCTTGGGTACTTGGTTCATTTCAATCTGTATAAACAACTTACCTTCTTTCTTTCTTTTGTTCTAGCTTAGCCATGTCACGAGTAGGGCCGGCCCGGGGGGTTGGGTTGCCCTAGCCGGAGCTAATTTTGGTTGCCCTTTGATTCTTATTAAAAAAATAATTACAATAAACGCATACAAATATTTTTTTTAGTAAAATCAATATTAAATTGTGCTTTTAGCTTGAACTATACCATAAAATTTTGATTACAAAAAAACCACAAAAAGTAACTCTAGTTATGATACTTTATAAACTAGCACAATCTGATTCAAAGAAAATTGCTTCATTTACATTTTCTGGAAAAAATTCAATTAAGTAATCATACTTACGTGATCCTTTTATTATAAGTTCTTGAATTTTGTTGTAGAAATCTCATTCGATCCTTATCATTTTCATTTTTCATCATAATACCTATACAAATACAACATTACAATTCTATATCAAACCATAATTACTAATCTAAGTAGTCATACTTTTTTCCAATTAATACAATATGAAAATTAACTTCTTAAGTCTTAATAGAGAATCAAAGATACACATACATTAATTTTGAACATAATATAAATCTATTCTTGCTCCCAATACAATTATTTGGGCCAAAAGTATGTTGCTATTTTGAGCTTTTTCCATATAGAGTAACAATTCTTATCCTCATTATCTTTCTATCAAAACTCTCAAATCAAGATTCAAGCACAATAATAACTCTAGTAGACTTCAATGCTTTTTTTATCATGTCAACAAATTGTTCTTTCCTGCTTACACTGGTGTGAACTTACGTCTTACTATGAATCGCAGCAGAATTTACTTCCAACTTTTGTTCGTTTCCCACAAATTAACATTCCAAACAATTCAACCAAAACAAATGAAAATCGTTGTACAGTAAACCATACTACATATAGGCTGCATTTAGGTTAGCTCAATAATGACAAAATTAAAAACCAAAACGAAAACCAGTTAAATTGCAGCCACACCCAAATAACAAAAATGAAGCAGCAATTGGAAGCCCAAGATAGGATGAATTATATTAGAATTAGAACATGTCTACGAACTTATCATTATCAAAGTGCAGATATATTGAAGAGGAGTATTATTAAAAAAAAGGAAGAAAAAAAACTGACCGGAGAAGAAAGAGGGTTCGGTGTTGTGCTTTTTCAGCCCTAGGTTTTCTTCAACCAGAGGAGAGAATGAGGAGGGATCGGTGGATTGGGCTTTATTTTTTATTTTTTTATTTTTTGTTTAAGGCTTGGGGGGTTGCCCCAAGGAGGGGGGTTGCCCCAAGCCCAAGCTCTTGCTGGGCTTACCTACGGGCCGGCACTGGTCACGAGTACGAAAATATGGTGATGACACAGCCATGACACAAATCTCTGTATGCCGTGGTGTATTTTGGAATGACTATGTCACATATGATGTTTCTAGCACGGACCTGACACCCATTTTGGAGTTTTCATGCTTCCTAATATTTTTTCTCAATACCCAAGTGGACCTGATTCAGTTTGATGTGTGTATGCTATGAACAACTTCATTCTTTTTCTAATTTAGCTATGTTGCATGGACATGAATAGGAAAAGAACAATGACACAGTAACGACACAAATTTTGGCATGTGCTAAGCTGGTAGTGTATTTTGGAGTATTTATGTCTTGTCTGATTTGTGTTTTTACGAACAATTTTTGGATGTGCATGTGCATGTACATATATATATATATATATATATATATATATATATATATATATATGTTGCATGGACATGATATATATATATATATATATATATATATATAATATAAAAAATGGCTCAGGAGAAAGGCGACTCGGGAATCCTAGGGCATCCGCGCGCCCCACCCCCGCGGCCGCCGGACCCCCTGGCCGGCGGGGTCCGGGCCTCGGCGGCGAAGGGCGGTCCTCCCCCCGGCGGTGGAGGGGGGGGGGCGAGATCACGTTCAGGGGGGTCGGGCGGACCCCTTGACGCCGGCGACAGTTCGTATTCCCCCCCAAACGGTGGGGGGGGAGCGGGAGAACAGGGGGGGGGGTCGGGTGGACCCCCCTAGGTAGTCGACGACCCCCCAGGCGGAGGGGGGGGGTTCTACGGGCGGGGGGTCGGGTGTCCACCACGCGGTGACCGGGGGGTCGGATTCGTTGAGTGATAGCCCCATGGATCCGATCTTTAAATTCGGTGCGGGTTCAGGATCGCTGGGGAACCAAACGGAGGAGGGGGGATGGACGACGGTTACACGCCGTCGCGTGGTGAAGTCCGGGGGGAAGACGGGAGGCGGACATGGTCAGGTTAGGGTGCACCCTCCTGATAGCCGTCCGAACGGGTCCGGGTCTCGGCCATCTGGCCGGGGTCAGGGGATGCCTGCTGGAAGATCAGTGGGTTGGCGGCCTAAGGCGATGGCGGCGGACAAGGAAAAAAGTAAGGTGGTGGATCTGGATGCTCAGGGATCTGGGACTTCGCGCCCGGTGATTGCCCCGAGGCCTCTTGGGGTCCCTCCTCGGCCTACTGGTCGGTCCTGGGCTGAGATCTGTAAACCTGTGGGGCCGAAAACCCCCACATCGATGGAGTACGTCCCGCCGATCAAGGCATGGAGGGGTTTTCGGGCCTCGTTTCCTGCGGAGGAGATCCAGAAGGTAACGACATACTGGGAGAATACCCTCGTCCTATATGTCTTGGGCAACAAGCCCTTCTATGGGCAGATCCGGGGCTATGCTGTACGTGTCTGGCAGCCTAAGGGGAGTATGGAGTTCTTCGCTCGCGAAAACGGCTTCTATTATGTGAAGTTCGGACTGGCGGAGGATGTCGCTAGGATCCTCCAAGGCGGGCCATGGACGTTTGATGGCCGACTGATCATTCTCAAGGAGTGGACCCCGGAGCTGCGTTGTGAGAGGGAAGTTCTGAATGCCATCCCAGTATGGATTCGATTCCCTGAGTTCCCGGTCCGGTTCTGGAGTATACCTTTGTTGATGCGGTTGGCTAGCTTGGTGGGTACTCCGATCAAGGCAGATGAAGCTACTGCTTTTCGGACGCGGTTGATGTACGCTAGGATCTTTGTGGAGATTCGGGCAGGGGGGAGCTCCTTAAGATGGTGGAATATGAGATCCCTTCTGGGGAGGTGCTCACCCAGAAGGTGGAGTATGAGTGGGTCCCACCTACCTGTTCACGATGCTCCTGCTTCGGACATCTGGCCAGTGCATGTTCGGGGGTTGGACCTCCGGTGGAGCCTCCGAGTTCGACTCCAGAAGCCACCTGCGATATGGATTTCCGAGATAATAGAGTAGAGGAGGTCTTAGAAGGGGAGGATACTCATCCTGTGAGTGATGGTGGTTTGAGCCTCGTTGTCTCTACTCAGCTTGCTTCCACGGGCGGGGCGAAGTCCACTTTTCAGGGGCAGAGTAGTATAGTCACTAGGGACATGGTAGCGTCGGAGATTGAGGCAAGAGGGGAGGCCGGATCATCTGGAGGGCAGGTCTACTGTAGGAAGAGGCGTGCTGTTGGCCTGTTGAGAGATGGCCCTTCCACGGCAGTGGGACTTGCTACAAACAGAGAGGAGGTGGTCTGTGTTGACAACCCTGCCTGGGCGTTGGTTCTATCTCAGGTCGCTCCCCAACAGGCGGCTCCGACTGGGATGGAGGAGGATACGTTAGCGACGGTTGTGGCACTAGCCCCTGGTGCCGAATCGGAAGATTTCACTGGGGACCCCACTTCTCATTAATTAATGGCCATTATCGCCTGAAATGTGAGGGGGCGTGTTCGCTAGGGAGGTGGAGAGAGATTTGTGGGGTGCTCCACAGAGAGAAATGTGACATATCTATTATATTAGAATCCAAAATCAAAGGTGAGAAGACTCTTACTCGACGGACTACTGCTACTTGGGCCCAACTGCACAACCTGGTTCTCTGTGACATGGCCAGGATTTGGGTTCGATGGAACTTGAAGAGTTGGGATGGTGACTTGATTTTGATGACTGAGCAGTTGATTACCATCTCCTTCGTGAACAAGGGTGGCTTCCGGTTCTTGCTGGGGGCTGTCTACGGACATAATGACAGAAGGAGACGGGAGTCCTTATGGAGCGACATCTCCCGTGTTTCATCTGTTGCTGACTCGTCGGGCCTTCCTCTACTCTTTATCGGGGACTTCAATGCCCTTCTGTACCACAGGGAGAAGCTGGGAGGTCGTCCGGTCCCAGATTCTATCCTTTATGATTTCCAGAGATATCTCCTTCTTTCGGGCCTTCGGGGATTGACTCGCTCAGGCTTCATATGGACTTGGCACAACAAAGCTTCCCATAACAGGGTTGCTTGTCAGCTGGATCGAGCTCTGGGAAATGGGGAGTGGTTCCGTCACTTCCCCAACACTTCAGCTGAGGGTCTGGCTGCTGGGACTAGCGACCACTCCCCTATCCGGGTTGGCTTCACGACTCGGTCTTCTGGGAAGTCTCGCCCGTTCAGATATAACAACAGTTGGTATCTATCAGAGGGCTACCTGGAGGCTGTTATGGAGGGGCTTACTAGCGGACAAGAGGGGACGGCCCAATTCCGCTTGGTTCGTCGTCTCAAGGCCACGAAGAGAGCCCTTAGGAGTTGGGTGAAGGGGTTGCCCAAGTCCACCTTAGAAGATAAGGAGGTGGAGTTGCGGACCCTGCAGCAGGATATACAAGCTGACATGCTGAATGGGGACCTGGCGGCTAGAGAGAAGGTACTGGTCGGTGAAGTCAACATCCTGAGGCTGCAGAAGGAGATTAGCTCGGCTCAGCGAGCCAAATATTCCTGGCTGAAGGATGGCGACCGTTGCTCCAAGTTCTTTTATGATGTTATCCGGACCAGGCAGAATAGGAATCACATCTCCCAGCTGCTTGATGCTGATGGTACTCTGGTGGGGACGCCGACTGAGATCCAGGACGAGGCTGTCAGGTACTACTCTGCGTTATATTTCCAGACTGACTACCTTTCCGTGTTCCCAGAGGTTGTTACGAAGAGATTGGTGACCCCTTATGGGAATAGCATTCTTCTTGCTCCTGTTACATTGGAGGAGGTGGAATCTATTATCAAGGCGGCGGATCCCAACAAAGCTCCTGGTCCGGATGGCTTCAGCAGTGGTTTCTTCAAACGCCATTGGGATATTCTGAAGCATCAGGTCGTGGAGGTGGTCCAGGAATTCTTCACCAATAGGAAGCTTCTGAAAGAGCTTAATCACACTTTCCTGACCTTAGTGCCGAAGAAGGAGGGAGCGACAACTTTGGCGGATTTCAGACCCATTGCGTGTTGTAATTATCTTTATAAGATAATTACGCACGTTATGTGCCGGCGGATGGAGGGGATCATGCAGGACTTGGTATCCCCGAATCAGGCTGCGTTCATCAAGGGGAGGTCGATAGCTGAGCATAGCCTCCTGGCCCATGAGATGGTGAGGGGATTCAGCAGACCGGGAGGGGAGAAAGCCTGTGTTAAACTGGACCTGAGGAAGGCATATGACATGGTCAATCGTGTCTTCTTCTGTCATCTGATGTTTGCCATGGGATTCGCGGATCACTGGGTTGAGATGATCAGGGAGTGCATTACGTCCCCTACTTTCTCTGTTCTCATCCATGGTATTCCTTATGGGTACTTCCAGAGCAACCGTGGTATCAGGCAAGGTGATCCATTGTCCCCTTACTTGTTTACGCTAGTTATGGAGTACTTTACTTGTTTGATGGATCTGGCAGTGCACCGTGGACAGCTGGTACCTCTGTTTCGGAGGATGGTCCCCCCAGTTACTCACCTTATTTATGCTGATGACCTTCTAGTCTTCATCCAGCCTTCGCCGGAGGGGTTACAGACGCTTGCGACTATTATGGAAGACTTGCAGTCCTTTTTGGGTCTCCAGATGAACAAGGATAAGAGTAGGGTCTACTTCAGCTCCCTGTGCACCCGGAAGGAGGAGCGGGCTGAGGTGCTGGATATCGCAAGGAGTGATCTTTCGGTGCGGTACCTAGGGGTGCCTCTCACAGTCAATTATGCTCGGGATCAGGATTGCACGAGTCTGGTGGAGTATGTCCAGAGGCGAGTAGAGGGTTGGCAAGCAGCAGGTCTGTCCTTTGGCGGTCGCATCGAGTTGGTCAGATCGGTGATCTCGGCTGTGGCCCATTTTTGGCTGCAGTCCATCCTCCTACCTGTGGCCACTATCCGGCGTGTGGAGCGATTATGTGCCGACTTCATCTGGAGGGGGGTATGCATGCGATCTCCTGGGACCAGCTCTGCCGTCCCAGGAAGGAGGGAGGAGTGGGGCTCCGCCCGCTGCTGGAGATCAGGGAGGCCTCTGCGCTTAAGCTGGCCTGGAGATTTATCAGCAGGGGTTCTATCTGGGCGGACTGGATGCACAGTAGATACGTGAAGCAGGGTAGTTTTTGGACGTGCACTACTGACAACAACCACTCAGTCACGTTCAAGACTATCCTGAGACACAGGGGGGTGCTCAAGTCTGCTATCCGGAGGGTCATGAAAGACGGGTCGGGCACGGACCTCTGGCTGGACCCTTGGATAGATCGACGGTCGCTGTTGGACATCAGAGGAGCCCCGACTCATCAAGAGGACAGGCGGGGTCTGACATGCAGGCGCATCATTCGGGATGGGGAGTGGCGACCTGATTCGTATCGGTTCACTGAGGAGCTGGGTGGGAGCATTTTATCTATTGCCATTGATCCGACGCTGCCTGCGGATCGGTGGATTTGGGAGCCGACAGGAGCTTCTACCGGGACGGGGGAGTTCCAATTCCGTAGCTGCTACAACCTTATCCGGCGAGCTTTCCCGTTGTGTTCCGATTACGAGTTCGTTTGGTGCAAGGGTCTGACCAGGAAGATGCAGTTGTGTGTCTACAAGCTTCTACTGGGCCGCCTCTTGACTAGAGATCGCCTGAGGTCGTTTGGGGTGCCAGTTCCGGATCCCACATGTGTGCTGTGCGGGTTGGAGCCTGAATCTATAGAGCATATCTTCTTCGAGTGCACTCTGGCTTGGCAGATATGGTCGGAGCAGATTCGGTTATTGGGAGTGTGCGCCTCCGGAAAAAGTGTGGGGGACATCATCACGGAGATCCGAGATAGCAGGGGTAGGGGACAGGACTGGTTCCGAACAGCCAGAGTTCGTCTGGCTGCTGCGGTATGGCATGTATGGCGGGAGCGAAATCGTCGGATCTTTGAGGGGCTGGTCACCCCCCCAGTTGGTATTTTCCATAACATTGAATATGATGTAAAGGCTATGGAGAATTGATGAGAGTTGAGTGGGAGTCCCACTCTGTTTGTATGTTGTAAGATTATGGCTTATCTTTTGGAATAAAATTCACCTTATTTCCAATATATATATATATATATATATATATATATATATATATATATATATATATATATATGCACATGCACGTCCGTTGCATGCAGTTTTTACTGCTTATTTTTACTTGGAAAGAGCAAACAACACCACCTTAATTTTTTTTTATACGTAATTACCTAATTATCCATGGTTAATTTAATGAACAATTTTAATTAGTAAACATAGGTAAGGACTTTTTGGAAGAAAATTTTCACGGTGAAGTCCAAAATTTTGCTATTATATATACTAGTATATGATATATGCACGTGCGTTGCATGTATTTATTATTCATAAATTATAATTAGTAAAATTAAAAGATACTTGGAGTGGATGATGTTGATGAATTGTTTAACTTTGTTGTTTTTAATTATATAGGTTATGAGTTCAACCCTTCGAATTCTGCGGTAACAACTTAGAAGACTTAGCAAGTAATATGAACCCTTCGAATTCCGTGGTAACAACTTGGAAGACTTAGCAAGTAACATGAACCCTTCAACTTCCGTAATACATTAAATCCTCTATAATGCATATTTTAAATAGTTGTTAGTGGGATTTATTTCATCTACTTTAAATGGTATTTTTGGAAAAAAAATTCTACGATGAAGCCTACTTTTCACATTATATAGTAGAATAGACTAGTATATATGCACCTGCGTTGCACGTATTTCATACTACTTGAAAAAAGCAAATAATAGTAGTATAGAATATTATATTATTATTAGGGAGACTAAAGGAAAACATCATTAATTATTAATTTTTTTATTAAATTAGTATTATTATATTATTATATATATAATTTAGGCAGATCAAAAGACAGTTCCGTAATTACCTAGTTGTCCTGTTAATTTTAATGAACTATGGTATATTTGGAAGAAAAAAAGTTCCCCGGTGAAGTAGATTTTTTTCCATTATATAGTAGTTAGATTACCTAACTACCTCCATTAATTTAATGAACAATATTAAATGACAGACATAAGGACAAACATATTTGAAAAGAAAACTTTATGTGAAACCCAACTTTTAATATTATATATAAGATAAGATTTGGAAAGACAATTTTTACGATAAAGTCCAACTTTTCATGTTATATATATGACTGATATATATATGCACATGCGTTGCACGTATTACATACTACTTGGAAAGAGAAAATTTTCACGGTGAAGTCCAACTTTTCCTACTATATAATAAGATACTAGAAATCGTACACATGCAACGTATCTTTTGTTTGTGTTTTTTTATTTTTTTTATTTTTTAAAAGTATACTTTCATGACAAAATTATTTTAAAATAGTATAAAATATTTTAAAGTAAATTTGTTTTTGACTTGGTGAACATTTACTGTAGTTGGAACTTGGAAGTGTATAATTATTGGAACTTGGAAGTGTATAATTATTGGTGGTTAGTAATTATGTTAATGGAAAGATGTGGTAATTTATATGTTTTATCCCTATATATATATATATATATATATATATATATATATTTTTATATATATATATATATATATATATATATATATATAGTGAAGCCTAGATATATAAGATAAGATAAGAATAGAATTCGCGCGCGCACGTGTCTTTGTCTATGTATTTTTTTCTCACTTTTTAAATTTATACTTGTATGACAAATCCGTTTTGAAATAATATATAATATTTTGATGTAAATTTATTTTTGAGAATGGTAAATATTTATATAGTTGGAATTGTGTAATTACTAGTGGTTAGCAGTTATGTTAGTTGGAATGTGTGTAATTTACATATATATATATATATATATATATATATATATATATATATATATATATATATATAAGGTTGGAGAAGGATATTTTTGAAATATAAAATTTCCACGGTAAAGCCAGCAATTTCTCATATTATATATACTAGTATATATGCACGTGTGTTGCACGTATTTCATACTGCTTGGATGGAGGACGAGAGGTCATCAGCGATGGGTTTCAGATCGCTCGAAGCAGATAGTGCAAATTGGCTTCTAGTAGACATTCTTGCTCTCTTTTTTTCTTTTGTGTGTTGTGCATGCGTCTTTGCGAGATTTTGGGGTTTAATAGGTAGGAGCTTGAAAGTTGAATTTTTTTACATGAATTGAAAAGGTTGGCTGCCTTATCTCTTGGGCTCTTGTGCCTACTTTGCATGCATGCTTTATTAACTATTTTTTCAAGTTGTCTACTTTGCATGCATGCATACATTTGCTTTGTTAACTATCAGGGCCGGTCCTGACCCAGGGCGGCCAGGGCGACCGTCCAGGACCCCCGAATCATGAGGGGCCCAAAAAAAAGTTTAAAGATAAATATGTTAATAATTTTGTATCTCAAAACAGAACTAGTATATACCATGAGCCCTTTTAGATACAAAGTTATTGTGGTGTAGTTGTTAGTACTTTAGACTCCTTAATAAAGGTCCTAAGTTCAATCCTTGGTTGTAGCTTTTTTTAAAGTTTTTTTACATTATGTATGTGGGCCTTATTTTGAAAGTTCGTTCTGGGCCCCCATGAGCTCAGGACCGGCCCTGTTAACTATCATTTTCCAGAATGCCTACTTTGCATGCATGCATGCATACCTTTATACATATTTAGTTACTTTTTTTAATTACTTGGATACCCTTATCAACTTTAATACATATTTGAAGGGTTATGAAGAATATTTTTGGAAAAGAAAAGGTTTCAAGGTGAAGCCTAGTTTTCCTAGTTTATCTATCAACTACGCCGAAGAGACCGAATGCCAAAGTCTGGTGGACTACGCACAACACCGTCTAGAGGGGTGGAATGCCCAAAGCTTATCCTTTGGAGGGCGCGTCAAGCTGGTTCGATCCGTCATCTATGCTATAGCTCGATTCTGGTTGCAGACTCTCATGTTGCCGGCTGCGACTATTAGTAAAATTGAAAGACTTTGTGCCAACTTTATCTGGAGAGGAGGCTTACACTCTATAGGTTGGACTACTCTATGTAGTGTCCCGTCCCGCTCAGTCAATTGGAGGAATCGAAACGCCAACGACGTTCAGACTTAGCCTTGCAACGGCTGCTCGAAGGCCCGCTCGGTCGAGACGACTCCTCGCTCATGTGGGGTAGTTTCGGTGAACTTACCTCATCTTAGCCTTCACATAATAAATTGCATGTTTTCAACTTGCACAAGTAAGCTTGATAATAAAAGAGACGAATCCACATAGCTAAGGGAATAATTCCGACGGGTCGAATTGAGTTAGAATATGGAAAGGTCCAACGGTCGGCTTAGAGTTGATGCACGGCGTGCTTTGAAAATGACACTCGATCCTTCGTCCCGTGGCTTGGGGAAAGGAAAGTTGGCATTCGCCACAAAGCTAAGAGTTAGCCTAAGTCATAGGCATCGACCGCATAAACGCTTCATAAAGCATGCACGGTCCCATCGTCCAAGGCTTGATGCAGTCCTTGCTCGTCAAGTTGTTGCACGATTAAGTTAGGCTAAGTGATTCTAGGCGATCAAAGGAATTATAAGCACTGTCCCACGTTTTCTACGGTTGTCGATATTACTTGGTTTCACGATCATATAGAGTATGACTTGGGCGGTGGTGTTGCATAGAGTTCAAGTTGGTTTAAGGCACGATGTCACGGACTTAGTATTTTTAAGGCACGGGCCACGGTTGATTCATTGTGTTTGGAAAAGGGCTTCAAATAGTTGTTTCTGAGTTGAAGGAAATGATAGGACAAGAAAGAAGAATGCTCGCGACTATGGGTCGTCGAGGCGGTCTCAGATGTGAGAAGTATTAAACTAGGCCCTGAAAGAGATGGTAACACTAGAGATAGAATGACTGTGTGAGACGTCAGTTTGAGTCGAGTCTTGCATGGTCATGGACAACTTGTCGACAATGTGGAGTTTTCTCGAACGGTGACCCAGGCGGCTAACGGGACCGGTTCTTGAGAAACAATATATTAGCTTGTTGCTAGATGACCGCACGGGTTAGGCGGGGACTATCAGCGGGGGGTTCGCTACCTTGCGCTGAAGGAGCGTCTGTCTAACAAAAGCTAAAGGGAGTCCAGGATAGCGCTGGGCGTTAGTGACCAATTCATATAGATGAGTCGGCATGGCGGCAACCCACATGTGTGCCTTTGGATTGAGTCAAGTTGAATGTGTGTGTGTACAGTTAGGACATAATGTTGGGCCTAAGATTTGGCTTCAACGTAGGCGACGTGCTTCGGCACGAGATGTGGCGTCGAGTCTTAAGTTGTTGACATATAAGTTGCATGAGTTGGATTTGAGTCGTTTGAGTTTAAGTCAGGAAACGCCGCAAGGCAAAGTCGGTTGGGTGACATTTAGTCCACAAGTCTTGATTTGAGTCAGTTGGTGATTAGAGTAGCAAAGGCCGAGGCGGCGATATGGTTATGTCACATTGAGTTTGCGAAGCACGACACAATGGACTTGTAGCACGGTCACATGTAAATTGAGTACTATCGCGTAGTTGCGTCTCTGATTATGTGCCGAAAGGCGAGCACGACTTGATAGGTTAACGTTGTTGGTGCAAGCACTGGATGGTCTAGAGACACAAAATAGGCCAAGGCGTCTGTCCTATAACCGATCCTAAGGCAAGACTAGAAAGACAATCATAAGAGGCTATGTTACACAAAATAAATGAACGTGTTGGTTTTGTATGAGTGGGCGAGGAGCTCATTCTACCAGTACATTTGAGTACTGACACCCACACAGTTTTCATGTGCAGGCACAGGTAGAAGCTCGTGGTGCGGAGCTCGCTTGGATGCGTCGAGGCACGAAGTTCCTTGGCGATTCGTAGCGTGCGACCGCGTTGAGTCAAGACTTATACGGGACATAATCTATGGACGTCGCCTCTCCGAAGCATCTGCTGGCTCGAGACATGTATTGAGAGATGAGTGACTTGTAATCTTGGCCTTGCGCCCCTTTGTAATCCTTGTTTTAATATCAATAAAATGCATATTTTGAATGATATGTATTTTGTTCTAAATTTTCGCTGCTATTATTCAATGTCTCTGCTTGGGACTTCTGTGTGACGACCTCGTCGCAGCCGCTGTAATCGGCCGTTATGGAACCCGTCTTGCACGAGCGCAATCTAGACTCGTGCGGCATCACGCCTTAGCGAGGACGATTGCTCCTACGGGAGCGGGGCATGACATAATGGTATCAGAGCCCGGCTTTACGTCCTTGGACTTTCGATTGAATTCTTTAACTCCGTTATTTCCGTAAACTCTGAAGTGTTGCTTCCGCATTTGATATCGTTTGTGCGCTCTCTCTCAAATGTTCCACGGGATGTCCATGCAATAAGTCTATATAATTTGCAAACGTAGGAAAACAGTTTTTGACAAGAAACAAAAGATGGTTCACGTAGCACGGTTGGCTAAGTCGGGCTGGACATATACACCAAAATTTGGGTCGACCTTAGCAAAAGTCGAGTGCGGGAATTGAATAGTGTCGGACGAGAATGAGTTGGACTTGATTGAGTAAGTGAGATGAGTCAGATGACTATCGATAGGGGTGCTATCGAGCGACGATAACGTCAATGCGATATAGATGAGCGTGCTTGAAATTTGAGGAATCGTTCGAACGGAAATTCGAGGAAATAGAATGTGAATCGAATCATAAGTCGAGGATTTGTTGAATGACTTCATCCCTGAGTGGTGTGCGCGATAGCCTCAGGGATGTCGATCGATCGATTGAGGATGCGGGGTGTCGATGAGTCTATCAGCAAGCGTCGCGTGTATGCAAAGCCGTAGATTGAGTATCGTTAAATAAGTTGTAGTCTTGAAGATTTGGACGAGACGATTCAAACAAATTAGAGATGACGCACACGAAATAGTGATTGCGCGAGTATGAAATGTGGAAATGATAGAGTAGGCAAATTAAATCGAGGAAAAGTTAAGGCGTAGCAGACGGATGACTTGATAAAGGAAATCGATAAGTGGATCGTATAGAAAAAGTTAGCACGATGGAAAGATAGCGTGCATGAAAAAAAAATCGAATTTTGAAGTTACGCAAATGACTCTAAGGATTGGATTGAATGTTGTTTGATGATTTGAGTTAGCAAAGGAACGATACGAATTGAGGGAATACGTTGGTCGATGACTTAAGATAGACGGATGAACAATACACGAATTTGGGTTTGATGAAATTGATGTTGTGAATGATTCGAGGGATAATGATCGAACTTGAATTTGAATGTCGAGGAGATTATCCAGTCGGACGATAGCATCATTTGCACGACTCGAAATTCGTTGCAAAGGAAGATCGTCAGGTTACGCATATCATCGATGGTATTGAGGCGTATCAAAGATCGATATGCGAAAACTCGAGGGTACTCTAATTCGAGGAATAACGATCGTGCAAGTGTTATTGTTCTGGCGGATGCCATACTTAGATTTTGATTGAAATAAATGTGGATGAAAACAGAAGTGTCTTGATGGTTACGCGGATAACCACAACGTCGACATTCTTGTCTTGCGCAAGCGCAACTCTAGTCTCGTACATGCGTCACGTCAGATTTGGGGCGATCGTTCCGCGTGAGCGTTGACATGGTGATTCATGTCGTGGGAATGATCGAACTCGAAAAAATTACGACGCGGCAACTTTGATTATTTCGACTTGTTGGTTTGATGCGAAGGAAAATTCGAGGATGTTTGGACTTGCGATTGATGATTGAATGAAACTTGAGGATTGAGTAGGTACAATCCACGCATCGAGAATGAATTAGTTTAGACACAAAACAAGAGTTACGTCCCGATGAGGATGATTATCCCACGGAGCGTTGCATGGTGATTTTATGCCCACCGTAGGTAATCGGACTCGCGTGAGATCGAGGCGCAACATATTGTTAAGCTAGACGACCTTATGATCGAATACGTGAATTGTGATGAACGACTTAAGAAATATGAAATGTGAATTATGGCTTAGCAATAAATTGTGTCGTAGCGTGCATGACTTGGAAGGATTGATAGGTGGATTATATCGAACGTATTCAAAGAAATAACCTGTGCGAAATGGCTCGTTGGACGAGCGATATTGATATGTCGAAGATTTGGTTGAGTGAACTTATCGTAGGATGGCTTTGCTGAATGACTCGGACCCCGTGCGACGAATGTTGGGATGTGTGTAGGAAATCTATGCTCGAAGTTTAGAAATCGGAGTGATGTGAGCTTGGGTAGGAAATCCCGTACTATCAATTTGGTTTGACCTTAGGATGGGGTTAGTGTTGATATTGTTGCTTGGGAACTATGATTCCAATACTGACAGATGACCTTAGCCTAAAGACATAGCCTATCGGTTAGGCGAGACGTCCATGTTGCGAGAGTTAGCATCGGTGCGAGTGATCTTGAGGATTGATTGGTTGGGATATTGGTATTGATGAGTGGAATGATTCAAGAATATGAAAATACCACTCGTAAGCCTCGGCTGACATGCATGTATATCAGGGACACTTGAATATGTGCACGATCCGACTCGAGTGGTAATGGCGGAATTCGCTATCACGAGGCTTGGCTGAAATACATGTATTTTGGGCAGTGTTCTAAAAATCGGCCTAGGCGGCCGCCTAGGCGCTAGGCGGCCGCCGGCCGCACCGAAAAGGCCCTAGGCGGTCGGCCTAGGCGCTGGGCGGGCCTAGGCGGCCCTAGTCGGACCTAGCCGGCCGGTTTTGGCCAAATTTTTTTGAATTTTTCAAAAAAAACATATTTGACAAAATAAAATACTTACCTGTCGCCGCCGACTGCTGTTGCTGTTGTTGTTGCTGCTGTTGTTGTTGCTGCCGTCGTCGTCGAGGGAAGGAGGAGGGGAGAGTGGAGCGGAGGAGAGGGGAGCGGAGGGGAGGAGGAGAGTGGGGAGTGGGGGGGAGGAGGGGAGAGGGGAGCGGAGGGGAGGACGAGAGGAGAGAGGGGAGGGGAGGGGAGCGGAGGGGGAGCGGAGGGAAGGAGGAGAGGAGAGAGGGGAGAGGAGAAGTCTGCTGTGCAGACTCTTTCTCCTCTCCTCCCCCTTATATATAGATTTTTTTTTCTAAGTTCAAAAAAAAAATTGAAAGAAAAATGTTTGAAAGATTCGAACCCCTAACCTCACCAGTAGAAGACTTAAAGTAGCTATGCTAGCCATAAAGGATCAATAGTTTTTGTGTCTAAACATCACATACATGTTATTTATATATATACTTATAAAAAAAATAAAAATCAAATCAAATCGGCGCCTAGGCGCCCTAGGCGCTAGTCGGGCCCTCAACGCACCGACTCCGCCTAGCGAAATCTATAACATTGATTTTGGGGACGCTTGGAATATGTGCACTGAAGAACAGGTAGGCAACTCTAGAGGGGGCTGAATAGAGTTTATAACAATAATAGCCAAATAAAAATTAAACTCTTTTCACCACAGTAAATAATCAGAGTAGTAAATGCGGAAATAAAAAGATCAAGAGAGCATACGCAAACACAGTCGTTTTTAACCTGGTTTCCCTAGTGGAGGACTAGTCCAGGCCTGAGAACTCTAGCTCATGATTAAGTCCACTATTTGTGAAATAGTAGTTACACCCCGTGCCTTTTCTTCAGAAGAGCACGTCAACTTTTTACAAAGATCGTTGTGGCGATGCTTGAAATTTTTCAAGCGACTTTCTTGACTCTTGCACAAACTCCTAACTGAATAGCACTGAGCACTTTGAGGCTTATGGAGCTTGTGGCTAGTAGATGTGAAGGTTAAGGCTTGTATGAGACTTATAGAGAAGAGAAGAGAAGATAATTGGATGATTGAAAATGAGAGAATTCAAGGTTTATTTATACTACTTGGGATAGGCAGAATTCTTTCTGTGTCAAGAATTCAAATTTTTGGCCGTTGGACAACTAGCATACAACAAACCCTAAAAATTAGGGTCCTGTAATTTAGGGGACAGAGTTCGGCCCGAACTCTGCCTCCATAGGACAAAATGGTTCAAATGGACTTTTTTGGGCTAGTTTGGTTTGGTGGAGCTTTTGGTTTTGTTTGGTGATAAGGTATAGGCCCAGAGTACCCAGTGCTACTCAGTTTACATTTAGTTAGACTCAATAAATGTAAAATAATACAGACTCAAAAATCGAGTACGCTGCAGGAGAGAGCCGACATCCGTCTTGCACCGAGTTCTGTCTTGATGTGTCATATTGAATTATGACAAGTATCATATTGTCAATTTTATCAATATTTGGTTGACTGTGATTTGGGTCAACAATCTCCCCCATATTGATAATTGACAAAATGATATTTGTATATTCAATGTTCATACCTGGACACAAGTAGTAGTCATGCATAGAAGCAGTAGCTCCTCCGTAAAAATAGCTCCCCCATAAGCATAGCTTCTCTGTAAGCCAATGTTCGCAGTAGCTCTCCCCCATAAACATAGCTTCTCTGTAAGCCAATGTTCCTTATCCTGATATACATAATCTCTTCCAAAACATAGATATCACAGGATTTGATAAAAATATGAATATCAAATAGATCTTCCCCTTTTGTCATTTATCAATGAGACATAGCAAATATGAATATCAAACTCAAACAAACAGAAGACTGTAGAAGAAATTAACTGGCAAGCACATAATACTAAGGATATAATAAACTGCAGATAAAGTCTAAAGATCCACAGAAAGTGTACTCATACAAGAAAATCAAACAACATAATCATAAGTACATAATGCAGAAAAACTAAATAAGATCATCAGCAGCAGCAGCAGGTACGGAACCACATCCATCATGGAGCGCGAGATGGTCCAGCGGCATCAGATGGATCAGTATCCGAACGACGAGGATCCACGAAAGCTGCATCCAGATCCAGATATCGCATAACCCAAGGGTCGTCGATACGGTACCCGTCGCGAGATGGATCCCGCTCCATAGGAAGGGGCATAGAGGGATGCCGAGACATAGTGTACCGGATGTCATGCAATGAGTTGCTGATGGCACTCATCTGCAAAGGTGGTACGATAGTCGAGCTGGGTCCAGCGGTCGTCCTCCAACATGAAACGATCGCGAAGCATAGTCTGGATAGACTCGAGAGTAGCAGGAGGTGCAGGCGCAGGTTGTCCAAGAGCAGGTGTATCAGCCTGAGCATCAGAACCGGAATGTTCGGACTCAACAGGAGATCCTACAGCTGCCTGAAGCCGCCTTACCTTAGATAGAAAGGCAGGGGCTGGAAGGAATTGACACTCATCGAGAGGGACATGAAATGCACGAAAAACCATAGGCAAATAGAGAGCATAGACCAAAGATTGTGGCATCTTCCTTGCATTAATCATCCAGTCCATCATAGTGCGAGGAAGGTTGAACGAGACATAGAAGTGAAGGTGATACAAAGCAGAAATCTCAAAATACGAAACTTCATCAGTCGATCCCGCTTTGGGCAAGATCGTGGAGAAGACGATACGATGAAGCTCGTAGAAATAAGGGTTAAGGAATTTTGCAAGTAACTTGCGTGGACGTGTGTTTGGGGTACACAAATCGTCCTTGAAACTCTCAAGGGACGACCCATCGGGAAATTGAAACTTGCGTGCATCGACAAGCTTCTCCCAAGAGTTGGGTTCCGGAATCTCGAGATATTCCGCAAGTTCAAAATCATCGAACGAGATGTCAATACCGGCAACACGAGAATATAATCGTGTGTCATCAAACGTGAGATTGCAATAGAACATTTGAATTGCATTCAAGTAAATAAGTGAAGTTGTAGACACTAACTCATCAAGACAAAGATCGTGAAATAACGAGTCATAACGAGAAAAAATAGTGAAGTTGATGGGATGACCCGCGCACACAGGCCGTGAACGAAAATCATTGAACCATTCCCGTGAAGCGTCCAATGAAACAAAAATTCGATCATCGAATGTGTTGGGGTCATTGGGTTGTGGTGGATTGAAAAGAGGATGAATAGGTTGATCATCTCGAGGAGGAGGGTTTGATGAGGAAGCACCCTCGGTTCTAGCCCTCTTTTCTCTATTGAACAACCTAGGTGCCATTGAACAATGAAGGAAATTTGAAATTGAGATCGAGAAAAAGAAAAAATTATACCTCAAGAGAGTTGTGGAATATGGAAGAGAATGATGCAAGAGCTATTCTCCTTGAGTTTGGGGAAAAAATCCACACTAGATAGGGAATTCTAGGGTTAGGGTTTGGAGAGGATGAAGTTTGAGAGGTTTTGGAGGAGGCAATGGAGAGGAGAGAGAGGGAGAACCCGAATATATGAAAGAAGGTTTGGATGGTCGGGTGAATCCTGGACCATAGGATCAAACGGATGGAGGGCTGAGAGCAACTGGAAGTTCTGGAATAGCCAGACCGAATTCGGCCCGAACTCTGTGTGAGGCAGAATTCGGCCCGAGTTCTTTGTTCTGGAACCAGAACTGAAAACAGTTTAAAAACAGTTTGAAAACATTACTAAGTAGGAGAAAATGGATAAGATTGATAAGGATTAAAAGAAAATGTCCAAGATAGAAACTTGCAAATAAATAGAGTACATAAAAATGAAGTTAGAAAATTTAAATTAAACAAGTTATAAATGAAATTGAACCATGTAATAAACAAGGATTTATGACACAAATTAGTACGATAAAACTGTCATGGGGTAGCTGTAGGGGCCGGATCCTAGCTAGCGGTAGTCCAAAGACTAGTGCACCGTGTCGCTTAGGCTTTTACGCCTTGTTGTCAGAAGGACCCTTTCGGCTTATACCCATAGCAAAGTCATCATAAAGAAACATGACATAATAAATATTTATGCAGGCCAATTTAATGAATAACCGTTTCATCCAAAATTCCTAATTCACGACAAAGAAAGTTGAATCGCTCTTCGGATAGTGGTTTAGTAAAGAAATCTGCCAGCTGATGATCAGTGTCAATAAATTCTAAATTTATAGTGCCATTTTTTTGATGATCACGCAAAAAGTGGTGACGAATTTCAATGTGTTTCGTGCGTGAGTGACATATAGGGTTCTTAGTAAGGTTGATTGCACTAGTGTTATCACAAAATATAGGAATGTACATAAAAGATAGGTTGTAGTCTGCAAGGGTTTGCTACATTCACAGAATTTGTGCACAACAACGACCAGCTGCGATATATTCAGCTTCTGTTGTGGATAGTGCGACAGAATTCTGCTTTTTGCTAAACCATGAGACTAGAGCCTTGCCTAATAATTGACACTTGCCGCTCGTACTTTTACGGTCGACTTTGCATCCCGCAAAATCAGCATCCGAATAACCAATAAGGTCAAAGGATGTGGATTTGGGATACCACAAGCCCACTGTAACAGTACCCTTAAGGTATCGAAAGATACGCTTAACGACGGACATGTGTGATTCCTTAGGACTAGCTTGATAGCGAGCACACAGACAAATACTAAACATGATATCGGGACGACTAGCAGTTAGGTAAAGTAGACTACCAATCATACCTCGATACTTACGTTGGTCAACAGGTTTGCCGCTTTCATCAGGTTCCAGCTTAGTCGTAGTAGCCATGGGAGTGCTGATTGGTTTGACGTTGTCAAGATCAAACTTTTTCAACATATCCTTTATGTATTTTGACTGGCTGATGAATGTTCCTTGCGAAGTTTGTTTGACTTACAATCCAAGGAAGTAGGTGAGCTCCCCCATCATGCTCATCTCAAATTCGTTCTGCATACACTTAGCGAAATCTTGGCATAGATTTTCATTAGTGGACCCAAATATGATATCATCAACATAGATTTGTACTAAAAGAATGGTGTCTTGAAAACTTTTGATAAAAAGTGTAGTGTCAATCTTCCCTTTTGAAAAATCTTTATCTAGTAAGAAATTGCTTAGGCGTTCATACCAAGCTCTGGGGGCTAGTTTGAGGCCATATAGCACTTTCTTAAGTTTGAAAACATGGTCGAAAAATTTGTGATTTTCAAAACCAGGAGGTTGTTTTACAAAAACTTTCTCCTTAATAAAACCATTCAGAAAAGCAGTTTTGACATCCATTTGGAAAAGTTTAAAATTTTGAAAGTTTGCAAAGGCACAAAGCATCCGAATGGATTCAAGTCTTGCAACAGGAGCATACGTCTCATCGTAGTCGATACCTTCCTCTTGGTTGTATCCTTGAGCTACTAGACGAGCTTTGTTGCGAGTGACTGAACCATCTTCATTTACTTTGTTACGAAAAACCCATTTAGTACCAATAATCGAATGGTTAGCTGGTTTAGGAACAAGTTCCCAGACCTGACTTCTTTCGAATTGGTTGAGTTCTTCTTGCATTGCTGAAATCCAAAACTCATCATTAAAAGCTTATAAAACAGTTTTAGGCTCAATTTGCGAAATGAAAGCAGTGCTAGCAATGGAATCTCTTAACGATGATCGAGTACTTCGCGTGATACCTCACATATTACCAAGTTTTCTGGGTGTGACGGATTGAACGCGAACTTCTTCGGTAAGCCCTCCAGAGAATTGGTTTTAGGGGTGGTATTCATCGGCGTGGAAGTTGATGGTTCAACATCATCGTCGGGGATAGCTGTTGCACTATTTTCCTCATCAAAAGTCACATTAGTAGATTCTTCTACAATCATTGAGCGTTTGTTGAACACTCTATATCCCTTACTCTTGGCAGCATAGTCAAGAAAAATACCATCGTCAGCTTTGACATCAAACTTGCCTAAGTTGTCTTTGGTGTTTAGGATAAAACAGCGACAACTAAACACTCTAAAATATGAGACATTAGGAGTCCTACCAAACCAAAGCTCGTAGGGTGTTTTCTTCGAAATAGGTCGAATAAGTACCCTATTTAAAACATGGCATGCTGTACTGACAACTTTTGCCCAAAAATATTTCGGAAGTGAAAATTTATTCAACATGACTCTAGCCATATTGCCAAGAGTCATATTCTTCCGCTCCACAACACCATTTTGTTGAAGAGTTTGAGGATAAGAAAACTCATGATAAAAAACATTTGTTTTGCAAAACTTTTCAAAATCGAAATTTTCGAATTCGCCTTCATGATCACTTCGGATTCGAGTAATCATGTAGCCTTTTTCGTTTTAGACCTTTTTGGCAAAGATTTTGAAAACTGAAATAGCATCTCTTTTGTTTGAAAGAAAGAAAACCCAAGTAAATCTTGAAAAATCATCTACTATAACAAAAGCATAGAGTTTTTTACCAAGACTGGCTACTCTACTGGGACCAAATAAGTCCATGTGCAGTAATTGCAAGGGTCTAGTAGTACTTACAGTGTTTATAGAATGAAATGAAAATTTGGTTGCCTTATTCAGTTCACATTCGGCACATACCGTGTCCTTCTTGAATATGATGTCAGGCAGACCTCTTACTAGCTTCTTTGTTGATAGCCTGGATATAGTATCCATATTGGCATGACCAAGACGCTAGTGCCACAACAGTCTCTCATCCTTGTGGGCGTAGAGGCATCTTCCTGCACTGTTAGTATTTCTAGATAGATAGAAAATATAAATGTTATCTTCTTTTATCCCTTCAAAAGTAATGTCTCCTGTTGACCTATCATAAATATAGCATTTATTTTGTCCAAAGTTAATATCATATCCATAATCAGCAAGATGACTTATGCTGAGCAGGTTATGCTTTAACTCGGTCACTAAGCAGACATCCTTTATTACAGGGAAAGGAGGATAACCATAGTACCATTACCTATGATGTAGCCCTTTAAATTGTTACCGAAGGATACATACCCTTCCCTCTTCATCGATAGTGATGCGAAAAGATTTGCGTCTCCCGTCATATGTCGCGAGCATCCACTATCGAGAATCTACTTGCTTTTAGTTGAGGAAGGAAGGTCCACCTACATCACGAGTAGATGTGACCTTTGGTACCCAAGTTCTTGTAGGTCCTGAAATGTTAGTCTTCGGTACCCATACATATAGATTAATATCAACTAATTTTCTAATTCTACACTGTGGTGAGATATGACCATGTAATCCACCGTATGTGCAAGTAGCATGCATATTTGTGTTAGGAGCAGGTTGATGGTGATGTCTATATGCAGTATGGTGATAGTTGTGTGGAATAGCAGGATAGTGACTATATGTAGCAGCAGGATAATAGTTATGTCTATGAGCAGTATGGTGATAGTTAGCAGAAAAGTGACTGTGTGTAGCAGCAGGATAATAGTTATGATGTCTATGTGCATGTGTTTTACGTGCTACATGGGAGTACGTGTACATATAAGCATGGTTACATGCTGTATGTGGGTGACGTATTTTACTATTGTGGGTGGTCTTGTGTTTTGTGACTGTGTGAATGCGTTTGAGGTTCAGTTACTGTTTCCCCAATCTAATCTCTAATTTCTTAGAGGCAGCATTTAGTTCATTACACTTAGCATTTATACCATCAATCTTAGCAATAGAGATCTTGTGTTTGTTCTTTTCTTCAACAAGCTCTTTGTTGAGTGCTGAGATCTCACGTGTTTGCTTCTCAATAAGTGTTTCGGCATCATGTAAGCTTAACTTAAGCTTGGACACCTCATCAGTGACTTCCGTGGATGGAGTGCCTCTAACATTATCAAGTAAAGAGGAAAGATTTTGGATCTCTATTTCATAGCCTTTGATTTTCTCCTTGGCATGCTTATATTTACTAATGACTTTCTTGTGGTCATTTAGTAAATCATTAAACGCATCGCCAAGTTCATCAAATGTAAAGTCATCAAGAGTTTCGCTAGTTACTTTCTCGGACGTTGCCATTAGGCAGACATTAGCAGTGTCTCGAGGAGAGTCATCTTCTTCCTCAGAGTCACTGGCTTCGCTCTCGTACCAAATACTGGTGTTGGTGTACTTTCTCGAAGAAGGCTTCTTGTAGGGCTTCTCATATTTGTTACCTTTCTTTGCGAAGGGACAGTCCTTTCGAACGTATCCAGTCTTTTTGCAGCCGTAACAAGTTGGTTCTTCCTCGTCGTCTTCTTGTTGCTCCTTCCTTCGATTGAAACGAAGGAACTTCTTGAAGTTGCGGACTAGAAGAGCTTGATCATCACCTTCAGAATTGTCGTCGTCAGTCTCTTCAGGATCAGTCCTTCGGCGATGAGCTTTTAGGGCAATCTCTTTTGCCTTTGGAGCAGGTTCGTCGAAGTCTTTGAGGTCGAGCTCGTGGGTCATCAGCTTTCCCATCAAAGTTTCCATAGATATTTTGGTGAGATCATTGCCTTCTATAATTGCTGTTACCGTAGGGTTCCAGATCTTCGGTAGCCCCCTAAGTAACTTGCGGATCTTCTCATGATTGGAGTATTGTTTGCCAAGAGATGACAGAGGATTGATGACGTCAAGGAACCTTGTGAACATTTGGGTGATCGTCTCATTCGGCTTCATCTTGAATGCCTCGTATTCTTGAGTAAGACGACTGATTTTAGATTCCTTGACTTGAGTGGTTCCTTCATGCGTCACTTCCAGAAGCTTCCATACTTCGTGCGAGGTGGTGCATATCGAGACCCTGTTAAATTCATTCCTGTCTATTGCACAGAAAAGAGCATTAATAGCTCTAGCATCTAGACTCGCCTGTTTCTTTTCCTCGTCAGAATATTTGTCGTTGGATTTCTCGATGAGATCTCTCGCGACAACTATTCTGGCGGGCTTTTTGTAACCATCGGTGACAATGGTCCACAGGTCGAAGTCTAGAGACTTGAGATAGAAACTTATTCTAGTTTTCCAATAGGTGTAGTTGGTTCCATCAAATAGGGGTGGCCTATGAATGGACTGTCCTTCACCATGATTGGAAAACATAGATTGTGTGGTTGCCATGGATCAGCTCTAGGATGTTAGTCCTTGTTAAAAGAACATAGCTCTGATACCAATTGAAGAACAGGTAGGCAACTCTAGAGGGGGGTGAATAGAGTTTATAACAATAATAGCCAAATAAAAATTAAACTTTTTTCACCACAGTAAATAATCAGAGTAGTAAATACGGAAATAAAAAGATCAAGAGAGCATACGCAAACACAGTCGTTTTTAACCTGGTTTCCCTCGTGGAGGACTAGTCCAGGCATGAGAACTCTAGCTCAGGATTAAATTCACTATTTGTTAAATAACAGTTACACCCCGTGCCTTTTCTTCAGAAGAGCACGTCAACTTCTTACAAAGATCGCTGTGGCGATGCTTGAAATTTTTCAAGCGACTTTCTTGACTCTTGCACAAACTCCTAACTGAATAGCACTGATCTCTTTGAGGCTTAGGGAGCTTGTGGCTAGTAGATGTGAAGGTTAAGGCTTGTATAAGGCTTATAGAGAAGAGAAGAGAAGATAATTGGATGATTGGAAATGGGAGAATTCAAGGCCTATTTATACTAGTTGGGATAGGCAGAATTTGGCCAGAATTCTGTGTCAAGAATTCAAATTTTTGGCCGCTGGACAACTAGCATACATCAAACCCTAAAAATTAGGGTGCTGTAATTTAGGGGACAGAGTTCGGCCCGAACTCTGTCTCCATAGGACAAAATTGTTCAAATGGGCTTTTGTCGGCTAGTTTGGTTTGGTGGAGCTTTTAGTTTTGTTTGGTGATAAGGTATAGGCCCAGAATATCCAGTGCTACTCAGTTTACATTTAGCTAGACTCAATAAATGTAAAATAATACAGACTCAAAAACCGAGTACGCTGCAGGAGAGAACCGACGTCCGTTTTGCACTGAGTTCTGTCTGGATGTGTCAT
Organism: Iris pallida; assembly: GCA_029216955.1. Lineage (NCBI taxonomy): Eukaryota > Viridiplantae > Streptophyta > Magnoliopsida > Asparagales > Iridaceae > Iris > Iris pallida. The sequence goes on from JANAVB010033019.1 coordinate 2,808,573, forward strand.
ATTGAATTATGACAAGTATCATATTGTCAATTTTATCAATATTTGGTTGACTGTGATTTGGGTCAACATGCACGATCCAACTAAGTGATACGTTGAATTCAAGTGAGACTTGAGGAACGAGAAAGTGTCGAAGATTTTGATATCGTGAGTTTTGAAGAAAAGATTGTGGGTAGCACGAGCGTGGCTCGGATTTGAGAAATGCATAGAAGAAATGTACACGAGAGTCGTTGAACATTCGATTGGTAAATCGATGAGTAAGTACTCAGTTAGTTTCGAGGACGAAACTTTTTCTGAGTGGTGTATGATGTAGTGTCTCGTCCCGCTCAGTCAATCGGAGGAATCGAAACGCCAACGGCGTTCGGACTTGGCCTTGCAACGGCTGCTCGAAGGCCCGCTCGGTCGAGGCGACTCCTCGCTCAGGTGGGATAGTTTCGGTGAACTTGTCTCATCTTAGCCTTCACATAATAAATTGCATGTTTTCAACTTGCACAAGTAGGCTTGATAATAAAAGAGACGAATCCACATAGCTAAGGGAATAATTCCGACGGGTCGAATTGAGTTAGAATATAGAAAAGTCCAACGGTCGGCTTAAAGTTGATGCACGGCGTGCTTTGAAAATGACACTCGATCCTTCGTCCCGTGGCTTGGGGGAAGGAAAGTTGGTATTCGCCACAAAGCTAAGAGTTAGCCTAAGTCATAGGCGTCGACCGCATAAACGCTTCATAAAGCATGCACGGTCCTATCGTCCAAGGCTTGACGCAGTCCTTGCTCGTCAAGTTGTTGCACGATTAAGTTAGGCTAAGTGATTCTAGGCGATCAAAGGCATTCTAAGCACTGTCCCACGTTTTCTACGGTTGTCGATATTACTTGGTTTCACGATCATATAGAGTATGACTTGGACGGTGGTGTTGCATAGAGTTCAAGTTGGTTTAAGGCACGATGTCACGGACTTAGTGTTTTTAAGGCACGGGACACGGTTGATTCATTGAGTTTGGAAAAAGGGCTTCAAATAGTTGTTCCTGAGTTGAAGGAAATGATAGGACAAGAAAGAAGAATGCTCGCGACTATAGGTCGTCGAGGCGGTCTCAGATGTAAGAAGTATTGAACTAGGCCCTGAAAGAGATGGTAACACTAGAGGTAGAATGACTGTGTGAGACGTCAGTTTGAATCGAGTCTTGCATGGTTATGGACAACTTGTCGACAAGGTGGAGTTTCCTCGAACGGTGATCCAGGCGGCCAACGGGACCGGTTCTTGAGAAACAATATATTAGCTTGTTGCTGGATGACCGCACAGGTTAGGCGGAGACTGTCAGCGGGGGGCTCGCTACCTCGCACTGAAGGAGCGTCTGTCTAACAAAAGTTAAAGGGAGTCACGTTAGTGACCAATTCATATAGATGAGTCGGCATGGCGGCAACCCGCATGTGTGCCTTTGGATTGAGTCAAGTTGAATGTGTGTGTGTACAGTTAAGACACAATGTTGGGCCTAAGATTTGGCTTCAACGTAGGCGACGTGCTTCGGCACGAGATGTGTCGTCGAGTCTTAAGTTGTTGACATATAAGTTGCATGAGTTGGATTTGAGTCGTTCGAGTTTAAGTCAGAAAACGCCACAAGGTAAAGTCGGTTGGGTGACATTTAGTCCACAAGTCTTGATTTGAGTCAGTTGGTGATTAGAGTAGCAAGGGCCGCGAGGCGGTGATATGGTTATGTCACATTGAGTTTGCGAGGCACGACACAATGGACTTGTAGCACGGTCACGTGGAAATTGGGTACTATCGCGTAGTTGCGTCTCTAATTATGTGCCGAAAGGCGAGCACGACTTGATAGGTTAACGTTGTTGGTGCAAGCACGAGATGGTCTAGAGACACAAAATAGGCCAAGGCGTCTGTCCTATAACTGATTCTAAGGCAAGACTAGAAAGACAATCATAAGAGGCTATGTTACACAAAGTAAATAAACGTGTTGGTTTTGTATGAGTGGGCGAGGAGCTCATTCCACCAGTACAGTTGAGTACTGACACCCACACAGTTTTCATGTGCAAGCACAGGTAGAAGCTCGTGGTGCGGAGCTCGCTTGGATGCGTCGAGGCACGGAGTTCCTTGGCAATTCGTAGCGTGCGACCGCGTGGAGTCAAGACTTATACAGGACATAATGTATGGACGTCGCCTCTCCGAAGCATCCGCTGGCTCGAGACATGTATTGAGGGATGAGAGAGAGCTGAGTGACTTGTAATATTGGCCTTGCGCCCCTTTGTAATCCTTGTTTCAATATCAATAAAATGCATTTTTTGAATGATTTGTGTTTTGTTCTAAATTTCCGCTGCTATTATTCAATGTCTCTGCTTGGGACTTCTGTGCGACGATCCCGTCGCAGCCGCTGTAATCGGCCGTTATGGAATCCGCCTTGCACGAGCGCAATCTAGGCTCGTGCGGCATCACGTCTTAGCGAGGACGATCGCTCCTTCGGGAGCGGGGCGTGATACTCTATGCAGATCTCGGGAGGAGGGAGGTGTCAGTTTACAGTCCTTGTGGACCCTGCGTGAGACTGCAGGATTGAGCCAAGCTTGGCGATTTCTTGCCCAGGACTTCTTGTGGGCGGTGTGGATGAAAGGGAGGTATATAAAGAACCAGTCCTTTTGGAAAATCTGAGCCAATAACAACGACTCTGTTACTTGGAAGAACTTACTATCCCATCGGAGTATATTGAAGGGGCTTATTTTCAGAGTGATGACAGATGGAGAAACTACTGACCTATGGTGGGATCCTTGGATCAACCATTAGAGCTTGGCGGATCGTGTTGGTTGGCAAGCGTTGCCAGCGGCGGGAAGGAGGGCCCGGGTGAGCGCTATTCTGCGGGAGGGTGTGTGGAGAGCGGATCTTCACCCTATGACGTGACAGTTTCGGCAGGAGATTGAAGAGGTCCATGTGGATACTTAGTGTCCGGAAGGGGACCGATGTGCGTAGTACCAATATGAAAGCACTATTATTTATTACGCAAAGTATGAGTTCATTTTTGTTCACCCACAAAAAGTAAATGGGATGTTCACCTCCCGCTAAAAAAAATGACAAGTAGCATTTTAGTCCCATACAAACCACTTCGTAAGTGGTTTTGTTCACCCATCAAAGTGGTTTTATACCACGTGTCGTTTTTTAGTGGGAGGTGAACATTCCACCTAGTTTTGGTGGGTGAACAAAAATGAACTCTTCAAAGTATTATCATTTACTAGAAATAGCAAACACGTCTCTTTGAATTCTTTTAACACAAATAGCTTCCTCTTTCTTTTTCTTTGATTTTCTTTAACATTGTCAAAGACGTTTTGGAGCGCCAAAATACAGGGGCAGGCGTGTTGTGTAAAAAAATGCCTTTTGGCACCCCAACGGCACCCTTAACGATGATGACACACATACAAGTGGAACTTGATTTAGTTTGATCCATGTATGGTCTAAAACTTTAGCTTTTTTTTTTTTCTAATTATTTATTTAATAACAAGTTAACAATGATGAAATGCCCATAACGATGATGACACACATATATACACACATACAAATGGAACTTGATTTAGTTTGATCCGTGTATGGTCTAAAACTTTAGGCTTTTTTTTTTCTAATTATTTATTTAATAACAAGTTAACAATGATGAAATGCCCATCCTTCTCCTAGGAGAGAACTTTTATGATCAAAGGAGTACGACCTTGAACTTGGATTGATTCTCTTGATTATTCCTCGTAGAATGGATTGGTCTTACTACAAGAGTTTCACGTTGCCTAATGTTATTTATATTTTGCACGAGGAATCATATAGGTTTGTATCTACCAGTCCATTGGGATTTCATTTCATAAACAATATTATATGACTATGAATTGCAATTTCAGATTTCAGGGTCTTTGGCCTAAGAGTTCTAGTACAAATCCATTTTTTTCAATCCCCGGTTGATTTAGTTTGATGCAAGTATAGTATAAACAACCTTAAAGGTTTGTCTAGCTATTCTGCATGGAATTAATACGACATGATACGAGAGACGGTCACGACACACAAGCTCATTAAAGGCAGCTGCCTAGGCCTTTGGGGGACCGACGTCTAGACCACAAGGATTTAGTTGGCTTGGTACCGAGGTATCCGCCTAAACATGCGAAGAATCAGACTCAGCCGAATCACTTTAATAAAAACCAAGCCCATACTCATTTAATCTTTAAGTTGGAATCCGGTCCGACCCAAATAAAACTATAAAGAACTCTTGTTTCAGCATCATCTTTCCTCCCTATTGCTTTCCCCTAATTTTGACTCCATTTCAGTGCCCTCTAACTCCATTCTCCATTTAGTGCGTTTGGATAGGAGTTTAAACTCAACTTTTTGAGTTTAAACATAAAATTTGACATAAATAGTATTTGGATGATTAACACTCAATATGTACTTTTAAAAAAAAATCACAAACCAGATGTTTAAACTTTAGCTTTGGGGGAGTAAAAAAAATCTCTTTTCTCAACATCTTTTTTTGACAAATGTATCATAAAATTGGACAATTTTTTTCACACAACTACAAATGTTCTTAAAACCAATTTTCTAATTCTCCATCCGTCACAGCTACAAAGGCCATACAAAATTTTATTTCAAAAAATATTTTCTATAAATATTTTACCAAACGGAAGCTTTAAACTTTTGTTTCTTAAAACAATTTTTCAGATATAAATAACCAAACACAAAGTCGGAATTTGTAAAACTATAAAACAACTTCATAACTTCTTTTTTGAAAATTGGTTTTAAAATCAAATTTTCTGAAAACATATCCAAACAGACCCTACTCTCTAAGGGTGTCACTTTCTTTTCTCTAATATTCTCAGTCAATGTTCTTCGACAACAGCCGCTATTGGGATAGTTTCCTTATGGAACAACATGAGACACCAATGAACAAAGTCTAAAAGTTCACATCAAGTATAAATAAAAAGATTAAAACTCCATAGTACTAAGTTATTTGTCCTAACTTATCTAGCACATCCCAATTTTACCCAAGTCCACGTCATGATGCCCCACCTAGGCCTTTAGGGACTCGTCGCCTCGAGCAATTTCAACAGGCTTGACGACACTTATTTTGGTGTGTTCTAGTGTATTTTGAAGTGTCTGTCATTTCTGATGTGTCTAACACGGAACCTTCACCCATTTTGGAGTGTCCTAAAAATTCTTATTATCGATCATTTCCCCCGTCATCGGGTTGTGCCATCCAAAAATGTATGGCATCATATGGAGAAGAAAAATAAGTTTTTAAGAATAACGCCAGTCTTTGACCATCCCCGCCTGACAAACTCAGGACATGCTCTCTCCTCCCCTCCCTTGTACCAAAGGCCTCAACCACTTGGTTGATAATCTCTGGATGAGAAAAATACAAGTTAACATGGATGAAATGGCCATCTTTATTAGTTCGTGTTGTTCTACTTCGTTACGCAGAAATTTCATATTTTAGGGTTTTGATATATGTTCTTTAGTACAGACAATTTTTTTAAATGCCCAATGGAAACTTGATTTAGTTTGATATGCATGTATAAAAACCTTTAATTTCTTAATTTATGTTGTATTAAAAACTTGATTTAGTTTTGAACTTAACATGGTTAAAATATTTATATTTTGCCAACACGTCCGTGCAGGTCAAATGCTCATTTTATGGATTGAGAGCTGGATTCACGCAAAGGTACTTTTTTATAAATCCGCTTATAATGGCGCAACATAAGATTTGAACACGAGTTGCTTTGATACCATATTGAAGTTAAAACTTTCGTGTCTGGTACAGACACAATATCCATTTTTAGAGTGTCCGTGCTTCCTAGTAATTGACATTTTTTTATTGCCATCTATTTTCCCTCTTTTTGGGCTTTGCCCTTCTGAAATGGATGCCATCAATTTGGGAAGAAATGACTAGTTAATAATGATTGAATGCTCATCTTGCTCCCAGAATAGGAGCGGATCTGCTGTCCCCAAAACATGTTCCATCTCCTATAAAAATGTGGGTCTCGTTGATTGTGGGTGTTATTTTTTAAAATAACCAGTGTGACCCACATTTTATAGGAGAGGGAACATGTTTGGTATATAGATTTTGGGAACATCATATCTCCTCTCCCCAGAATATAACCTTTTATGATCAAATGAGTACTCAATCTAGAACTTGGATTTATTGTCTTGATTATAATAGATTTGTCTTACTACAAGAGATTCATATTTATTGGTATTTATATTATGCATGGGGAATCTTATACCTTAGTATCTATTAGTTCCTTATGATTTCTGAACTTATATTATTATGTCTATGCATTTTCTATTTTTTGGTTTACTAGATTTCGATAGTTAATGACATAGTATGACAGATGTTCCTGGTTGATTGTTTTAATAGATGTATGACTGATGGAAGTATAAACCTTGTCCAGTCCCCTTACTGTTTTTAGCTCTTGAGCAACTAAATTTACACACTTTAAGGCAATCTGGATGCAGTAAGCATCCACTGTCTGGTTTAGGACGACATAAGCCATGTTCTGGGTTTTATCTCTGCATAGCTCGCTAAATAGAGATGAGAGTGATTTTTTCTTTAAGCAGTTTTCTGAAAATTACCCTCTGGAAATATGCCAACAAGGGAGGTCTGTCATCTACCTATCTACCAAATTGACCTCCTGGGTTTAAGGCAATGCGTTCTCTTGCTTTAAAACAAGAACAGATGGTTGACAGCCGATCATAAAAGCATTGTCAACTCTTTATAGTTCTTTCTCCTCCTCCATAGCCAACCTTATTCTGATGGTATAAGGTTTGGAGGATTAGAGTATTCGGAGATGATGACATTTATACTGTACACAAATTTAATTCTTTTCTAGTTACCTGCCATATATAGATTCTTATCTTTCAAGATTTTGAGTTTTGAAATTTAATGCTGTTTTCATATATTTTTTTCCTATTGATTTCCCAACTGCAATTTGATTATTAGTTTAGTTTGATTTACGTATAGTCTAAATTCTTTAGTTCTTTTCAGACATCACATACGCATATGCTTGTGGTTCCGCCTCTCTGTCCGTCTTTACATTTTGGGAAATTTATGCTTAGCATACTGGATTTCAGTTTTATTTTATTGTTTCTGTTTGTTCCTTGTTTTACATGAGATTGGAATGAGATATTTTACTTGATTTGGGGCTAAAATGTGGCTTTCAGATATATGTGATCACTGAATGAGAATGATTTCCCTGGCATTTGATACTCTAATTAAATAGAATATTTGAATTTTTTTAAAACTGGAATTTATTGGTATATTTAGTATATTGTAAAGGCACATGGGAATATCCTGTTGACATATTTGGGATGCCAGAATATGCCACATGATATTCCATTATGTAAAGGCTATATAAAGCCTATGAGACTATCAATGAAATCATCAATCAATTACAACATGATATCAGAGCCACCTTTCCACAAACCCTAACCCTAGCCGTCACCAAACCCTAACATTTTCCTTCTTCTCCCTCTCTCTCCACCACCAAATCCTAACCCGCGCATAGCAGCCACCCCCCTTCTCCGTGCGTCCGCCGCTGCTGTCGCTGCTGTTGCCTCCTGCTGCGGCTGCTGCTGCCGCTGTGGTGCGCGCATCGGCCGCCCCCCCACGTGCGCGCCGCCTTCCTACCTGCCACACGCAACGGAGCCTTTGTTGTCGTTGTTCGGATCATTCCGAAAGAGGACACCGATGTCTAGATCTGACAAAAACAGACATGTTCGGATCTAGGAGCGGACGACGAGGACGAACGTGAGTCGTGGAGTGGGCGTGACGTGATCGGAGAGGAGAAGTATCGATGGAGGAGATCCTCAAGAAGCTGGATCCTGCAGAGGTTGCGACATTGATGAAGTTGATGAAGATGTCGGCTGGTGAGAGCACGACACGAACGTCGCCAAAGTTGGAACTTTCCTCCATCGATATGAAGCTAGAGGGACCAGCCACATATCTGAGTTGGTCATGGCGGGTGAGAAGAACCCTCGCAGGAAAGAACCTGGAGGGGTTTCTGTCGGACGAGAAGACAGAGCCGGACGAGGGCTCGGCAGGACGCGATGAGTGGAAGTCCACTCATATGGTGATCTACATCTGGCTTCTCAACTCCTTAGTCTAGTCTATTGCCGTCACAGTAGATGACATTGAGATGGTGAAGGATGTGTGGGAGAAGTTGATGAGGACCTATGATGGTGTGGGAAACAACTTACGGATCTTCTAGATAAATGGGAAGATCGACGACACCTTACAGGAAGAGAAGACGGTGCAAGAGTATGGCACGGAGTTGGAGCGTCTGTGGTTGGACTATGATCACCGCTCAAATCGGACGAGCTGCGGGGATCCGAAGTGTAAGGAGAGACATGTGTGTCTGCAGGAGAGGATGATAAAATTTCTCAAATGGCTGACTGCAGCATTCGCACAGAGTACGGTCTTACTTTTTGCCCAACCAAAGATTTCTAGTCTTGAGGAGGCGATCTCAGCCATGATCCAGGAGGAGACGCACATCGGACTACAGGCAGGGACATGTGGTCCCCCCGAAGCAAAGTCAACACTAGCGGTTACCAGCTCAGGTGACACAGGATCCAAGGGAGAGCCCTGGCAACACAACCGACAGTGCTACAACTGCGGGGAGATGTGCCATCATCGATATGCTTGTACCAAACCACCTGTGGAGGGAAACTCAGGTGGTGGACGTGGACAGTTCGGTGGACAAGAATATATTGGAGGACGAGGTCGTGGTTGAGGGGGTCGACGAGGCGGTCGAGGAGGTTATCGGAAGAACCTGCTGGTAGCAGAAGAGAATGAAGGAGCTGATGGTACCTTTACTGAGGAGGATCAGGCACTGATGGACATATTGGAGAGGAAGCAGAGAGCGTCAATCGAAGGAGATAAGAGGAGTGGAACAGAGGAGGCATCCACCTCATTCTTCGCTGGGGACAACGCCGCTATGTATGTCCATCCATCAGAAGATACTGACGAGTCACTTTCTCTTGCATCTATCTATTTCCTTAAATCATCAGACTGTATTATCAACTCGGGAGCATCTCGGCATGTGACGGGGAATGCTAGGGAGTTTTCTTCTTACACTCACCTAGCATCAGCAGACACCATTCAGACAGCGGATGGCACTTTACAGCCAGTGGTCGGTAAGGCTACTGTTAATTGTACAGGTTCAGTAAAATTATCCAATGTTTTACATGCTCCATCCTTTCCAGTCAGTCTCTTGTCCATTAGTTCTATAATTCTCCAACTTAAATGCATTGTTTCTTTTGATATTTCTAAGGTGACCTTCCAGGAGAAAGGGAAGGGATGAAGACTTGGGACTGACACTTGGCATGAGGGACTGTGGTACCTAAATCGAGAAGGACTGGACTCAGCATTGGTATCTATGGCAGAGAAAGCTGGAATGGGAGGACTGCAGCAGAAGACTGAAGATACTTTGATACTCCATCATAGAAGGTTGGGACATTCTTCCTTTGATACTTTAAGTAAGTTGTATCCAGAGGTTTATGCAAAAGCAAATAAAAGAAATTAGTATGTGATGTGTGCGAGTTAGAAAACTTACTAGGAGCTCGTATGTTGGTACGGGTCATAGGAGCTCTTTTGCTTTTGAGATAGTACATTATGATGTTTGGGATCTATGTGCTATTAACACTATGAATGGGTATAAGTACTTTGTCTCCTTTATTGATTGTGCCTCTCGTGTCACCTGGCTATATTTGATGAAAAATAAGAGTGATGTACCTGCCTGTTTTTGGAATTTTCATAAACATGTCTAGACTCAGTACAACGCAGTTGTGAAGGTACTGAGGTTTGACAATAGAACGGAGTATATCAACGGGACACTTGCAGAATACTTATCAGCACACGGGATACAACATCAGATCACCTGTGCATACACACCAGCACAAAATAGAGTAGCAGAAAGGAAGAATAGACACCTTCTGAAGACCGCAAGAAGCATGATGATCGACATGAATGTCCCACAAAGTCTGTGGGGGCATGCAGTATTGACAGCAGCTCAACTCATCAACAGGATGCCTTCGAAAGTCATGGGATAGAAATTTTCATGTAAAGTATTACAAGGCAATAATAGTAGGATACTCCCATTAAAGGTGTTCGGGTGTGTGTGTGTGTGTTGTGAAGGACAACAGGCCATCAGTTAGTAAACTTGATCCTAGAGCGATCAAATGCATCTTCGTGGGCTACTCAGCGACTCAGAAGAGGTATGTGTGCTAGAGTCCAGTAGAGAAGAAGAAGTTCGTCAATATGGATGTCCACTTCCGGGAGCATGAGCCATACTACTGCCAGGAGGGAACTTCACACAACACGCCTAATACTACCAGTATGAGACGAGAGGGGGAGATGGAGAACTTGGTGGTGACCGATTTAGAAGTTTGACATGGAGGCATGGTTGAGGAGGAACATGAAGGTGAAGCGGAACAGGGGGAGGAGATTAGAAGTGTTAGGCCAACGGCTCAGCGGGAGTTACTTACCTATAGCAGGAGAGAGAAGCAAACTGCAGGACCAGTACCTACAGTGCCAGTGCCAAGTCCCTTGCTTGTGTTCGTCCCAACTCCTAAGACACCTACACCACCGCCCCCTTCAGGTGATATCATTCCTCCTACTCCTTCCACACCACTATCTGTATGGAGGACCACTCGCAACAATGCGAGAAATCCTCCGGACAAATATGGTTGGGATCTTGTTCAGTTTGTTTCTTATGACCATATCTCTTCTTCTCATGGAGCATTTATAGCATCTTTGGATAGTATTACTGTACCTAACAATTGACAGGTTGCCAAGAACGATCCAAAATGGAAAGCAACAGTGCACGAGGAGTTGGGAGCTCTTGAGAAGAATCACACTTGGGAGCTGGTGAGACTGCCTGAGGGAAAGAGAGCAGTCGGATACAAGTGGGTCTTTACCGTGAAGCAGAACCCAAATAGGCAGGTTAAGTGCTACAAAGCTCGACTAGTGGCGAAAGGATACAGTCAGACATACGACATCGACTATGACGAGACCTTTACACCAGTTGCAAAGATGAGCACTGTCAGGATCCTGATCTCTTTGGCAGCGAATGGTGTATGGAAGCTACACCAACTGAACATGAAGAATGCATTTTTTCATGGAGATCTAGTGGAGGAGGTATACATGGAGATACCACTAGAATTTGGCACCAATCAGACAGCATGCAAGGTCTGCAGACTGAAGAAGTCCCTCTATGGACTGAAGCAGTCTTCTCGAGCGTGGTTTGACAGATTCAGGAGAGCTATGATAGGGATGGAATATCAGCATATCAATGCTGATCACACTGTATTCTTCAGAAGGAGTGGAGGCCACATCACCATATATGCGGTGTATGTCGACGACATGATTATCACGGGAGATGATAAGCATGAGATCGCTCGACTCAAAGGGAAGCTTGGCAAGGAATTTGAGGTGAAGGACCTTGGTCTTCTTCGCTACTTTCTTAGGATTGAGATCACTCGAGATGCAGAGGGAATTGTTCTCTCTCAGAGGAAGTATGCACTGGACCTTCTCACAGAGACAGAAATGTTAGGGTACAAACCTACAGCGATGCCGATCGATCAGAGGTTCAAGCTGAATGCTGAGGCTGGAGAACCAGTTGACCGGAACATATACCAGAGACTGGTGGATAAGTTGATCTATTTGAGCCACACACATCCTGATATATGCTTTGCAGTTAGTGTGGTGAGCCGCTACATGCATGACCCATGGAAGGGTCATATGGACGAAGTGTACCAGATTCTGAGATATTTGAAGAGTGCCCCTGGAAAGGGACTGATATTCAGACATAATAATTATGTGGGCATCGAGGGCCACTGTGATTCTGACTGGGCTAGTTATGCGGACGACATGAGGTCTACCTCGGGATACTGCATATTTTTAGGAGGTAACTTGGTTTCTTGGAGGAGTAAGAAGCAGTCAGTGGTAGCCAGATCGACAGCTGAAGCGGAGTACAGAGCTATGGCCTTGGGAGTTGCAGAGCTGCTTTGGTTGAAGAATATGCTAGTGGAGCTGAAGTTGGATCAAGGAGCCAAGATGAAGCTGTGGTGTGACAACCAGTCAGCTATTAGTATCGCTAACAATCCAGTACAACATGACAGGACCAAACACATCGAGATCGATATGTTCTTCATCAAGGAGAAGTTGGTTAGTGGACTACTGAAGCTAGGTCACGTTCCAACCAAGGATCAGGTAGCAGACGGACTGACCAAGGGACTTAGCTCTGTGAGCATGATTAGAGGATGTGACAAGATGGGCTTAGTGAATATCTTTCGCCCATCTTGATGGAGAGTATTGGTATATTTAGTATTGGTATATTTAGTATATTGTAAAGGCACATGGAAATATCCTGTGAACATATTTGGGATGCCAGAATATGCCATATGATATTCCATTATGTAAAGGCTATATAAAGCCTATGAGACTATCAATAAAATCATCAATCAATTACAACATAATTGTTTTTGTGTTTGATTGCTCTTATCGTTGATTGTGATTCTTTTTATTTTCTTTTTGATCTCTAGTTAATAGTTCCAATTACTTATTTCGTTCATGTTTGGGTTTTTCTTCTTCTGACGAGAGGTCTCAAAATTCTGTCATGAGATGTACAATAGTGTTAGAACAGTGATCTTATAACTGGATTGTATTCAGGTAACAAACATGTTATAGGTACAAGATATGCTTGCATGAACGTAGTTTATTGTGCAAGAAAGTCAATAATTTTTGCTCTTGCTACTACTTCAGTAATTGCCCATCTGATAAATTTGAACAGCATGATGGCTTGCTCGGCCCTTTAAGTTTTGGGTTATATTGATATCTTGAATTGTGTTGTAATATTTTCTTAGTTTTATGAAAGGAATACTCCTGTACATAATGTGATTCCTGAGTTAATAGTTAGGTTATACCAAAACAACAACAGCAAGTTTCTTCTTCTGTTAGAATATAATGCTTCTATGTAATCTCCTTTAGTCCCACAACTAATATTATGAGAAATCCACTCCTTACTATATATATGTGCGCTCATATCACCTCAATAAATTATCCAGTTATTGAGTCTCTCTATTAACATCTTCCTTCATGACGACGTTGATTGATTCAGGTTTGCATAGTCTGACCCAATTGTCCTCTTAGGCTCCCTACTAAAAAGTAGCTATCCCATAATTCTCACTGATACAACACCAGTTAGTGCGCATCCTACCCTCATCATCCCTACTGAGTATAACATAATGTAAGCTTGAAATAAAAATCCTTTGGTATCTGTTACCGGCTTCTATTTAAAGACACAAATGGAACAACTCCTTTGACATATCATTAGTTAGTGGATCCTCACAAGGAAATGAATTCGCTACTTTAATATGGGGGGAAATTCAAGATTCTCGTTGGTCCTTGGATTTTTTCCCCCCTTCCTTGAAATGCAAAGCAGTTGACTGTTGAATCCTTACTAGTTCGGAAGAAAGATGAACAAGGACAAGGTACTATTGGCAAAGGAATTCAGGGGGAGAGTGAAGAATTTCATATGGATAGCAAGGGAAAGAGTGGAGAAAGCACTTCAGTACTCCTACAGGGATCTCTGTAATAAGAGAGACATGCGTTCACTCTGGAACTTGTCTATATTGGGTGTGTTGCATTATCATCATCATAAATGATAAAAAAGAACTCTAGTTATTCTTTTGTTTGGTTTTGCCTAATTATTTCTTCCAATTTCCAGTAAACAATTTATTATTTTCTTTGAATATTAGGTATCTATGTTGACAGTGTAGGGTTGCTAATTGTTGATATCTTGAAATCCTTCAAAAGTTTAGGTGGTACAGTGGTGCACACTAGACTTTTAGGTTTTATGAAAGACACTCTCTAGGTTTTATGAAAGTTCTATGTCACTGAGAAAACTTACTTCTACCTCAGTTACTACTTGCATATCTTCGCTTGCCTGAGTTGCTGCAGGTAGGAGAGTGCCAAATGGGACTACAGACATTTAGAATCTAGTTAGCATCATTAATAATTTATCATATAAATGATGAAACCCTAGGATTTCGTTGCAGCATTGTACCAAGTAACTGCATGAAACATATTTTCAGTACAAACTTCATGATTTGAAGAGAAGCTGGGTCATGCATCCCAGAAAATGATCTTGACAATAGTCACAATATGTAAGCTAACATTGGTTGCTTCCCCTTGGAATTGCATCTGATTATGCACATCTAATTTTTCCTCATCTTTGGCAGGTGAATACCGTGAATTATGGCAATCTTATGCATGGACTGATGAAGGAGAACATCCACCTTAACAGAAAAGTACTGCCGGAGCTGTCGATGCATGAACCATACTGCTTCAAGGCACTTGTTGACGTATCGCGCACATCAATTGTTGTTTGAGATACTCTCAGCTATCCCTCTGGTCTAGCTGAAATCTCTCTGCTTAATATTCCGGAATTGTTAGTGCCAGACTGATTGACAATTTCAAAACATAGAATATCTTGGCTTGGAGAATAATGTGTTCTTGATCTGGTTGTGTTCAATATCTGCCGAACCACTACTAAAATATTGAGCCTCGTGTATGTATTGTTAAAACTATGTTGGCTTTTGAATCTCTCTTTGAAGTTGCTGAAGCATCTTATTCGCTTTCTAGTAAAGCAACAAGAACAACTTTGGGAATGTTCTTTTTTGTCTAATAATTAAAACGGGTTTATGTTACATCCTGGATTTTGACATGGTGATATTTGTGCCCAAAAGACCTGGAATTGAGCTTTTAGTTTGTTCTCTACGTGACTTTGGATGATAATATTGAAATTTTACGAGTGTATCAAGCTATGTGAACCAGAGTATGTGTAGTAATTTGAATCAATTGCATGTGTGGATAGAAGTTGGGATTGAAACACTTTGAACAAGAGAGGTGTTTTCTGAAGTTGCTTCAAATTGGCTATGTTGTTGTTTCACCTGCTCTCTACCTATGATAACTCTTTGATTCATTAAATGCAGAAATTTTAGCAAATGCCTCCATGCAACTATATCGTGATCGAAAGAAGATGCAGTAGTATATTGTCATTCTGCGCTCTCAATGCAAGGATTAGCCTTATGAAGTGCATTTTTAGGGGAGTTTGTCCCTCAACCTTGTGTTTTTTTGGCAACGACATCTTATGAGTAGGATCTTCAGAGCAAAAACGTTGCACCGAGGAGAGAAGCAAGCTCTTTATTAACGAAAGGAACAGATTATAAGCCGTGCTTCGACTAGCCGATAGATCATTCAGGTTAGAGTTTGTATCTTGTGTTTTTTCCCCTTGAATAATCTCGTTGTACACGGTTATTTGTTTCGTTAATTACCGTTATGTCAAATCTTACAATTCATGATTAGGATTAGATTGTTAGATTTGATTATTTTTCCTTCTCATCCAAGTGAAGGAAAGTCTTGACATGACAACCCCTATCCTAGGGAGGCCCTCGAAGAGACTTAACAAAAAGTGGGGTAGCAGAGATGTAGGGATTCATTACCATCTTTCAGCAAGCACTGAAGGGACTCATCTCTTTGAATGAAAATGTGTAGGTGGTCATGATAGTTGATGGAGGAAAAAATTTGTGGGTCTTGGTCTGTCATCTCTCACATGGTTTGGCAGCAAGAGATGCCTCTCTCTGCATTTCCTCACCAAATCCATTTTTAAAGGAGGGGGTTAATGAGAACTTTAGAAATTTGGGTGCATATAGTTGGGCTCCATCTTCCTCTTTCTTTGACATTATAGTCTTATGTTCCAAGTTGAGCTACATATTGAAGTGGCTGTTGTTGTCACACTGCCATCTTACAAATACATTCATGACTTCATTTGGGAGACATGTTTTGTTTTCTCAGTAATGGTTCTCTACTCTACACGTACAGTAATTTCCTATTGTAAACAATGTGTTGTTTTTCATCGTCTGAGACCTTACTATTGTGAATTACAATTCATTTTCGTGATTGAAATGTTACATTCTTATCTTGTGCCCAAACAAAACAAACTTATGTGTGCGACAGCTAATTTCTTTTGCTAGTTATATATAATGGTATCCTTAGTTAAAACCAAAGATAATGAATGATATTGCTATTTGGGTAAAAAAAAAACATGGACACTCAAAGTTATCTTCTATCAACCTAACATCAACACTTTAAATTTGTGACAAATTTTTAGTTAAGGTAGCTATGAGCGAGAGAGACCTCGTCTTAAGCTTACAAGACTAGTTGGTGTGAAGATCTACATTTTGGTCATGCCCAATTGATATAGGAAAATGCATTCATCTCTGCAACACAATAAGCTGTAGATCACAAGGTAATGGCATTCCTATAATCTAAAACAAGTTACGTATACAAATCCTTTTGTTTGAATTACGTATCCAAAATGAAATACCTAAAGAAGGGTTACATGCATATAGCTCTAGCAAACTGTTCCTAGATAGACCAAGTGTCTCATTGAACAAGTTCCTTCCAGAAGAAGGTTTAATGGGTGCCACTGTTTCAATGCCACTTGGTAGAGGACTTGCAAACAGGGTGAGAAGAATGGGGTTATCTATTTAGAAAACATGCCTCCCCAAAATCATGCACATGAGCTCATAGTCCAACACCATGACCCCGCCAAGGTTGATGGGGGTGGGGACACCTAGATTATTGAATTCTTGAGATATCCACAAGTCAGGTGTAATGTTGACTACATTGCCATAGATTCAAAGTTGGAGAAGGACATCCACCATTAACTGCTTAGTGCCATCAAACCCCCTTTTGATCTTGTATCATTGATCAGTCACCTTTAGCCTAGATTCTTGAAGCAGTTTGGTATCAAGCAAAGAGAGCAATTTGGGGTTTCAAAGTAAGGATACAAAGATGGAAAACTTGGAAAGTTTTCAGTGACTTCTTGAGAAATGATGGAAAATGTCCTCTAAGTTTCAAACCCAAGGATATCAAATTATCCATGCATTGGTCACCTAATTACTGTTCTTTGGCACTCAAAATTTTTATGCATGGGGATAGTAGAGAACCATGAGTTATGTTGAGCTTCAGATTGCAGTACTAGATGGAGTAAGACGAGAAATGGTGAGTGACCCTAATTTAGTAGAAAAGAAGAGAGTTTCTTCTTATTTATAATAAGTCAAAATTACGAATTTAAATTCAATATAGAAATAGGCTAATAGATTAAAAACACCATAGATAGATCCAATATAGAAAATTGATACTGAAATGTAGTCAATATCTCGTGATGCCTGGTGAATTCCGAGCAAATATGGGAGGTTGCAGGGGATATTGGCCACGAGAAATTGTCAATATATTATGCATTCTCTTTCAGCCCTACTCTCTTATTCACGGGCAGTTAGCATGAGATATTAGACCTAGAGTATCCGAATGTCCAAAAATAAATTGAATACTTGAATAAATCTCTCAAATATTGACTAAAGAACCTAGAAAACCTCAGATACTATTCTTCGAAGTTAAAACACACCAAATATCTAACTTTTCACTGAAATTTCAATTCTTCAAACCAGAGTTCCAGTTACATCTTTCCAACAATTTACGAGTGCTTAGTAATTAGATTTCTGTTTGGATCTGGAATGACAAAATGTTTATTCCTATTACTGATGGAAAACCACAATTTAGATTTGTTGTTATCTTTTATTTTTTTGTTATTTTAGATACAGATTATTTTTCTGTCTTATTAGTTAGGATTTAAGTTATTTTAGTGACAAGTCTTTAGAGATCGACTTTATCTTCTTTTATTTATTGAGAGCCTATAAATAGTCTGTAAGTTATTCCTATTACATAATCGAAAATGTAATAGAACTTAAGCAAGTATTGCTAGAGTTGAAACATAAGAGTGCTACTGTTGAGCATCTTTGAGAATTAATGTGAAGCTGAGGTAGGAAATCAATCTATTCTTGAGTGCAGGTGGCAAAGACATTGCTAACCACAAATTGGCAAGCTGCAATTACAATTTCCTGCATTGCTATCAATAAATTAACAGGCAAGGGCCTATGAATCTATGATCAAACTGAGTATATAAGCAGCACTGTGCTGTAAATTATAAGGTCAACTAGACAGCTCCTTATCCAAGTCAAGATTGCACAGTAGTCCCTTGGGGCCCTTAGTCCTAAATAATGTATAAAATGCCAAAACAATTCCCATGAGACAGCTTGTTTTGGAT
Organism: Iris pallida; assembly: GCA_029216955.1. Lineage (NCBI taxonomy): Eukaryota > Viridiplantae > Streptophyta > Magnoliopsida > Asparagales > Iridaceae > Iris > Iris pallida. The sequence continues at coordinate 2,826,756 of JANAVB010033019.1, forward strand.
CTTGTGTAGTCTGTGGATCTTTACTTGGATCAGTAATTAATATTGCTTATTAGTTATTACTTGGGTCATGTACCATGCATGACTGCAGACAATCTATAGCAAGGTCTACCTATGGCTCTTATAGATCTCTCTCTGGTATGCATGTGTAGATTAAAAGCTCCTGATAATAATAGAAATTAATAATCATTGACTTATAAATAAACAAATTACGGGGTGAATTAACTCTATTGTCTTTGTACTTGCTGCCAACCTGCGCTCTTGTTGCTTGTAACACTGAAATGAGGCATTAACAATATGTCGATGGGATGGACACAAAACATCATGGCCGTTTCTGAGCATGTACAAGTTGTGCGATTGCACAAGACTTCAAAAACCGAAAGATGCCAAAAAATTTAACTTCCGTATATATTACTAAAGTGCTCATTTTTGAATTTAGGTCTCCATATTTTCAGAAACTGCAGTAATATGATCCTTAGAATATTAGAACAAATGTTCTTTTTAGTGGTTAAAAAATGTCTTTTATATTTTTAGTATTTGTACAGAGCCCTAAGAATATCACGTGTCTTTTTCTCATAAGATTTGGTCAAATATGGGACATAAGAATGTTTGACAAAATTTGTATGACCAACTGTCGATGTGACGTTAATTTTCTGTATTGGTGTCAAGTTGCTTCTCAAGGGGCTGTTTGGTTCGCGGAAGTAGAGCGAAGTAAAAAATTTTGGAAGTAGAGTGTTTGCATGCGCATTGGATATGTGTGTCATGCGTACGCATATTTTATGAGTTTCTTCGTTTGGATGGTTCTTGGAAGTGAGTTGAAAAGTTAACCTTTTGTAGTTCTTTCGTTTGGATGGTTGTTGGAAGTTGTAGTTAAGGAGTGAGATAATTTTTATTTTTATTTTGTACGGATTAAAAAATTATTATTATTATTATTACTAATTTTTTTCAGGAGTTTCAATTTTTTTCAGAACCCAATGATCGTTCCGGACATTTCGACCATTTTTTCAGAAAGTTAAAAGTATGAACATTGCACTTTTTGAACTATTATTCAAAGGAGTTTCGATTTTTCTTGAAATGACTAACCAAACATCGAAAGTTAAGCTTTTTCTCGAAACTAGCAATGAATTGTACAAAATAGGAGTTCCGACGGACTTCTGCGAACCAAACACACCCTACATAGCTATGGGCATATGATGCTTGTGCCATTAAATAAAGAGATTTTTTGACTTGCCCCCCACGTTGTTTACCCCATTTCACGGTGCACCCCACTGTTTTGCAAAAAATGTACAACACTTCCCACTTTGGACGGAATCCGTCAAAATTATTATTATTTTTTACCAAAATGTCCTTGTCTTCTTCATCTTTCCTCTTTCCTCTCACACCCCCCCTCCCGGCGGCCACCGCCCCCACCCCCGCCCCTGCCTCCGCCGTGCGCTCCCCCCCCCTCCCCGCCTCCGACAGTAGCAGCGGTGGCGGGGACAGCAGCGACGGCGGAAGCAACATGACGGAGGCGGGGGCCTCCGCTCCCCCGCCCTCCCCGCCTCCGGCAGCAGCGACGGTGACGGAAGCAGCACGACGAAGGCGGGGAGGGAGGGGGGAGCGGGGGCGGTGGCCGGGGGGGGGGGGGGGGGGGGGGGAGGGGAGGCAGTGAGTGAGAGGAAAGAAGGCAGAAACATTTTGGTCCAAAATTTTCTTTTTTTGACGAATTCTGTCCAAATGGAAGGATACTATACATTTTTTGCAAAACTGTGAAATGTATCTTAAAATATGGTAAATCATGGTGGGATAAGTCAAAAAAATCTCTTAATTAAATCTAGACTATCAGTATCTTATGCCACGTCCGAACGACGATTTCTCTAGACTATATGAAGAATCAGCTATGTAGAGATGAATATTCATATGGGAGTCTAAGTCATAGTTGCACAAGAAAGCACTTCTCCACTTGCATTGTAAATGAACTTTGGAAAGTAGACTGTTGAAAATACCTACTTTAAGTTTGAACTTTGGCCTGTCTCTAAAGAGAGGATAATGAGACGTAAGGCATTGTAAACCCATGCAACAAAGCGAGAAACACACATGATCACCAATACACGAAGTGTAACCGTACAGCATTGAAAAATAGCACTAATGAATTTTTTTTTAATTCTCTAAAGTAGTAGAAAAATAATTTGGAGTAGGAGTGTAGAAAAAATATTTTACCAAAAGGAGAGAGAAATTATGGTTTATATGAACCTAGATCAATTTTGGTATGTACATCACCATTATCCCTTCCAATTAATCTGAATGGTCGGTGTCCAAGTACCTTATAATTAGTTCTTGCGATGACCCATGTAATCTTCTTGAACATAATTTTTTTGTTAGCCCTTTACTAAAGATACAACACGGACTGTTATTGGACATTAAATTTTGACAGTCGTAGTTCACTAAATGATTGACAAAATTTTGATACTCCTAAGCCTGTCAAAATTGTGACGTCCCTTAACAATACGTGTTGTTTCTTTACTAAAGGCTTTCTTTTATATAAGGCTTAATTTTAACTTGATATCATCAACTATTAAATATTTTCAACTTGACACCTTAAGCTTTTATAATATGCATCAACTTGATATCCTAAAAAAATAAAAATTATTCATGTCCATCCACCTCTCTCCCCCCCTCCCCCCCCCCTCCCCCACCCACCCCCTCGGTCTCTCTTCGTGCACACTAGTGCTGCTGTTGCCGCCACTGATGCGCAAAGAGAGAGGGGGGTGGTGCATCCGCAGGAAGAGGAGGTGGAGGCAGCCGGGGGGGGGGGGGGGGGGGGGGGGGGGTGGAGAACGAGAGGTTTTTTTTTTTTTTTTGTTATCAAATTAAAAATATTAAACAGTCAAGTTGTAGAGTAAAAAAATTTAGGATATAAAGTTGAAAAAAACTGTAATAGTCGGAGGTATAAGTTAAAAAATTAAGCCTTTATTTAATTCTCTTTTCGGATTCTTAGCTTCGGATCGGATCCGGATAAGTGGGGAATCCAGACCCACTTGCACCCTACCACAAGTGCCAATGCAAGTCCAAGGTGGGGGCAAGAAGCATTCAGCACTTGTCCAAACATCTCGCATAATCAATTCAAACAAATCTTCCCCACCTGTAGCTCCTCAATCAATAACATTACATTACAAACTCCTAACAATAGACTACTCACCACTATATCATCATCCTCTCTCTCTCTCTCTCTCTCTCTCTCTCTCTCCACAAGAACACAAGCTATAGTTAGTTCAATGGAGGACCTGAATTCTTCTGTTTCCACGCAAAGCCTCATCTGTCAAGAAGACCATGCTGTTGATGACGGTGTCGTTGCCGATGACGATGAAGTCATAGATAGCAAGCTTGAGATGTCTATAATATCGAATGGCTCCGTTGGTTCGGAGCCAGAAGAGAGTTACATAGACATTCTCGTCTCCAAGGAGAGCACCTTCGCTTCCGAGGACTCTTCGCTATCGGGTGATGCCTGGTTGAAATGTGCTCGCGCCGACGCCATCCAATGGATAATGAGAGTAAGCAGTACTGGTGTAGTTTTGTAGATATATAGACTTCCTAGCCAACATTCACTTAATCATCAGTTTCTTGTACAGACAAAGGACTACTTCGGCTTCAGCTTCGAGACTGCGTATCTTTCTATCACTTACTTCGACCGGTTCTTGACGAGGCGAAGCATCGATGTAAGCCCAATAGTTACTAGTTACTCGTTTGGTACACTGTAATATAATCGTAATTGTAATATAATCAAATAAAAATTCATTTGATTACATTGTGATTACGATCATATTACAGTGTACCAAACGGGGAAAGTTCTACACTTCCTTTTGCATTCACCGGAACTGTACTTGTTCATGTTTGTATATATTGTTTGTTGATCAGAAGGAGAAATCATGGGTGGTCCGGCTGCTGTCGGTCACTTGCCTCTCCCTGGCCGCGAAGATGGAGGAATGCATCGCTCCTGCGCTGCCAGAGTATGACACGGACGAGTGCAGATTCGAGAGCGACGCGATGCGGAGGATGGAGCTGCTCATATTGAGCACTCTGGACTGGCGCATGAGCAGTGTGACCCCGTTTGCTTACTTGAACTCCTTCGCATCCGAGCTCCACGTTCCGAACGAGGTCGACAAGTTAGTCTCCAGATCCGTTGGCTACATCTTCGCCATCATCGAAGGTGTTTCAATCGATCGATCTTCCTAACGTTTTAGATGTTCGTGTTCTAAAAATTCAAAAAATAAAAACAAAATTACATGACAGTACTTCTGCAGATATTAATTTGGTGGATTATCCCGCGTCGACCATAGCTGCCGCAGCAATCCTGGCTGCGTCTGATGGAAGATTAACAAATAACTTGTTGCGTTCCAAGTTGAACATCCTTTCCTCATGTGGAGCAATAGAAAATGTAAGTTAGGCCTAAAATAATTTTGTTACTGGCGAAGATAATGTGATTTATAACCATTTATTTATTTTTTTCCTCAGGAAAGTGTGATGTACTGCTATGACTTGATGACCCAAGAGTCACATGAGGAACCAGTACCACCGGACAGTTGTATTTGTTCTGAATCATCCATGAATTATGCAGCAGGCAACAGAAGCAGTAAAAGAAGAAGGCTGCAATTGTGACATAGCCACATTATAGTTCACCCCTGATGACTGGTTTTTAGGTGTCGATGGGGCGGGACACGGCTTGGTTTGAATACCTATAGAGAGTCCATATCCGCAGGGGCGGGACACGGCTTGGTTTGAATACTCATAGAGAGTCTATATCGGCAGGGGCGGAGCCATCTTAGGGCTAAGGTGGACTACAGGCCCCCTCTAAAAAAAATTTGGGTTTATTTTTTTTCATTTTCTTTTTTGGTTTGCTGGTTTGAGTCTGACGACGCTTCAGTCTACCTCAGCTTAATCTAGTTCATCCTAAATTGAACTTCTAGCTTCGCCACTGCACGGTTTGGTGTGTGTTTGTAGCGCTCTGATGAATCAGTATGTTCCGCGCAACTGTAGTAAATCAATCATATCTTGGTATCCTTCATTGGTTGAACAAATCAAGATAAGATTTGGGTTTCTTTTCAATTGGTTAATGTAAAAAAGAAGAAAAGAAAAAGAAAAAAGGCTGAGATGAAAACCTTTAGCACAAAGTGAAAAGGAAAGCAAGAGGACTGCTTGGGAAAGGGCAATGCGAGTAGCAAGGCCCCTTGTCATTGATTCATGAATAACTTGCCAGAAGTGGTGGGTGGTGTGAGTGCCTGCCTTGTGCCACTGTAGTGCTTGAACCTCTCTGCAACATATTGTGGTGCTTATTATTATTTCAATGTTGGCTACAGCTGCCTGAAAGTGTGTAGTAAAGTCTGGAGAGATGTGATTTGACTTTGTTTTTTAGTCTTGGGAAAGAAGTGCCTCTGCTTTTGTTGTTGCTGTGTTTGTGTCATCAAATGGAAAACTAGGCACTGCATTGAATCAAATGTATTCTGCTCATGAAAGATTTAGTCAGGATCAATGTTTTAAAAATCGGAACGGAGATGGACTTGGTCATGACATTAGACTGGGTCAAATCAGTTCAATCAGTAGGTTAATCCGAATTGAACCAATTATATAGACTTACAACCTTACACTGGATATATTATATAGTACACAACTACATATATATACTACTTAGAAGTTTCGTATATTTACCATAGTAGAATTAGTCAAGAAGCAAACATATTACATATAAGGTCCAAAACAAAAGTAAAAAATTAGGGTCGAACTGGTTCAAAATCCGACTGGATTAGGCGGTAAGTAGCCGGATCGACCGAGTTAATCGCATTTTTGGAAGAAGAAAAAAAACAGTAAATCGGTATTAAACTTCCGATAGTTGAACCAGTCATCTTCAGGAAAATCTTTCCATAAGAACTAATTGTAACGTCCCAGAACCAGAATACTGAAGAGCGGGGGCACACATAGCCAGCTACGTATAATGAAATGGAATCCACCTCACTATACGGTCACGGATGTCTAGATACATGAGGGTTTAACTACAATCCATCAATCTCCTATGGTCAATAACAAGCCTAAATGTCTCAATCTCAAGCAAGCAAGTAAAGTTACAAGATGTAAGATCACCAAATATACAATAGTAAGACATCCCAAACATTACATATTCAGCTGATCATGAAGCTAGTCGTTACAAAATATGAGGACTAGCAAGCGTTTAGTCATACATGATCAACCCTAGGATCTGTCAATCATGTTACAGCCCGTAGGCAGACAATAATAAGGTATGCAATACGAGCTAACAGGTGCTCGTCGGCTAAACGCCTCAAAATGAGAATTTTACAATAGAGTGGGAGAGCCAAAAATAAACCCACTCGTTGTCCTGGTTACGCCTGGTGGTCACCATCGGACTGAAAAGTTGGTAGATCCTCTGGAGCTGCTCCGAAATCTGGCCATACAAAACCAGCTAGGTCAGATCCCAGAAAGAACAAGTGCCACAAAGGAGGCTTCACTTAAGAACTAAAACCAGCAATTAACATAGAATATAATAATATATAATAAAAGACAGGACATATGGAAAAGCATGACAAGATGATATACGATGAGGTAACCATGGGACTATTCAGATAACCAGGTTACAACCCGTAAAGCAAACAAGGACCGGGGTTGTAACCCTTCATCTGAACGGAACTTGGTTTCTCACCATTTATCGATAAGGTAAACACAAGCAATCTGGTCATGTAGCAATCTGGCGCAGGATCAGGACAAGACTAGAATGATTGAACTCCATCCAACATTTCACGGCCAAGCAAGGAGTACGGCTTGATACTTTAACTAACTAGGGTTATCACAAGCCTTAGTTACTAGCAATATGCAATGAGATGTTCCTCCAGCCATAAATTCTGCAGCTAATCCAGGTTATCCAGGCGACTTGGATTCATTAAGCAGATATCAAGAATTGTTAGGTGGTTTGGTGTGCAACACATGACAGTGTGCATAGAACTTGTTTCATGAAGTGCCCCACATGACAGTTGGCTGGAAATGTGCCCTATTCGATGGCAGGCTACAAGTCCAACAATGGTGGCCGGGATAAGGGGATCGCCTGTATCTGGAGAAATCTCTCATGACTACTGTATTATTCTAGTTATTAGCCTTAGTCAATTCAGTAGGTACCCCTGACCGTGGTACTCAGGGGTCCCTGTCCTAGACATGATGTAAGACAATACTGGTTCATTTGTACAAGCACAATCGTCCACGATGTCCAGGTCATTCATTCTTGCCATGTCAAGCTAGCCGTCGCAACAGCATATTGAGATATATCATGTCAGGTTTATCATGTCAAGTTTACTTGTCAGGAGTACGCCACGTCGGGCCACTATCATGTCATGTCATTTGTCAAAAGTGTACCACAACTGGTCACCATCGTGTCAGGGAACAATTAATATGGCACAAGCATACATGTGATAATTAAATATTAGCAAGGACAAGGGCCAGCCAATAAATGTTCATGCGGCCATACGGCCAAAACAGATACTAGGCCATATGCGGCCAGAAAATGCACTTAATTTAATGCTAATAAGCCTGCAAGCAAATGCATGCAAGGCCATGCAAGCAAGCAATTAAAGCTAATGCACGTGCATGCAAGTGGCCATGCAATTAATAATGGCCTATGCGGCCACAATTGAACAGATGGCCATGCGACCATAAAATAAATGGGATGGCCATATGCGGCTCACAACCAATTGGCCATGCAAATATGCTATTGTATGTGAGCAAATAAAAGGCCAAGCAATACAAGCAGGCACAATTGCATATGTGGCCAAGGCTATGCCTTGCATGCGGCCAACTGAGCTTGCCATATGCGGCTACAATAACAAAAATAGCCAATGGCCATAATGCATGCGGCTACAACAAATTAAATAGCCATGCGGATTAAATGGAGGGGGGGAAGCATATGCGGCTAACAAATATTAAGTATGCATGCGGCCTCATTTAATGAATGGCCATATGCGGCTCTGTAAAACCCGTAAAATTTCGATTTCTTTTTTTATTAAATATGTGTTTGCTAATTTAATTTTTCAAATTATTATTATTATTTGTTAAATAGAAAATTATTTTCAAAATAAATAAACTTGGACTTTTGATTTCCTGGCCCAGTCCCGAACCCAATTCTGAGCCCGAATATATTTTAGATTAATTTTTAGAGTTACAAAATTTTAGTTACAATTTTTCCTAAAGAAAATGATATTTAAATCTTTAAATCCAATCCATTTTTTTAAAGTCCATTAACCTTTTGCCTTAAGCCCATAAATCCAATAGCCTAACAGCAATACCCTTACAGACCCATTATATAACTCTTTAGCCCAAACCCATTAAAGCCTTTACTAAACCCATTTAATTCCTTTCTCATTCCATCTCTCTTTTAACTTTCTATTTGAGAAACGAAGAGCTTTCGGTTATTCTCCGACACGAGCTCTTCCAAACCGTCGCCGCCGACATCACTCCGGTGACCGCCGGTCTCCCCGAACGGCCGACCTTTCCTTTTCCGATAACCTCCGTTTCCTTCTACTATTTAACCTCTCCATCATTCCCATCTCCACCACCATCTTCCCCAAATTCTGTGCCCTAATCCAATTTTTCGGCGACCCGAACTCCTCCCGCCCTAGCCGACCGGCCCTCCGGCACCGCCCCGCTCCCAGGCCAGTCCCGGCCGACCCCTTTCCAGCGCCCCTTCCGGCGTTTCCCCGGCGCCACCGTCGCCGTTCCCGGCCGACCACGCGTGGCCGACCGCCCCTGTGCGCCGCTTCCCGGCCGCGTACGGCTGCTGCCCGGCGAGTCCCTGTTTCCGGCAAGTCCTCGTGTGGCCCCGTGAACCGCTCACCGTTCGATCCCGATGTTCCGTTTCCATTCCCGAGATTAACCCGCGGCTCCCTGACCAACGGATATTGGGTAAATTCTGATAATCTCAGTAGTTCGTCCCTCCCGAGTCGATGATGATTTTGGTTTCCCGATCCCGTTGCGGGATTCGGTTTAGATGAATTCGATTTCGGAAATTTTTGAAGTCCTCTTTGGTTGTAAGTGTGTGCTGTGGTTGGTTTCGTTTTGGAAAAATTAAGTTATGTTGGTTTTTGATCTTCTGTTAGTTTCGGAATTTTCGAACTATTATGTTTCTGTGGTTTTCGTTTCCTGTGGCTTCTCGGAAATTCCGAGTTATGTTTCGGAAATATTCTGTAGATTGGTTTTGAGAAATTCTGTTGGTTTACTTCTGTGATATTTTCGGGTTTCTGAGTAACTTCGGTGTTCCGAATACTGGAAACGTGATGTGGATGTATATTTTCGGGTTCGATATTATTTTCGAGTTTTAATATTATTGGTGGAAATGAATTCATGGGTTATTTCCCTGGTTGGGATATTATTTGTGTGTTGTTGGCACAAATTTCCAGTATTGGGTTGTCCCAAATACAGAAGGAATGCTGCTCAAATTTTCAGAAAATTATTTTAAAAGGGTTTTCTATAAAATTTCTAAATTCTAAGGAGCACCTGTAATAATATCTCTATAAGGAGCACCTGTAATAATATCTCCAGAAGGAGCACCTATAGATGGAGAACCTGCTCTGATACCAATTGTAGGAACAATTGGGATCAGAATATATTACCTCTAGTTGCAGTACTGGCTCTGATACCAATTGTAGGAGCAATTGGTATGAGCAGCAATATCCATATACCAAGCACCCGCTCTCTAGTTGTAGCACTGGCTCTGATACCAATTTTAGGACCGATTGTAGGAACGAGTTGTAAAGCGTAATACTCTAGAGGAGGGTGAATAGAGTAGGCAGCGGAAATTAACTATTAAAAAATGTTAGCAACAAGATCACATATAATATATCACAGATATGTAAATGAAAAGTAGAGAGCAAACTCAAACACAAGGATGTATACTGGTTTCCCTCTTGTGAGGACTAGTCCAGTCGGAAGAACTCTAGCTTCCAGTTGAATCCACTATGGAAAATCACCACAAGTTTTCATCCGAAGTTCTTGCAACTTCTACAACGTGAGCTTTGATCCGAAGTACTCGACCAACTTCAATTGTGAAGTGTCTAACTTCAATCAAGCCTCTGATTACAACCACTCTGAAACTTTTAGACCGTACCGCACTGGCAAATCGACTAGAGGATTGTAACTGGCTTGGGATTTGAAAATGAATAGCTCAGAATACTTTGGAAGAAGTAGTAGGCTTATAGAGAAGAGATATGAAAGTGAATGAGTGTATTAAAATGATCGAAATCCCTCTCTATTTATAGTTTTTCCAAGGCAGAATTCTGACAGAATTCGGACAGAATTCGGGCAGAATTCGGGCAGAACTTTATAAGAAAATCTCGTTGGGATCCGTAACTGCAGGAAGACCAAGTTCAAAAAGCAACGTTCACTAACCGAACTCTGGCCGAACTCTGGCCGAATTTGGGCCGAGTTCTGCTAGGGTTCTGTTAGGGTTTTACAAATTGGTTTTAGGCTTTTTGAAAAAGTCAAACAGTTAGGAAGTAGTTTGGGCTTTTGTAAGTGGGCTTGTTTTCAAAATAAAAGGGTATTTTGAAAACGTTTCTTGGGTAGCCTATTTGCCAGTACGATGCAGTGTACATCGTATTCCTAGACTCAATAAATATGAAAAATATATTGATAAAAATAGGAAAACCAAGAGCCCTTTGATGACGCATTTCTTCAAATATTTGAGCAAACTTGAAGACGCCTTTTTCACTCGACGACAATCGTCTAAAGATAAACAGATCTGGAAATCTGAATACCTTTCGGAGGCTTCTCCCCCGAACCCCTGACGGGGGGCGCTGCCCCCTCGACCCATGTCCGCTGATCGGGCAGCGGAACCCCCGATGCGAGGCCCCGGATAGGTCATTAGGCGGTTCAGAGAAATTTTCTTGTATAACGCCGTCTTTGGCCCATCAATAATTCTCTATGGCATGTGTCCTGGTTTGACAAAGCTTGATCATGCTTACTGCATGTCTATAAGAACATGTTAGACGAACAAAACAATATAGCAATATGATATAGAATATTTAGGACAATGCTAAGTTTAAGTAGCAACATGATAGTGATTACATGAATATTAGTGACACTACTAGTTAAACTTAATTGATTAGCCATATTCAAAAACATGATATAATCATTGGACTAACAATCTCCCCCATTTTGATTATGGCAAATCCTTTAAGTTTAATATATATACAATAGATGCATGTATCACTAATAAACACATAATACTAGAATATTGTGTGCTAACTTAAACTTATTTCTCCTCCTTTGACATGATCAAAAATAAGCTCCCCCGTAATTAGAGCTAAAATGAACTCAAGCATAAGTAAAGGAGGAAGGTAAAAATTAATCATGATCAAGGATTAGGAGAACAGTGTAACGACAAGTTTAGAAAATTACAAACTAAAAAAAAAAATTATTAAAACACAACATAGTTGGTTGAACTTAAAAACATTAAAATCAATCAATACATAGTTTACCAACTAGAAATCCAAAAATGAAATATGTTTTGAATGTCATTTGACCAAAAAATCTATCAATATAGTAGGAATCAATCATTGGTCATAAATAAATCATGAGGAATAGAATTTTGCAGATCTAGTATATATAAAAGAATCAAAAAATATAATGAGACTTTTAACAATGATCACAAAAAAAATATGATTCATAATTCGTCCATACAAATTAGTGAATCAATTCCATAAAGAGTATAATCATCGAAAAGAAATCAAAATAAGTATACTAGAATCTATGCAAAATCTATACCAAAGTTCATACATTTGAATTCAATTACCATAGCATGATATATGTATATCCATCAGATGAACATGAAGGTAATGAAGACAAAATACTTGAGAAGGAGAAATTCAGTCGACTTGAATGCTCTTCCGCAAAGTATGATCAGTCTAAATAAGATAATCATGAACTTTGAGATAAAATCTCAATAAGAAATGCCAAAAGTAATTTTAAAACTCAATAGGATTATCAATAAATTAAATTAATTTTGGCAAAATAAATTTTAGAAACTCGAATGAGAGAATTAAAAATAAATAATAATTATATATTCTCTAATCTAATACAAATCCAAATATCATGAACAACTCAAAAAGATATTTAAATAAGACAGTATAAGTCAATGGTGAACTAGGTATACCACATCTTAAGGGCATAAAATAATTGAAACAATTAATTTGCTCTCTCTTAAAATATGCGTATATAGTTCAAAAATAATTTATATGTATAAAATAGATAAAATAAATCATCACAAGATCTAAGGGATATCCAAGATATGCATCTTTTCTTTCCTTTGATCAAATGCATATAAAATTCCAAACTCAAAAAAAATATCATCTTTAGGCAAGAAAAAAATCCAATAAATAAACGCTTAAAGATGAAGAAAATAAAATATATCTCCAATATATAAAAGAAATATTTCAAGACATGAAAAGATTTTGAAAACTGTCTTTAATAATAACATTTAAGTACTGGACAGATTCAATAAATAAAAAAATCAAAAAGACTTTTCAAAAATATGGAATTTATTACAAAAAAAACTGTCTTAATAAATGTTCGAATGCGTCCATTTAGTCCTTAGACTGAAAGCTGGTGATTCGAATCACAGAAACAGTTTCAATAAAAGAATCAATGAATCATAAATAAATCCATTTGAACAAATAAACATAAGTAGATAAATGTCCAAAGAAAAGTGTATTCTAGATATATATGGCATGTCAAGGGGATAATTGATTTGAAACAATTAACTACTCCACCTTTACATGGCTATATCCAAAAATAATAATATTGACAAAAAATTAAAAATAAAATTCAGAGACATATTTCCAGTAGTAGAAAACTAATTCAAAAATATTAGGTCTTCTTATCAAAGTTTATTTCTTTCCTTTTAAAGCCTTAGCACGGTGTCCACCTGACAACCGTGAGGTTAAAGAAAAGAAACGCTTTGAGAGAGATATTCAATATGCTTGACTTCTCCTCGACAAAGAATTACTGTTGTAGACAGTAAGTAACTTAAATAAGAAGATAATAATATAAAGCACAAAAATATGAATATTACGAATATTACACAAGCTAAAGATGAAATCACAATACCGTAATATTCAATGAGTAGTCACAATATCAAATTAAGTTTAAATATAGAATAGAGTGACAGAAAAATAAATATATCAAAAGATGACAAACATTAACCTATGAAGATCAATATATGTTACCTTTTATAAAATTAAATTATTAAATAATTTTATCCATCAAATCTAAAATCCAAAATCCATCAGATAACAATTGCAACTAGATCTAAATAAATCTTTAGTTTATAAAGCGTTGATCAATCTTAGGTCAGCTATAGGGGTACTGTCCCAGCTAACGGAGGTTCACCGGGGAATACTTAAGAGTTTGAATTCGCTTCTACTTGTGTTCATTTACTTTCCGCTACAAATGGGGACACTCTGTGCAACTCTGTGGCCTAGCTCAAATCTGCCGTTTCTGGACTTGGCCTTGCACGGGCGCAACCTAGGCCCGTGCGGCATCACGCCTTAGCGAGGACGATCGCTCCTACGGGAGCGGGGCGTTGACAGATTGGTATCAGAGCACGGCTTTACGTCCTTGGACTTCATTTTGATTTTCTCAGTTTTGAAAGCTCGTCGTTAGAAAAAGAAGTGTACGCTCTCTCTCATTGTGCCTTGGGATGTTCCATACAATAAGTCTAATATTTTCAAAAGCTCGTTCAGGCGTTCAATCGAACGCATTGGTAGGCTATCGCCAAATGCATCGGTAGGCCTTTGTGCCGAATGGTGTCAACTTGTCTTGAATGAAAACACGTGCTAAAGTTAACATGTCGCGTGCATGCCTAACTAGTCCTACGATGACCCTAGCAATTGAGCATGCAAACTCAAAATATAGTCCGCACGAGATGGTTATGCGGCACAACTTAGTCCGCGTGTCGCACACCTCGACTTTTTGGTACAATCGAGTGCGAGCGATATCAAGTACCGCTCGGTCAGGAACGAAGCTACACTTAGAGTGTATATCGATAGGAACGCTATCAAAATAACGCTTAAGCGTACACGGAAGATTGATTTGGATTTTGAGGAATAGTGCAAACGACTTAGTGCATCGACCCGGCATGAGCGATTACGCTAGAGATTCGTCGAACGAATCTGAAAAATATCTTAGCAAATGATGCGAATGTGATTGAGGATTTATAGAATGACTTGAACCCGAGTGGTGTATGTAATAGGCTCGAAGAAGAATAAGAATGAGTGTCGACGACTAGTCGAGTGGCTCGAACCCTGAGTGGTGTATGGACGTCATAGAAGTTATTCGAGCGAGACTAAAGGATATACGGATAGAACGAGTATGCCGGCGAAGCGATGCGATCGCGTAAAGTCTTAGAACGCGTCACGCTTAGTTGGTCGTGACCTCGAATGTCTCGAACGAGATTTCGTTCGGACAACTTGTCAATGGGCAACGTAAGTTAGAAAATGACTCGGAACGATGAATAAAGATGTATGTCTTGATCGAGGAAGCTAGAGAATAGCACTTGTGATTTCGAATTGGGTCAATGAAATGTGACTTGAGTTTTGGAGAACGATATTGAAACTAACTTGAGGAATAGCGATCGAACTTGATCTTGGATTGAATCGAATGGAATTATGGTATATCAAGTTCGAACAATAGCATCAGTCGCACGATTCTGAATTGGTTGCAAAGGAAGATCGTCAGGTTACGCATATCGTCGATGGTATTGAGGCGTATCAAAGATCGATATGCGATAACTCGGAAGTACTCTGACTCGGCGAATGACAATCGTACAAATATCATTGTTCCGATGGATGCTATACTCGGGATGTTGAAATGTGTCGAAGAAAAGATAAACTTGGCTTGAGGATTTTCTGGTTGAAGGAATGACGGTCGAACTATCGAATAGAGATCTTGGCTTGGAGGAAAATGAAATGTTTGGATTTGCTTCGTCGATAACCACAACGTTGACGTTCTTGTCTTATGCGAGCGCAACTCCAGCCTCGCATATGCGTCGCACCGATTAGGGCGATCACTCTGCGTGAGCGCTGGTATGGTGATTCATACAGCGGGGGTGATTGAACTTGCATGGCGTGACAATCCGTATGCTTCGACTTGTGGTTTGACGTGAAGGTAAACTTGAGAATAACTTGGTGTGCTTGATAATTGAGCTTGAGGATTGCGTAGGTCCAATCCGCGTGTCGAGAATGAGTTAGTCTAAACTTAAACAAGAGTTACGCCCCGATGAGAATGATTATTCCACGGGAGCGTTGCATGGTGATTCATGAACCACCGTGGATAATCGGACTCGCGTGAGATTAGGACGCAACATATTGTCAAAGCTAGACGACCTCGTGATCGAATACATGAATTGGTTAGAACTGATGATTTGAAATAGATTTGAATATACGTAACGAACGCATTGATGCGAATAGGTGATCGTACTCGATGTTTAGAAATCTGAGTAACGCGAGCTTAGGTAGAAAACCCCGTACTACCGACTTTGGTTCGACCCTAGGATTGGGTCAGTGTTGACATTATTGTTGGGGAACTATGATTCCAATCCTGACATTGACTTAGCCTTAAGAAATGGCCTAGCGGTTAGGCGAGACGCACCTGTTTCAAGTGTTAGCAATCAAAAGATTGATCTTGAGGATTGACATGGATGGATTGAATGATGCAAGAATAGGAAACCCTGCTCACGAGATTCGGCTGACATGCATATATTTCAGGGACGTCTGAGTATGTGCACGATGCGACTCGAGTGAGAATGACGAATTCTCTATCATGCGGCTTGGTGAATGCATGTATTTTGGGGACGCCTGGAATGCGTGCACGATCCAGCTAAGTGATACGTTGAGTTCAAGCATGACTTGATGAATGGAAGAGTGTCGAGAACATGAGATCGTATTAAAGGAAAGGAATGATACTAGTACGAGCGTGGCTCGGAATCAAAGAAACGTGTGAGCGGAGTGTACATGAACGACAACAAGATTGGTCCTAAACAAGTGAATGATATGGAATCGATATCGTGCAAGTAAAAGTTGGTATAACGAATTGAACCATTGATAGGAAGATATACTCGATAATAGTACAACACTTGGTCTTAAATCGGACAAAAAAATTACTTAGACTTGGTCGACCCCGCTAAGAAGAAATCATACTGATTTCGTGGACACGAACGCTTGAGAAGCGAATCGGGTCATCTCGATGACCGAGATAAACGAAAGTGAGTTTGCCTCAGCCTACGACCCTCGTATTTGAAGAATTACAACGTGCCTCGTGCGACCAATTCAGTCCTATGACACGAAGAAATAGCAACCAAGACGAAGAAACACTTGAATTGAATAAGTACCATCAACTCTAAAATGAATAAAAAGTTATTCAATAAACTCGACCAAACGTATGTAGACACGGGACTTGGAAAGGTATCGAGTATAGTTCGGTGCCATCGAGCGGTAAAGCCATTCGATAGGAATTGCCTAAGAAACACGACGACACGAGTTAAGGAATGGTAGGATGACCTGCACTCAGGAAGTCTCGAGGACGAGACTTATTTTGAGTGATGTATTATGTAATGACCCGCTCCGCCCTAGCGGAACGCCGATTCAAACGGCAAGTGCAACGACTCAAATGAGCCGTCGATCCAAAGAGTTGCATCGACCTGATGAAGAATCGATGCAAGGCTTGCATTGGCCCGTCAAGATGAATCCAGACTTAGTCTTTCAAAGGCACGCTCGGAGTATCGCTCGGCCGATACGAACATCGCTAAGGTGGGTGGCTCCGATGAACCCGTCTTTGCTTAGCCTAGACACATAACAATACGGACACTAATGCTAGAATCGCTAGGCGATAACACCGTGCATGCTAATAAATGACTCAACGCACCTAGCTAAGGGAATAATCCCATCTTGCATGCTTGTTTAGAACATGGAAAAAAACTCGACAAATATAGAAACTCTCGCACCGTGCTTTACGCTCGTGCTAAGGTACAATCTTACGTGCAAGTCCCTTACGCGTTCAACAATGAAACAATGAATGGTTTACAATAATGAAACGGAAGACTATCGACATTGTCATTCCGAGTAGAGTATAGCAACATTGAAAGACTTCGGGGCCGATGGGTCGCCAAGGCGACTCCCGTACGGGGAGTTGCATAATATATGAATGAATGAATCAACGAATGAATGAATGAATACGTAAAAA
The DNA here is from genome assembly GCA_029216955.1 of Iris pallida. NCBI lineage: Eukaryota > Viridiplantae > Streptophyta > Magnoliopsida > Asparagales > Iridaceae > Iris > Iris pallida. The sequence continues at coordinate 2,844,015 of JANAVB010033019.1, forward strand.
ATGAATGAATGAACGAACAAGTGAAAGAAAGAAATAAAAGAGTGAATAAAAGATAAGACATGAAAGACGTTAGCGACAGGTATGACGGGCACGTGTAACGGGGCACGCTACCCGCGCTGCACGGACGCCAACCTGGTCGATAACGCATTATGGCTCAAGACAGCCGTTAAGTTAAATGACAAGATAATACGAAATGGTCGTGGACAAACGACACGGGTGATGGGAGGGAATACCGTGGCCGTCATGAGGAAGGATTCTGCGGCACGGACGATGGGGGGGAAAACCGTGGCCGGCCTAGGCGGAATCAGACATGGGGCTTATGGGCTGCTTTAAGTGGGGGCTCGGCCACTCAAGGAGACGTAAGGCCAGGCATTTCAAGAGACTATCAAGGTGTACCAGCCATCATGCTTCGATAGGTGAGAATGCCCAAGTGATATGTCCAAAATGGCTTGTAAAGCCAGCGACCCATGCATGTAGACTAAGTGGACTATGCTGGTGGTAATCCACGTGCAAGTCCTTGCATTGAAACAAGTAGTTTAAGTTAACTAAATGAAGTGCCTCCTGAACATGCTTGAAATGTAACATTCTGAACATGCTTGAAATGTAACATGCTGAACATGCTTGAAATGTAACATCCGGAACATGCTCGAAATGTAACACTCTGAACATGCTTGAAATATAATACTATGAACATCCCTGAAATATAACACTCTGAACATGCCTACGACGTGCTAGAACATGCCTACGACATGCTAGAACATGCCTACGACGTGCTAGAACCTGAGGCAGGGACACGCCCTTAACATTGAATGTCTACATGTATCACGTTAAGTTACTACATGTGAATTATTGACTAACTTGGTTTACCTTGGACATGGAAGGCCGGACGGTAAGTATGGGTAAGTCGTGCATGCATTTCCATGCAGACACTTGAATTCGGCAATACGAGATAGGTTACAAATATGCCATAAAACTGATCCTAAGGCAAGATTAGAAAGACAATGAATGATAAACGGTGCACAAAAATAAATTGAACGTGTTTGGTAATGATAGCATTGTGGGCGAGCTAGTCTCCCCACCAGTACATAACAATGTACTGATAACCCCACAGTCTGCTTGCAGGATGCAGGAGACGTCATCGGGTGCGAAGCTTCCCTCGAACGTGCTAAGGCACGGAGCTATCTCTGGAGCCTTGGAGCGTTGCAAGGAGCTGGAGCACCATAGATAGGACATAATGTATCGGAACATCGTCATGAATCATTCTATGTTGTAAGCCACTTGGCATGCCATTTATGTTTCTGAGAGAGAGAGCTTAAGAGACTTGTAAACTTGGCCTAGCGCCGCTTGTAAACTTCTTGAATATCAATAAAGAGTTTGAATTCGCTTCTACTTGTGTTCATTTACTTTCTGCTGCAAATGGGGACACTCTGTGCGACTCTGTGGCCTAGCTCAAATCGGCCGTTTTTGGACTTGGCCTTGCACGGGCGCAACCTAGGCCCGTGCGGCATCACGCCTTAGCGAGGACGATCGCTCCTATAGAAGCGGGGCGTTGACAGCTGACCAATCGTCCCCATAATGCACCAGCATTCCATAGATTTTTCACTATAACTCAAGTGATAGATCCTACGTCTTTCCAGACTGAACAGCAAGCCCCTGCGGTGGTGCCCGATCCAGCTGTCCCACCAGTGCCCGTGAACCCTACCAAACTCGTAGGCCTGCTACGAGGAGTGCTTGAGGCACAGAGAACACAAGCTGAAGCTCATCGCGAACAGACGGCAATTATGAAAGAAGGCATGAAGAATGCCCACAATGTGGCTATGGCTGCACTGGAGAGAGGATAAGCAGCCCAATCTGAACCAAGGCCTGCTAAAGTCGAAGATATTGAGAAATTCAAGAAGCTGGGGCCTCGACCTTTCAAGGAAACCGAGGAAATTATATATGCTGACGAATGGCTCGACAGCATGGAGCGTCTCCTCAGCATTGCTCGACTTCCTGATGACCTTCAAGTTGAAGCTGTGGGACTTCAACTGCTAGATGTAGCCAGCACCTAGTATCAGAATGAACCCCGACTCCAGGACAGGCAGCTTGACTGGAACACCTTCAAGAGGTTGTTCCGCAGAAAGTTCTTCCCAACATCAGAGTTGCGGAAGATGGAAAGACAGTTCCAGAATCTGAAGCAAGGAAACATGACTGTTGGAGAATATGCGGCAGAGTTTGGTCAACTTAGTCGCTTTGCTAAGAACTTGGTTGCTGACCCTACCGATCGTGCTAAAAAATTCAGGTATGGACTGAGGAAAGAGATTCGCACTCCTGTGATCGCAGGCGGCGCCAAGACATATGAGAGGATCTTAATACGAGCTCAAGAAATAGAGAAGAGTCAGCCTGCTCGTTCAAAGAGGGAATATTCTGGAACTAGCAACTTCCAGAATAACCAGAAGAGGCCCAACCACAACAATAACAACAACCTTCTCACCACCACCAGTACCATCAGGCGAGGACCAATGACAGAGCGCCTCAGAAGTAGATTCCTGTCTGCAATTTCTGCAAGAGGCCAGGACATCAGTCGAATATCTGCAGGAAGAGGCTAGGACACTGCCTAGTTTGTGAGTCTGCCACCCACCAAGTGAAGGACTTCCCTACGGCATTTAATCGGACTGGAACTACACAGCAGAAGGCTCCTCTACCTACTCACCAACAACAGTTTGGGCAACACCAACAGAAGACTGGACGAGCTTTTGCCCTAACAGTAGAGGAGCAAGAGCTAGAGCAGGAACCTACCGCTGATGTCATCGCAGGTTTCATTTATGTGCATTCAAATCATGTTTAGCATTATTTGATTCGGGTGCTTCATACAGTTTTATAGCAACAAAATTTATCTCTGCACACCACCTAGTTACGGGTTTTAGCAAGAAGATATGTAGAGTTATGACTGGTGGTGGACCCATACCCATCACTGAGACCTGTAACTGCCCTATAACTATATCAGGACACAATTTCTTAGCACCCTTACTTGTGATGCCCTTACCTAACTATGATGTAGTCCTAGGAATGGACTGGTTAAGTAAGTAGCATGCGCTGATAGATTGTCACAGAGGATGTGTAGTCTTCAGCCCACCTGGAGAGCCGGAGTTTGAAATCTCTCGAGCTCCGGAGGATATGGAGGGTATTACTTACTCCTCTATCACCGAAGAACCTGGACCTCCTCACCCTATCATAGCAGAATTCATGGATGTCTTCCCTGATAGTCTTCCAGGATTATCCCCAGGTCGAGATGTAGAATTCACCATCGACCTAGTTTCCGGCTCTGCCCCTATTTTTAAGGGATGCTACAGAGTCAACACTAAGGAGGCCAAGGAGATGAAGGACCAGATCAATGAGCTGAAGGCCCTTAGATTTATCAGAGATGGAGCTTCACCCTGGGGAGCACCTGTCTTGTTCGTACCCAAGAAGGACGGGACTGTACGAATGTGCATCGACTACCGGGCGCTGAACAACATCACCATCAAGAACAAGTACCCTCTGTCCCGGATCAATGATCTGTTTGATCAACTCAGTGGAGCCAAGGTGTTCTCGAAGATAGATCTTCGATCTGGCTACCATCAAATCAAGGTCAGGAAGGAGGATATCCCAAAGACGGCGTTCAACACCAAATATGGTCAGTATGAATTTTTGGTTATGCCGTTTGGATTGACGAATGCCCCTGCAGTATTCATGAACCTTATGAACAAGGTCTTCCATGAATATCTGGATCAGTTTGTTGTTGTCTTTATTGATGACATCCTGATCTACTCGAAGACCGAAGAAGAGCATGAAGAGCACTTAAGGAAAGTTCTGGGAACCTTAAGGAAGGAGAAGCTCTACGGTAAGCTATCTAAATTTGAATTCTTCTTAGACAAGGTGGATTTTCTGGGCCATGTTGTCACAGGAGAAGGAATTTCAATGGATCCAAAGAAGATAGCTGCCATTGAGAAGTGGAGTACACCAAGTTTAGTTGCTGAAATCAGAAGTTTCCTGGGCTTAGCTGGCTACTACCGGAAATTTATGAAGGACTTCGCCAGGATTGCTGAGCCAATGACGAAGCTCACAAGGAAGAACGAAGAATTTGTGTGGACTGAAGCTTGCTAGACAGCATTTGAGGAACTGAAGAAGAGACTTACAATGGCACCGATACTTGCGCTACCCGCAGGTACCGGCGGTTTCTCAATCTACAGTGATGCTTCTGGTAAAGGATTGGATTGTGTTCTTCAACAACACGGGAAAGTAATTGCTTACGCATCTAGGCAATTACGGACTCATGAGAAGAACTATCCCACACATGATTTGGAGCTCGCATCGGTGATATTTGCTTTGAAGTTACGGAAGCACTACCTCTATGGAGAGAGAGTGGAAATATTTACAGACCACAAAAGTCTTAAATATGTTTTCACTCAGAAGGAGCTGAACATGCGACAGAGGCGATGGCTGGAGCTGATGAAAGATTTCAACATCGACCTGCAGTACCATCCAGGTAAGGCTAATGTAGTTGCAGATGCACTTAGTCGATACCCGATGGCGATATTTTTGACCAAGGAGCGACATTTGCTGGAAGACATAGAGAAGCTTGGATTGGAGATTGTACTGCCTGAAGAGGAAATGAAGAAGCTGGGAAGAGAAGAAATTGTACCAAGAGTTGAATCATCAATGATGCAGTTGCAAGTGCGTTCAAGTCTGATGGACAAAGTCAATGAGACACAATTTCAAGACGAGACGCTTTGTAAACTCAGAGATCAAGTGTTGGCAGGAACACTTGAAGGATTCTCAATCGCCAGCGACAGAGCATTGAGGCATGGTACGAGGCTTTGCGTACCAACTGGCGAACTGAGGAATGAGCTGATGCAAGAAGCACACCAGTCGCAGTATTCCATACATCCAGGAGCTAATAAAATGTATAGGGATATGCGTACTGTTGTATGGTGGTATGGAATAAAGAAGGATGTATCCAGATTTGTGGCTAGATGCTTAATTTTTTAACAAGTGAAAGCCAGCAGACAGAGACCAGTAGGACTGTTGCAGCCGCTAGACATCCCGGAGTGGAAATGGAAACACATAACGATGGACTTTGTGTCGGGACTGCCTCGATCCCAAGGAAGGAAAGATGCCATTTGGGTTATTGTGGACCGACTAACAAAGTCAGCTCACTTTATCCCCTTCAAGGTTGGTCTATCCACCGAGAAGTTGGCAGCACTGTACATGCAACATATCTACCGAATTCATGGGGTTCCGGTAAGTATCGTATCTGACAGAGATACTAGATTTACCTCTCACTTTTGGAAGAGTTTGTATGACAGTTTGGGAACACAACTGAAGTTCAGCACCGCCTATCATCCCCAAACTGACGGACAATCGGAGAGAACCATCCAGATGCTAGAAGACATGCTGAGATCTTGCATCTTGGAATTTGGAGGGTCTTGGGAGGACCACTTGCATTTGGTAGAGTTCTCCTACAACAACAGCTACCAAGCTAGCATCGGTATGACTCCGTTCGAAGCACTCTATGGATGTCATTGCCGCACTCCACTTGCTTGGGACGACGTAGGAGAAAGGGTACTGCTTGGACCTGACATGGTGACCGATGCAGCAGAGAAAGTAAAGGTGATTAGAGACAAGCTCAGGATTGCCCAAGACAGACAGAAGCATTGGGCTGATAGCAGTCGTCGACCACTGGAGTTTGAAGCAGGTGATAGTGTCTTTGTCAAGATCTCCCCCACCAGAGGAACTATCAGATTTGGCAGAGCAGGAAAGCTGAGCCCCAGGTACATCGGCCCATTCGAAGTTTTGAGCCGAATTGGAGAAGTAGCGTACGATTAGCTCTACCAGCTAATCTTGAGGGTGTGCATAATAACTTCTACGTTTCACAGCTCAGACGCTATATTCCAGATTCGAGCCACATCTTGGACCATTCGGAGCTGGAGATTGGACCTAGCCTTACAGTGCCAGAGAAGCCAGTGGCGATTTTAGACAGAGGCGAAAAGAAAACCAGAAACTCTGTGACACCCATAGTCAGGGTTATGCGGCGACACAATTCCCCAGACGAGTCTACCTGGGAGTGAGAAGACAAGATGCGGGAGCAGTATCCGCATCTATTTGAGACCTGAGGTAATTCCTAACCCTATCCTTTAAATTTCGAGGACAAAATTTTCTAAGGAGGGAAGGTTGTAAAACCCGTAAAATTTTGATTTCTTTTTTTTATTAAATATATGTTTGCTAATTTAATTTTTCAAATTATTATTATTATTAGTTAAATAGAAAATTATTTTCAAAATAAATAAACTTGGACTTTTGATTGCCTGGCCCAGTCCCGAACCCAATTCTGAGCCCGAATATATTTTAGATTAATTTTTAGAGTTACAAAATTTTAGTTACAATTTTTTCTAAAGAAAATGATATTTAAATCTTTAAACCCAATCCATTTTTTTTAAAGTCCACTAACCTTTTGCCTTAAGCCCATAAATCCAATAGCCCAACAGCAATACCCTTACAAACCCATTATATAACTCTTTAGCCCAAACCCATTAAAGCCTTTACTAAACCCATTTAATTCTTTTCTCATTCCATCTCTCTTTTAACTTTCTATTTGAGAAACGAAGAACTTTCGGTTTTTCTCCGACCCGAGCTCTTCCAAACCGTCGCCGCCGCCATCACTCCGGTGACCGCCGGCCTCCCCGAACGGTCGCCCCTTCCTTTCGGTAATCTCCGTTTCCCTCTACTATTTAACCTCTCCACCATTCCCATCTCTACCACCATCTTCCCCAAATTCTGTGCCCTAATCCAATTTTTCGGCGACCCGAACTCCTCCCGCCCTAGCCGACCGGCCCTCCGGCGCCGTCCGCTCCCAGGCCAGTCCCGGCCGACCCCTTTCCAGCGCCCCTCCCGGCGTTTCCCCGGCGCCACCGTCGTCGTTTTCGGCCGACCCCGCGTGGCCGACAGCCCCTGCGTGCCGCTTCCCGGCCGCGTACGGCTGCTGCCCGGCGAGTCCCTGTTTCCGGCAAGTCCTTGTGTGGCCCCGTGAACTGCTCACCGTTCGATCCCGCTGTCCCGTTTCCATTCCCGAGATTATCCCGCGGCTCCCCGACCAACGGATATTGGGTAAATTCTGATAATCTCAGTAGTTCGTCCCTCCCGAGTCGATGATGATTTTGGTTCCCCGATCCCGTTGCGGGATTCGGTTTAGACGAATTCGATTTCAAAAATTTCCGAAGTCCTCTTTGGTTGTAAGCGTGTGCTGTGGTTGGTTTCGTTTTGGAGAAATTAATTTCTGTTGGTTTTTGATCTTCTGTTAGTTTTGAAATTTTTGAACTATTATGTTTCTGTGGTTTTTGTTTCCTGTGGCTTCTCGAAAATTCCTAGTTATGTTTCGGAAATATTCTGTAGATTGGTTTTGAGAAATTCTGTTGGTTTGCTTCTGTGATATTTTCGGGTTTCTGAGTAACTTCGGTGTTCCGAATACTGGAAACGTGCTGTGGATGTATATTTTCGGGTTCGATATATTTTTAGGTTTTAATATTATTGGTAGAAATGAATTCATGGGTTATTTCCCTGGTTGGGATATTATTTGTGTGTTGTTGGCACAAATTTCCAGCATTGGGTTGTCCCAAATACAGAAGGAATGCTGCCCAAATTTTCAAAAAAATATTTTAAAAGGGTTTTCTATAAAATTTCTAAATTCTAAACTGGCTTTTTGTTGATTTGAATTCCGATTACTTTTCCAAGCGTCGACCGTATCGGTCAATGGGCCCTTAGCAAAATGCAAACGAAACCGGAATTGTTTCGGACGTTGAGGCATTAGCTATTTGCAAACATGACCTTTGGACCAAGTCTGAGACCCTTCCTTTATTATATATTTAATATTAAGTATATTTTCTTAGAACGTGTTACTGGCTTAGAGTATTTTGGTGCAGGGCCTCGGCCTGCTGAATGGACCGCTTTCCGGCGTTCAGTTTACCATTCTTATTTTAATTCATTTATGTAAATAATTGTAAGGACATAAGCCCAGCTTTTTATCTTTATTTTCTGTGGCCTGTAATAATGTAGTGTAGTTTTTATTTCTTTTCCGGTTGTTGATTTGACGTAAACGCGTATGATGTTAAATAAATATTTATTAATATCATTCTTCTCACAATAAATAACTAGGAAAATTACAAGTTTGTAATTTAACAAATTCACGTTTTTCTCATTGAAAACCTAATTTTTATATATATTACAAAGTACAAAGTTTTGTCAAATAATCAGAAAATACGAATTTTTCCAATAAATATTAAATTGACTTTTCCTTCGTAAATTAATAACTCACATCGATAAACGTGCTCTAGTAGATTTTGTAAATGACCTAAAACTTGACTAGAATCAAATTTTAGAGATTGTAACTAGCACACCTAGATATGGTTTCCTCATTTATGCTAAGTCGGGATTCTCAATGTAGGATTTCGAGGACGAGTCCGATTTTCTTTCCGGAACCGACTCTTCAAACCCAGTCATAAACAAAGGCAAGTACGGTTGTGTTTATTTTTCAATTTAGTTAATAATTGTAATATTGCAAGATTAAACCATATTGCTACACGAACTCTCTCCTAAAGTATTGATTGTTATTGATTGTGGGATTGGAGGAGTAATGTAGTGTATTATGACCAATATCCCTCATATTGTATATTGATTGTGCAAGCTTACCCCTCTTACACACGGGGATAAGCCGTATCGTATCACTAGGATACAATTGTACAACCCAAGCTGGTCATAAGCATTACATACTCAAATCATATTGTTTTCAATTGTGGAAAATTGCTGGAAAATATTGTTCAAGTATTTAAACTGTTTAAATTGCAAATTTTTAATTATTAGTAGAATTGTTAAATTTTCATAATTGTACTTTGCTCATTTCCTGACTGGATCCCCCACCCCCAATAGGTTCCATTGATGAGGCAGAGCTATTGATTAATAGCTATTATGATCCGGTGCTCTACCCTGCAGTGCTTCCAGATTACCACTTGGAAGATGTTGATCCTGAGGCTGATGAGCCAACTTCCTAGATGATGATTTTCCTTTTAGTTTTGATGTTTAAATAAAAGATAATTTTTATTTTATCTGATGTATTAAATAAACCTTTTGTTGGACAAGTTTTAATATTCGAAGTTTAGATATTGTGGCAAAATATATATTGTGTTGTTGTGATTACCTGCATTTGGATACAGCTTACTGCCTCCATCTCACAACGGTGCAGGCTGGGCATGATCCGATTCGACCCAACAATTTGGGACCGGGTCGTGACAGGCTCATTTAATTACAAATGGCCATGGCCATGCGGCCGAAAAATACAAGCCTGTAAGCAATGCTTGTAAAAGATAAAGCTAAATGCATGCATGACAATTATTTAAATGCTAATGCTTGCAAACGCTAATACATTTAATTGCATGCAAAAGCAAGTGCCATATGCGGCTGACTTTGGATTGGCCTATGCGGCCAGGCAATGAATTAATGGGCCATGCGGCTCAGGCTAAAGCCAATGGCCTATGCGGCTCAGGCAAGTTGCATGCAAATGCATGCAAGCAACTAAAATAAAAGGGCCATGCAGCTCAGAGCTAAAAAAATACTCATGCGGCTCAGCAACTCAATGTTGCATGCGGCCAAAAGTACAATTAATGGCTCCCACAAAGAGCATGTTCATGGAAAATACCATGGCCTCCATGCTCCACCAAACAACAATAGGAACCCAAATCCAGACTCCCGTAGGTCAAATTTGAGTAAAATAGAATTCTCTACAACATGGAACCATCAAATAGCAAAAATATACAGGTTTGATAGATCAAAACTCATGAAAACCGAAAATACCACAAAGCTAGATTTACAAGAATTTAACCACGGAAATAAAAAATGCTAAGCACTAAAGTGGGTTAGAAACACATTAGGAAGACAATGGAACAATAAAAATAGAGTTCTCCCATGAAGCAAGATGCACTTGCTTACAACTTCCTCTCTCTCAAGTTGGTGGAGAAGTAATGGTAGGGAAGAAGAAGAGTTAATGAGGAGAGAGAAATGTTTGGTAGGTTATAAATAAAGGTGGTGGTAGGTGGGGTGGATTCACAAAAAAACCGAACCAAGCCCAAACAATTCGAACCAAACCGAGATAAAGCAATCAATGAAATGCCAAAATAAATCAAGCAGGGAAACATGCAATACGAGTCAAAATACGTACACGTATTCCGAGATACGTAATACGAACCACAGGCATTACAACTCTACCCACCTTAAAAGGATTCCGTCCTCGAAATTTAATCAATAGGCTAGAGATGCAAGGACAAGCTACACTAAGCAATCAATCAAACAATCAATCATGCAAGCAAGGAATTTGAAGGCATGAGAAAGAGGGAAGACATCCTGCTAGAAACCTCTCTGCCGGTTCTGAATCTGAGCTTGGACCAGGGCATACTGCTGGGGTCTCTGCTGCTGGAAGGCTTGGATCTGCGGCGGCAATGGCCTTGGAGGCTGATACTGCTGCTACTGGACTGGTTCTGGTCCCCTTACCGAGGGACTAGTCTGGGCCGATGAAGAACTGGCCCTATTCGGACAGGACCCTATCTTGTGGTCCGGTGCTCTACAAGACAAACACAATCCCTGCGCTCTGCGACACTCCGAAATAACGTGTCCTGGCTTCCCACAATGAGTGCAGCCCATTGCGGAAGACTGTTTCTGCTTCTGTTGCTGAGGGGGTGTCGGTGTCGAGTGCTGAACCAACGTAACCGAATCCGTCCTTCGGGGAACTCCAATAGTCAAAGCCCTAGCTGCCGGGGCTGGTACTGAAGACTGGGTCATCTGGCCGTGAGATCGCTTCCGACCTCCGGTCCTATCCACAATCCTCAGGGAGGTATACTCATGCCTCCTAGCTGCCCTCAATATCGCATCAAAAGTCTGATGCTCAAACTGCTCCACCGCCAACAAAATCTCTAAGTGGAGTTCCTGCTGAAACCACTGGGCTCTATCAAACTCGATCGCCACCAAGGTGGAAGCAAACCGACTAAGCCTAGAAAACTCGACTGCATACCCATCGACCGTCCTGCCCATCTGCTTCAAATTGGTGAACCTGGTCTGTAGATCGTACCGAGCTACAGCATTGAAGTACTTGGTCCGGAACCTCTCATGGAATACTGTCCATGCAATAGGCGCCACTAGTCCAACGGCCTGCGCCGCCCACCAGCTGCGGGCTAGATCCAATAACTACAGGCATAGTACGGCCACCTTCTCATCCTCTGGGGTCTTCGCTGCCTCCAATATCACCTCTGTGTCCTGAAGCCACGCATCAGCAGCGATAGCATCTTTGCTGCCATCGAAGAATAGAGGGTTCAGGCGCTTGAAACTGTTCGCTGTACTGTTCCCATGATGTCCACCTCTGTCCAGAGCATCTGCCACTACCTGATGCAAGGCATCTCCTCGACGATCCTACGATGCAAGAAACTCCCTGATAAGTCCAACCAAGGCTCCATCATCCTGCCTTACGGGCTGGGCTGGCTGCACCGGGGGTTCTGGATCTCCGGGAGGTATGACCCGGGAGGCTGCTCCTGAGTATTGGGCCTGATCTTCTGGTTGTTGCTGGTCCACGGGAGGTGTTTCGCCTTGCCGATCGGTAGGACCAGGAACAATGCCGCTGAAGAAGATGACATAGGGAATAATAAGGAAGGACCAAGATAGATCAACGATACAAGCATGTGATCAGGTCGAGAATCTCAGGGATTAGAAGATACGGGCAGAGATCAAGGGCGAGTACTGATTGAGACATCTATTCGGTAAACCCTCACATATCTTGATTTACAAGACCTGCATGGGCCACCACTTAAACCATGTAACGCCCCAGAACCAAAATACTAGAGAGCAGGGGCATACATAGCCAGCTACGTATAATGAAATGGAATCCACCTTACTATACGGTCACGGCTGTCTAGATACATGAGGGTTTAACTACAATCCATCAGTCTCATATGGTCAATAACAAGCCTAAATGTCTCAATCTCAAGTAAGCAAATAAAGTTACAAGATGTAAGATCACCAAATATACTATAGTAAGGCGTCCCAAACATTACATATTCAGCTGAGCATGAAGCTAGTCGTTACAAAATGTGAGGACTAGCAAGAGTTTAGTCATACATGATCAACCCTAGGATCTGTCAATCATGTTACAGCCCGTAGGCAGACAGTAATAAGGTATACAATACGAGCTAACAGGTGCTCATCGGCTAAATGCCTCAAAATGAAAATTTTACAATAGAGTGGGAGAGCCAAAAATAAACCCACTCGTTGCCCTGGTTACGCCTGGTGGTCCCCATCGGACTGGAAAGTCGGTAGATCCTCTGGAGCTGCTCCGAAATCTGGCTATACAAAACCAGTTGGGTCAGATCCCAGAAAGAGCAAGTGCCACAAAGGAGGCTTCACTTAAGAACTAAAACCAGCAATTAATACAGAATATAATAATATATAATAAAAGACATGATATATGGAAAAGCATGATAGAATGATATACGATGAGGTAACCATGGGACTATTCAGATAACCAGGTTACAACCCGTAAACCAAACAAGGACCGGGGTTGTAACCCTTCATCTGAACGGAACTTGGTTTCTCACCATTTATCGATAAGGTAAACACAAGCAATCTGGTCATGTAGTAATCTGGCACAGAATCAGGACAAGACTAGACTGATTGAACTCCATCCAATATTTTACGGCGAAGCAAGGAGTACGGCTTGATACTTTAACTAACTAGGGTTATCACAAACCTTAGTTACTAGCAATAGGCAATGAGATGTTCCTCCAGCCACAAGCCCTGCAGCTAATCCAGGTTATCCAGGCGACTTGGATTCATTAAGCAGTTATCAAAAATTGTTAGGTGGTTTGGTGTGCAACACATGACAGTGTGCATAGAACTTATTTCATGAAGTGCCCCACATGACAGTGGGCTAAAAATGTGCCCTACTCGACGGCAGGCTACAAGTCCAACAATGGTGGCCGGGATAACGGAATCGCCTGTAACTGGGGAAATCTCTCATAACTACTATATTATTCTAGTTATTAGCCTTAGTCAATTCAGTAGGTACCCCTGACCGTGGTACTCAGGGGTCCCTGTCCTAGACATGAAGCAAGACAATACTGGTTCATTTGTACAAGCATAATCGTCCACAGTGTCCAGGTCATTCATTCTTGCCATGTCAAGCTAGCTGTCGTAACAGCATAGTGAGATATATCATGTCAGGTTTATCATGTCAAGTTTACTTGTCAGGAGTGCGCCACGTCGGGCCACTATCATGTCATGTCATTTATCAAAAGTGTACCACAACTGGTCACCATCGTGTCAGGGAACAATTAATATGGCACAAGCATACAAGTGGTAATTAAATATTAGCAAGGGCAAGGGCCAGCCAATAAATGTTCATGCGGCCATGCGGCCAATACAGATACTAGGCCATATGCGGCCAGCAAATAATAGGCCATATGCGGCCAGCAAATGCACTTAATTTAATGCTAATATGCCTGCAAGCAAATACATGTAAGGCCATGCAAGCAAGCAATTAAAGCTAACGCACGTGCATGCAAGTAGCCATACAATTAATAATGGCCTATGCGGCCACAATTGAACAGATGGCCATGCGGCCATAAAATAAATGGGATGGCCATATGCGGCTCACAACCAATTGGCCATGCAAATATGCTATTGTATGTAAGCAAATAAAAGGCCAAGCAATACAAGCAGGCACAATTGCATATGTGGCCAAGGCTATGCCTTGCATGCGGCCAACTGAGCTTGCAATATGCAGCTACAATAACAAAAATGGCCAATGGCCATAATGCATGCGGCTACAACAAATTAAATAGCCATGCGAATTAAATGGAGAGGGGGAAAGCATATGCGGCTAACAAATATTAAGTATGCATGCGGCCTCATTTAATGAATGGCCATATGCGGCTCATTTAATTACAAATGGCCATGGCCATACGGCCGAAAAATACAAGCCTGCAAGCAATGCTTGTAAAAGCTAAAGCTAAATGCATGCATGCATTAAATAAAAAGCTAAATGCAAGCAAAAGCTAAATGGCAAAAGCTAAATGCATGCAGGACAATTATTTAAATGCTAATTAATGCATGCATGACAGTTATTTAAATGTTAATGCTTGCAAATGCTAATGCATTTAATTGCATGCAAAAGCAAGTGCCATATGCGGCTGACTTTGTATTGGCCTATGCGGCTAACATTGTGTTGGCCATATGCGCCTGACTTTGGATTGGCCTATGCGGCCAGGCAATGAATTAATGGGCCATGCGGCTCAGGCTAAAGCCAATGGCCTATGCGGCTCAGGCAAGTTGCATGCAAGCATGCAAGCATGCAAGCAACTAAAATAAAAGGGCCATGCGGCTCAGAGCTAAAAAAATACTCATGCGACTCAGTAACTCAATGTTGTATGCGGCCAAAAGTGCAATTAATGGCTCCCACGGAGAGCATGTCCATAGAAAATACCATGGACTCTATGCTCCACCAAACAACAATAGGAACCCAAATCCAGACTCACGTAGGTCAAATTTAAGTAAAATAGAATTATCTATAATATGGAACCATCAAATCGCAAAAATATGCAGGTTTGATAGATCAAAACTCATGAAAACCGAAAATACTACAAAGCTAGATTTACAAGAATTTAACTACGGAAATGAAAAATGCTAAGTACTAAAGTGGGTTAGAAACACATGAGGAAGACAATGGAACAATAAAAATGGAGTTCTTCCATGAAGCAATATGCACTTGCCTACACCTTCCTCTCTCTCAGGTTGGTGGAGAAGTAATGGTAGGGAAGAAGAAGAGTTAATGAGGAAAAAAAAATGTTTGGTGGGTTATAAATTGTGACGACCCGCACCCACTGTGAGGGTACGAGAACGTAACTACGCCCAGCCTACGCCGCAGTGTCGGCGGTAGAACGCTGTCCTAGGTTAATTATCTAACAATATAAAGGTACCTGTACAGTATATACACTCCGATTGGAGGTGACATAGCAGAACAGTCTCAATCACATCTAAGGCAGATACAGAATAGTAAAGGTAGATAGAGAGATCAAAAGTACAATGTAATACAATTAAGAGGGAGAAAATCTAAGTGTCTAAGATAACAACTCAAGAACATCCAGCTCAATACAAATCTCTAATATATACAACATCTCAGAAGAACAACTGAAAGTCAAATAACAATGCAGAAAGAAAACTAAAGCCTAGCTATCTAGTCTAGACTATGGGAGTAACATCCTGTACTGCAGCTGGGTCCTCCAAAGGAACCAGGTCGCAGGTGTCGTCTAAGCCTGCTCCGTAATAGGTGGTACATAGGGCCTCCTCCTCAATCTCTGTAATATTTTCAACAGGTTCAGTTAGGACAAGAGCGAGTACAATACATCTCAACAGATCATAGCAGGTTAGAAAATATAATCATACAGTAAATTAAGATACATGAACTGAAGAAATACAGTATATAAACAGAGAGAGAACTGTAATAGAAATATCTACTATACATAGAGAACTAATAGTGACTAGTGAGTCAGAGTAAAATATAAACATGTAAATGGCATAGGAGATTCATGACTACAGCTAAGAGAGTGATTCATGACTACAGCTACTTGGATAATATTCACATGTCTATTTCTATTCCCCCATCCCCAATCAATACACAAAGATCTGTTCAAGTTATGTTAAGATTCGTGAAACTTCACATGGCTCATAAAATGAGTGATATGTGAAGGTGATTCATGATGGCTCTGTGAATATGAGAGTACATGTGTCACAAGTGATTCGTGAATCAGAGGAAGCATAGAGATACGTGATGATTCGTGAAACGCACAAAACATGCAGTATCCGATACTCCCGAGGGGGATAACATCTCATGAAAAGATCCATATAGTACCAATTCGTGTGACCAACGTGACAGTATCAAGTAAAGTAATTTAAAGCAGAAAAATAATTCTAAACAGGATATAAAATGATCAGAGAATGTACTCGCCTGGTATCCCGAATGTCCGAAGAGAATATACTGTCCGAGGAGTGGTGTCTGTCTCCTATAGAACAGTACAAGTTACAACATGTCTAAAATAATGAAATAGACTGCTACAATGCATCTACATGCTGTCTAGATCAAACTAGGCTAAAGTCAACTCTTGGTCAACTCTGGTCAACCAAGAAGTCAAACCTAGGTCAACTATGGTCAAACTAGCCAAACTAGGTCTAAACAAGTTAATCTAGGCTCATCAAGTCTAAACTAGTCTATCTAGTCCAATCTAGACTCAACCAAGTCTAGACTTGCTAGCACTCACATCTCAAGAACAACAAGTCAAAAACAAGTCTAGTTAGCTAGTGCACAAGGACCATGGGCCATATACCTAGGCCATAGGCCAAATACAATAGGCAATTGAAATCTCTATTTCATACTACACTATCACACTACACATTTCACATATATATATTTATTACATTACACATAGGTTAGATAATATATTCATATATATATGTACATACACATAGGCATAGAGAGATTCATGTGTGCTCTAGGCAATGTGTGTGTGACAGAGTGTGTGAGTGTAATGTGTCATAGAGAGTGACAGTGTCATATAGGGTGTGTGTGTGAGTGTGGTGTGCATAGAGTGTAGGCATGTGTCTAACATGTGTGTGTGTAGTTGTGGACATGAGTGAGTGTGTGACTGAAATACAAAACAGTGAAGTGAGAGAGAGGAGAGTGTGTGCTCAGATTTCTGAGGAAAAACACATCAAAACAGTGTGGCAAATTGTAACAGTGGCAGAAAACTAAAGAGGGCCTGTGTGTGTGATCAGCTCATGTGTGTGTGTACTCAGGATTTCAGTTTAAGGGTGTTCAAGTGACAGTGTAGAGTATGTACCAAAGTGTGTGGGTAAATCATCACAGGAAACAGTGTATATATAATAAGGTGTGAAGGTTAGCATGTATGTAAAGGGTTATGTGAACATCAAAGTGTACTGAGTTACATAGGTTAGTTAGGCATGAAAGGGGGTTCATTCTCAGAGTTAACAGTGTGTGGAGGGGTGTGTGTATACAAAGTGTGTGTATAGGAGACTGTGACAGGTGTGATGGTGTGAGTGATATCTGGAATCAATAACAGTACTCTACATGTTCTCATAATCCTGTGAACTAACAGTGACTATATACATCAATACATTACAATCAAAACCAATTTTCTATATCAATATAATCCCCCAAATCAGTGAAGTATCACTAGAAGAAACAAGTTTCAGTGAACTTATTAGTTCACAGTTTTCGAAAGCTCAGGGATCAAACCAATTTCGGTCCACTGTTAGACATCAAAACCTATCCCAATCTCAGGTTTTTGACATTGAAATCTCAGGAATAGGCTTGATTGTTCTCAGGTTTTCATTAAATCTCAGTTAATATCAAATAACATATCAAGTAACCTATTCAGTTTTAGGTATCATTCAAATACTATTGTACAAAACATTTATGTATATATTTACCTACATATATACAACCCTAAACCAAAACCAAAAATCAGTTTTTTTTTAACAGGGATTGAAAGGGATCAATTTAGTTTAAATCAAGGATTTAGTTTTCAGGTTCAGTTTCCTGAACCTGTTGACAGGAATCCCCAACTCCAACACAAAAAACCCATTTCGATAATCCCTTAGCCTTAGTACAATCAAAGTGACCTATCAATCACTCATTAGTTATGTAGGTGAACTAATCCTAACATTTAACATCAATTAAAATAATTTAAATAATGCAAATCAAAATCAGAACTGATTATCTCAGCCATGGTATCAAACATGAAAACTTCATTTGAACCCAATGTATTAACACAATCAAAACTAACCTATCAATCCCCTGTCAGCTAAAAATTTGTGTGGGTAACTAATCTAACAGTTTAACATCACCAAAACAGGAAAGAAATGAAAATCAAAATTCAAAAATCAACATGACCCTATCAGCCATATCAGTGTATCAGTGAAATAACAGTGCACACAGAAATTTAGGAATTTGAGATCATTTAGCCATCTAATTTATAAACTAAAGGTTGGTAATTAAAGTCACACATGTGAGGATACTAGTTAGGGTCTTCGTGTCCAAGAACTGGACACGAATCGTGTCCAAAATAACACACGAACACATCACCCGACAGTGCACATAAAATCGTCGTGCACGCGTGCACTCGTGTCTAGGACACGACACACGACACGACACAACACGTGGGTGTGCACCTAGGTTCGCCTAGGGTAGGGCTAGGTCTGTGTCAGCCTGTAACGTGTCCATGTGACACACAGACACGACACGAGCCCCGTGTCAGCAGCGCCTGTGCGCGTGCACAGTCGCCTGCGTGCGACAGTGCGCGGCCAGTGCGGGGGCGATTGCGCCACGCACACTCCACCAGGTGCTCCCAAATTTTGGAAGCACGGTGACAGTCGTTGCCCCTAGGCTCACACCAAAAATCAGGACACGAAGTGTCCTGTGTCGAGAGATATGCCCCCCGAGATGCAGGAAACGGCCTACGGGCCCGTACTACGTGTCCACGTGCAAAAACATGACACAAAAGGACACAAAACACTAGGACACCTTCACAAACATTGATACACACATCAAGATCTACAGATCCATCTAATTATATTTCAAAAATACGAAAATAAATTCCTATGTGGTATTTCTACAAACACCTAGTATGCCTATCATGATACGTGTCCGATACGGACACGAAATGGATACGAATTGTGTCCAAATTTTGGGGACAGCTAGGAAACCCTAAAACCTAACCTTATATGCAAAGAAATCAGGAAAAACTATGAGTTTAGATGATTTACCTATTGAGTATCAAAACTCAAGAAAAGCTTCAAAGAGGGGATTCCAAATGGCAACTCCAAATCTCCAATCAATGCACAACTGAGGTGATCCTCCAACAACAGCATATAAACATAAATTAGATCCTATTGCAAAAGACTAGGATTAAAAAGGGGCTAAAATGAATTAATTAGGAATTTCTAAGGTTGGGGATTTACCTCATTCTAAACTTGAGATCTATTTTCAAGAGAGGCTAACCCTAAATGAAGGAGGCATTAAATAGGGGTGGGAAACCCTAGGTTGGCTGCCATGGGTGGGTTTAATTTGGTTTTGGGCCTAAGTCATGGGCCTATGGCTTAATCACAAGTCTTAAAATTGATAAATCATAAGTCATTGACTTAAGCCATAAGTCATGAACTAATTTCACTTAAGTAATCCTTCCTACCTTAAGACTAATTTCTAATGACTAAAAGTAGGTTAACTAGAGTTAGACTAGGGTCACCAACTAGGGTTAGTTCTAGGTTAGTCTACAAAGTCTCAACTAGTCAAGACTAACATAACACATAGCAATATTTAATTAATATTAAATTCACACAAATTCCCATAAATTATAATAAATTCAAATAAATCCTAAAATGACCAAAATACCCTCTAGGCTAAAATGTATTAGTCAAACATCCTAATCACATGGCTAGTCTCTAAGGTTACACTAGTCAAACACCAAAATCATAAGTCATGATTTAAAATAGTTTTAAAATGAATAAAAATCACCAAAAATTATATTATCATTTAAATATCATAATTAAATAAATTAAAATACAAAATTTCAAAATTACCCTTATTTTAGAAACTGGGTGTTACATAAATAAAGGTGGTGGTAGGTGGGGTGGGTTCACAACAAAACCGAACCAAGCCCAAACAATCCGAACCGAACCGAGATAAACCAATCAATGAAATGCCAAAACAAATTAAGCAGGAAGACATGCAATACGAGTCAAAATACATAGACGTATTCTGAGAAACGTAATACGAACCACATGCATTACACTAATTGATTTTCGATGTTGAAGTATGCTCTCCCAGAAAAAGTAGCTTCCTTACATGGATCATGTTCTAAGGGATCGGTTTGAATGCAGGCTAGCCGGCCGGATACGCTATATGGACTGCACGAATTCCTGTTAAAAAAATAGGAATGGATTCAAGAAGGCCGTCATGAAGGAGCCCAAACCTTTCTACTACTACCTATCTTCTCCAAGCCCTTTTAGGTACACACCAATCCCTCTGACTATGCCAACCAGAAAAATAAAATCTTGTCTTTTATATTCCTAATACACACTGAGTTTCAGAGTCAAAAGAAGGCAATGTCCTGACATTCTATATTTATATAAGTTAGAAGGATTCATAGAAAGAGTTATTTGAGGAAGAACGCAGAGTCCCTTGGTGAAAGACAGGACGAAGATATAGGAGAGAAAATAATGAGAAAAGGTCGCTCTCTGACTGCCGATCGGATACTCTTGACTAGACTCGGAATCGACCGACCGATGCCCCTTCTTAACATGAAAACAAGTGCACAAATACACATAGAAGTGAAAAAAATCACTAGACTGCGAAGTCCAACCGGTCTTCCCTTTGTTTCCCAAAGGCGTTCGGGCCAATCAATCACCTGAAGCTGCTATTTGTAGCTACGACTCCCCTTCGGTCGTGATTTCATGCTCTTAATTCTCTTCCTTATAGTCCACGAAGGCAGGTAGATGTTGACTCATCCACATCCTGGGGTTGAAGAAATCAGAGAACCTGCTTTTGATATTAGCTCACTCAGTTGACGCAAACAAATAAAGATCAGAACAGTTTCTGTTAGGAAGTTTCAAAAGTGCAATTAGTTAGCTCCCTGTCACTGCCGTTTTTTATTATACGTATTTTCAGTATACGTGTACGGATTTCTGATGTTTGTCAGGTGACCCGTATTTAGACTTGTCTTGCTTAGTCTTGGCTTGGTTTACTTTTGGTTTGATCTTGGCTTGGCTTGGTTTGGTTTGGTTTGGGTTAACATGACATGGCTTGGTATTTATACCAACTCCTTCTCTCTCCTCTTATTATTTCTCATTAACTCTTCTCCTCCTTCTCTATTACTCCTCCCACCAACCTAAGGCAAGTATACCTTACACCATGGAGAACATGATGGATCTCCATTTTTTTTTTATTCTATTCTCTTCCTTGCATAATTCTAAGCATCTTTAGAACTTAGAATTTTTGATCTTGTTAGGTATATTTTTGTAGATCTTTTTGTTTTGACCTCTAAAAACTTTGTATTTATAAAATCTAATGGTTCCATGTTGTGGGGAATTCAATTCTACCCAATGTTGGCTTTTGAATCGCATGATTTTGATTTATTTTGAGCAAATTATAGCCATTCTCGTGTTCATGGTCTCCGCACATCTTCGGTGCTGCCGGGACGATGAACAGTGCCGCGTGCGCGCTTCGCATTTCATACGCCTGCGTACCATGCATCCATACCCCGTATGCCGTGCACCCGCGCACATCATGTTTTACGTGCCGCGCGCCCGCACGTTTCATTTGTCGCACGCCCCGCGTGCCGTGGCCAGTTTTGTCCACGTGCGCCCGTACGTTTCGTTTGTCGCGTGCCGTGCATCCGTGTCCCGTGCGTCGTGGCCAGTTTTGTCCATGCGCGTTGCACGTTTCGTGCGCCGTACGCCAACACGTTTTGTTTGCCACGCGCCCGCGTCCCGTGCTTCAGTGCCTCGTGCATCGTGGCCAGTTTTGTCCGCGCGTGCGCGTGAATGACTGTTTTTGCCTGTTTAAGCTGTTTTATAGCTAAAATCTTGTAAAACTCAAAACATGAAATTGTAGATCTTTGTCTTGACTTCAAGAATCTTCTTGTCTCACTTTAACTGGAGTTCATATGCGACTGATAGTTTCAATCACCCATGGATGTTCTTTATCTTCTTTGCATGTTTCTATACTTGGCCTAAATTGCGACAACCCGACTTGGAAACTTGGTAATCTTGAGCTAGTAACTTGAACTTGAACATGATAACATGATTCCATCTTGATAATCTTGATAGTGGCTCATCGAAGCACACTCCTGACAAGTATTCTTGATATGACAAGTAAACCTGATATGAGATGTATAACCTGAATGCTGTTGTGACAACTACTCCTGTCTTTAGGGTTGCAAACGAGCCAAGTCGAGATAAGCTTTTGTAAGCTTGAGCTTGGCTTGACTAGAATTAATCGAGCTTAAGCTCGAGCTCGAGCTTGATAAAAATTTTATTTTAGAGCTTGAGCTTGGCTCGAGCTTGTTTATATTAAGCTTGAGCTTGGCTTGATAAGCAAGCTTGATTCAAGCTTGATAAACAAGCTTGATAAGCTCAAAATCAAACTCGTTAAGCTTCATTTCAAGCTCGCTCAACTTTATTTCAAGCTGATTAAGCTTTATTTCAAGCTTAACGAGCTCGATTTCAATTAGTTAGGTTTGAATTAACAATTTACTTATAAAATTTTAATTTAAAAAGTTCACTAATATCAATTATTAAGTATATATATATATATGTATATATATATATATATATATATATATATATATATATATATATATATATATATATATAAATAAAAACAAATGAGCTTCTAAGCAAGCTCCTAAACGAGCCAGCTTGCGAGCTCAAACGAGTCGAGTACTTCTAAGCTTGAGCTTAGCTCGTTTATTAAACGAGCTCGAAAATGAGGCTTGAGCTCAGCTTGTTTACTAAACAAACCGAGCTCAAATGAGCTTTTATCGAGCCGAGCTTCGAGCAGCTCGCGAACGGCTTGGCTCATTTGTAGCCCTACTTGTCTTCTTAGTTTAACTCTTGTCTTGACTCCGTGGTTGATTTTCTCGATTGTGCTTGTATAAGTTACATGTCATGTCTTGCATCATGTATAGGACATGGATTTCTGGTTACCACGGTCTGGAATTCATACTGAATCTGATTAGGTTAAATGACTAGATTGATCAAGTAGCTCATATATAGAAATTTTCCAGTTACAGGTGATTCCGTTATCCCGGCCACACCTGTGGACTTGTAGTATACTGTCGAATAGGGTGCATTTTCAGCACACTATTATGTGTTGCACTTCTTGTATCCTAAGTACTCAAGTACACCAAAAATCTTGATAACTGTCATTGATAACTCTCGTAACTTTTGCCTGGATAGTCTGCAGGACTTGTGAATGCGAGAATATTTCAACTGCATCTTGTTAGTAACTAGGCCTGTGATAACCCTAGTTAGCTAATGATAACAAGCTGTAGGACTTGATTGCCCGTGCCTGAATGATTGTCTTATGATTAACATGGAAATTATATTCCACCTCTTGTACTTCCTGATGCAAGCAAGTATGTTCATTTAACTCTTATCATTATGTTATTATACTTATGTTCTCGTATCAGTTTTTTCTTTACTTTATATTCTGGTTTTAGTTCATAAGTGGAGCCTCTCTTGTGGTACTTGCTCTTTCTGGGGTCTGACCCAACTGGTTTTGTATGGCCAGATTTCGGAGTGATACCCGAGGATCTAACTGCTTTTCAGCCAGATGGTGAATACCAGGAGTAACCGTGGCAACGAGTTGGTTTTCTTACTTTGCTCTCCCACTCTAATGTAACTTATTCTTTTGAGGTGTTTAGCCGCCGAGGACGTGTTAGCTCATGTTGAAACTTTATTTCTGTCTGCATAAGGGCTGTAACATGATTAGCAAATCCTAGGGTTGATCATGTATGACTTAACTCTTGCTAGTCTTCGCATTTTGTATGACTAGATTCATGATCATCTGAATATGTATTGTTTGGGACACCTTGCTTTTGTATGTCTGATGATCTAACATCTTGTAACATCCATTTGATTGCTTGAGATTGAAACACTAGGCTTGTCTTTGACCATAAGAGACTGATGGATTGTAGATTAACCCTTATGCATTTAGACAGCCATGACCGTATTGCAAAGTGTATTGCACTCCAATGTACGTAGCTGGCTGTGTCTGTCCCGTGCTCTCTAGTATTCTAGTTCTGGAATGTGACACTCCCCCTTCCAGTCCAGTTTAAAAGATTGAAAGAAAAAGAAAATGTGCGAGACGGCCGGCATCAAGCAAGCCTACCTCGTTCTCAAATTCTTCCTAAAGGCTTTTGGCAGTACTTGCAATAGAGATATGACTGATCACTACCAGAAGCATCTGACTGATTTTTCTTAGGAGGAGCATCAGACTGGGTACGGCGAGAAAGGGCAGCAATAACTAATTCATAAGAGTGAATTTGAGCACCCCTAGAGGTCTTCTTTTCCTTGTTGTCCTTCAGCTCCTTCTATCCCTCAATCCTCTTGTGGGCATGTCCCTGAGACTAGTGCAATCTGAAAATTTCAGAAAAAAAAAAACCTTGGACAAGAAATCCCTCTTACCAGACTAGTTGCCTTTCATAGCCCTTCTTGCAAAGACCTGATTTGCGGCATCTACATGATTTGCTGCTAACACAGGATTCTGTCCAAAAGAAAATTCTACCGAGAATTCAGTAAGGACAGGTACTATGGGAATCCCTTTCTTTCATCCCTTGTTAGAACTAGTTCCACAAGCCAGCATAGATCAGGAAGGTACAGATGCCAAACAAGAGGCACTCGATTAGCCAACCCTCCGAGATGCAAGAAGGACATGAAGCATGAACTTTTAGGCAACTCGAAAGGGAGTGAGTGCACTACTAAGAGTAGGAATGAGGAAGTAAGGAGAGAGTGAGACTATTACTGTAATCCTATTGTGATTTCATCAGTCACGGGTGCTATCCTTCTATCCGCTGTGATATTCTCAATTGATTGCACATTTATGCCCAGAATCCCTTATTGGAGAAAGAACCAGTATCATCACAATATTTGAAAACGAATCTCAATTCATGGATCTCTCGGTTCGAGAAAGAAGATGATCAAACCATTTCTCGAAGACTTTACTGATCACTCTCTCAAACTCAAACGACTGAGTTTCATGCGATAGAAGTAGAAAGCTTCTTCAACCCCGATAACCTGCCTAAGAATAGACACCTTTTGATGAGATCTACTTTGTTATCTTGGCTACCCTCTTCTCATGTCCTTGAGAATGAAAATGAGCTTTTTATATGCAATTATGACTGAATTGTTGCATCTGATTAATTCAGTAAAGATATCGGACTCGTCCTTCGGCTTCATCTTTCAAGTGAAGCACATTAGTGCTAGCGATCAAAGAAAGGCTGTTTGAGAACACCATGGAAGCGGCTCCTATTTTGGTTTTCTATTCTTCAAATCGCTTTTAAGCATAGTCATTTTACCGCCAACGGATTCACGGGTTGCCCAATCAACTAGCCCATCCGGTTTTTAAAACACTGGTCAGGAGCAGTTAGTCATCATTCCAAAGTTGGAATCATGAAAGACTATAAAATCATGTACAAGTAGGTGAGATTAAAGAGCTTTTCATGTATCCTAACTAAATCTACTTACAAACAATTGTGCTCAGGTCATATAAAATCAAACTTTGGTTACCATCTTTTTTGACTGAATTTTGGTAGATTCTTAAATATCCTATACAGTACCACTCATGGGCCATGTCTTGGGAGCCTAAAAAAGAGTATATGTAACCCAAGTGGTACCTGAGTAATATTTGTTTTCTCTTCCAAAGATATGAATATAGGTATCATTTGGATTGGAACTAATGTATATATTTGACTAACGCAAATATGATTCAGATCGAATACATATGACAATATAAACTTATAACCCTCTATTACAGTAGCATGGAATTTAATGTAATATTAGAATAATTCATGTTTAAATCCTCTTGTGCGCATTTTAATATGATTGAATAAAATTATGCCGCAGTAAAAATTCAGTTTTTATTTAAAATAGACCTTCGACCGACCACATTTTGACTGCATTAAAAAAAATTATACCAATGTAATGTTGGTGCTTTCTTTACATGGAGAGAGCTAGCTCTCAACATGCCTTGTAAAATTTTAGTCCCACATCGGAATGCACCATGAGTTATCTCAACATATATACTTGGGTGTGTTGTTGAGAGATGCACATGGGGTGGTGACCCTAAGGAGGGAACCATGTGGGTGATTTTACTAGGAGGTAAGAATAAGGCTCCAAGGATTAAGCATTAATGCTTTTGTCATTCTCTTGGATTAATTCCATTTGGAGCTAAGCCCCAAAGGGGCTTAGCGACTCGGACCCGGACTCGGACTCGGGCTCATGAGGCGTAATGTGGCGTTTTGGCCATGAGGCCATGCGGACTGCTACTGCCGCATGGAGGGTTCCGCTGACTGTGCAGACTACAAGTCAGTTATGGAAAGACTGATTTAATGCGATTAATTCAGATCCTATCTTTGTGGGATTTGAATTAATTTTGTTGCTATCTTTGTGGGATTTGAATTAATCTCGTTGCTATCTTTTTGGGATTTGATTGAATCTTTCCATAACTGAAGAGGCGGCTAGGGTTTTCACCCTCTCTCTATAAATACTCTCTTCTGGCCTCCTTTGTGGTCACTACGAAAAATATAAGTCAGAAAAGGAGAAAGAGAGAGAGAGCTGCTGTCGCCATTGCAAGTCCATCCGAGGAGTCAGAACAGAGGTGACTTCGAGCGTTCCACAAGTTCTTCAAACTTGCTGGTTTCTGGAAACAAATCGTGTGGGGCGAATCTTGCTTTGAGCAACGGTGTTTTGACACTCCAGCATTGTTCTTCTTCTCATCTCTCTCTAGATTATTGTAACTCATTCTGTCCCAATTGCAACACGTTTGCAAGGAAGAACGAGAGATCTTCTCTTCTCTATTTTCCTCCTCCATATTGTAATCGGGTTATTTGGTATTTGTATCATCGTAGATCTTTGTTGCATCTGATTTACCATCTTTGATCAAGCCCCGGGACTAACAATCTCAAAGCAAGATCCGTGTAGATGGAAAACATTAATGCTTCGCTCCTTCAATCGAACTTCTGCAAGTTGGAAAAGTTCGATGGAGAGCATTATCAAGTCTGGAAGAGAAACGTTTACCTAACTCTTCAACTAAAAGACGTTGATCATGTTCTGTTGGAGGAAGAACCCTCTGTTCCAGACACTGGATCTACTGTCGCCATCAACGCGGCTACCAAACTCCAGGCCAAGTGGAGAAGGGAAAATAGCATCTACAGGCTTCTCATCCTGAATGCTATGGAGGATTCCCTGGCAGAATCCTACTCGAAGAAGGAACTTGCCAGAGACATATGGGAGTCTGTGGAAAATCTGTATGAAGAAGACAGGAACAGGAGCAAGATGTTTGTGGTTGAAAAATATCATAAATTGCTCTTTGAGGACGAGAAGTCCATGTTGCCACAGGTGAAGGAATTTTTGAAGCTGCGTCAGAAACTGGAAGACGAAGAGATGCCCCTTCCCGACAAGTTTGTCGTTGGAGGGATCGTCTCAAAACTTCCTGCTGGATGGAGTACCTTCTATGCAAGGATGCTCAGAAAGAAGCTAGACATTAGCTTGGGAGATCTACTTCAAGAGATCCATGTTGAGGACGAGATGCGTTCCCAACAGAAGGTGGACACTCTGTCCAAACAGTTGGCTAAAGCCAATCTAGTGCAGACGAGAGTTCCTAAGGGGAAGCAGGCGGCTTCTCATCCCAAGAAGAAGGACTTCACTAATCTAAAAGTGAAGGGTCCTTCTTTCAAGCAACAGAAGACTAAGTCCCATGTGACTTGTTACAATTGTGGCAAGAAAGGCCACTACAAGAGTGAATGCAGATCTAAGCCTAAACAATCAGAGAAAGGTGAGCCTAATAAGGTTTCATTGGTTTCTAACATTGTTGCTATGATCGGACAGGTCACAACTGTGGGGGTTGACTCTGACTGGTGGATAGACACTGGTGCGACTTGCCATGTCTGTTCTGGCAAGGAATGGTTCGTCACGTACCAGCCGATATCTGAGAAGGTTGTCATGGCGAACCAGTCCCAAGCTGAAGTTCTGGGGATCGGGACCGTGGAACTGAAACTCACTTCTGGGAACACTCTGACGCTTCAAGGTGTGAAGCATGTTCCAGCGATTGCCAAGAACCTGATCTCTGGGAGCCTGTTCTGCAACGCAGGCTTGAGGATGGACATCAATGCTGGTCAGATGGTGATGTCCAAGAAAGGAACATACTTTGGGAAGGCTTATCAAACCGAAGGAATGTTTAAAATTTAGCTTGTCAACCAGTTTGAAGACATTAATGCAGTTGCATTTTCTGATCATTCTCTTGAGTTGTGGCATAATAGACTAGGACATGTTCATTGTAAAAGAATTAACAAAATATCTAGTCTAGGACTTATCTCCAAATGTGGGGATAAGGTGGAGAAGTGTGAAGTGTGTGCTCAGACGAAGATCACAAGGAAACCCTTTCATCGGGTCAATCGAAGCACAGATCTTCTGGAGTTGGTGCACTCCGATATCTGTGACTTCAAACATTTCTCCACGAAGGCCGGGATGAAGTATTTCATAACCTTCATCGACGACTTCTCAAAATACGCGTTCGTCTACTTGCTCAAGTCTATAGACGAAGCCTTCGAGAAGTTCAGAGAGTTCAGGGCCGAAGCTAAACGGCAGACTGGACAACAAATCAAGAGGTTAAGAAGTGATCGAGGTGGGGAGTACAGGTCTCATGAATTCGCATCGTTCTGCAAAGAACATAGAATCATATGCAAGACTACTGCTCCATATTCTCCTCAATCCAACGGAGTAGCGAAGAGGAAGAACAGAACGTTGACAGAAATGATGAACTCAATGCTGCTAACCGCGGGTCTTCCTAAATGCTACTGGGGAGAAGCTGCATTGACGGCCACTTTTATTCTAAATAGAGTGCCATATGCAACTTCGGACGTAACTCCTCATGAACTCTGGTTCAAAGTCGACCAAACTTGAATGTCATTCGAGTGTGGGGGTGTCTGGTGTAAGTGAAGCTCCCAGATCTGAAGATTCAGAAGCTAGGGACAAGGACTACGAAGGCGATCTTCTTGGGGTATGCCGAGAAGAGTGATGCTAGGATATTTCTTGATATTGAGTCAAATCATATCATCGAATCTCGCGATGCTGAATACTTTGAAGACAAGTTTGCAAAAGACAAAAACATTATTCTTTCGGACATTCCGGAAAATGATGTAGGTGCAAATGAGACCGAAATCTCATATGGGCCAGTAGTCCAAGAAGAAGCTGTTGTTGATGAAATAACTCTTGTACCAGAACTCGCAGAGCCGTCAGCTAAGCGAGCGAGGAGACCGAAAAATTTCGGAGATGACTTTGTCACCTATCATGTGAAAGCAGATCCGCTTACCTATGATGAGGCGATGAAGACCAGAGATGCTATCTTCTGGAAGGAGGCAGTGAATGACGAGTTTGACTCTATCACCTCCAATAACACATGGGTGTTGGTAGATCTACCTGAAGGAGAAAAGCCCATCGGATGTAAATGGATCTTCAAGAAGAAGATGAAGGCAGATGGAACTATTGACAAGTTCAAGGCCAGGCTGGTGGCCAAGGGATTTTCTCAGAAACAGGGGATAGACTACTTTGACACGTACGCTCCAGTAGCTCGGATGACCACCATCAGGATGTTAATCGCTCTAGCAGCTATACATAAGTTGGTGATACATCAGATGGATGTAAAGACAGCATTCCTGAATGGGAAGCTGACCGAAGAAATTTACATGCAACAGCCAGACGGATTTGTCGTCAAAGGTCTTGAAGACAAAGTCTACAAGTTGGTGAAGTCATTGTATGGTCTGAAGCAAGCTCCCAAGATGTGGCATGAGAAGTTTGACAAAGTTATTAGGTCAAACGGCTACAGAGTCAGCGAGACGGACAAATGTGTTTACACAAAGTTCGATGATGGAAGAGGAGTCATCGTTTGTTTGTACGTGGACGACATGCTAATCCTAGGTACGGATATAGGCTGTGTCACAGAGACAAAGAAGTTCCTCTCAACCAAGTTCAGTATGAAGGACTTGGGGGATGCAGATGTCATCTTGGACATAAAGATCATCCGGACAGACACTGGAGTAGCGCTGTCACAATCTCACTACATTGAGAAGATGCTCACACGCTATGGGTATAAGGATCTTCCAGGGATCGATACGCCATACAGGTGTGATCAGAAGCTGAAGCCAAACTCAAGGGAAAGCGTCAGGCAGCTGGAGTATTCTAGCGTTATCGGAAGTTTGATGTACGCAACCACTGCCACAAGGCCTGACATAGCTTTCGCCGTGGGAATGCTGAGTCGGTTCACAAGCAACCCAGGGGTTGAACACTGGAAAGCTGTGAAGCGGGTGATGAGATATCTCAAGAAGACTCAGACATATGTACTGCACTACAACGGGTATCCGACAGTAGTGGAAGGCTTCAGTGATGCTAGCTGGTGTTCAGAGGTGGAAAGCGTGAGATCCACAGGTGGATATGTCTTTTCCTTGGATGGAGCTGCTATATGTGGAAGTCGAAGAAGCAGACTATACTCTCTCGTTCCTCCATGGAATCTGAATTCTATGCACCTGAAATTGCAGCAGATGAAGCAGAATGGCTTCGGGAGCTCATGTATGATCTTCCAGTGGTTTGGGTTCAGATACCGGTAATACCGATATACTGTGACAACCAGACGACTGCGGCGGTTGCATCAAATGACCTCTTCAACGGGAAGAAGAGGACTGTGCGGTTGAAGCATAGGGCAGTACACGATCTTATCAAAAGAGGTGTAATTGCAGTGGTTGATGTTCGGAGTCAGGAGAACCTGGCAGATCCGTTCACAAAGGGCCTCAAGCGCCAGTTGGTCGATGACACAGCTTGTAAAATGGGCTTGAAGGCATTCTGATAGTGTGTCTTTGTAATCCTACCATAAAGTTTTATGCTATTAGTTCAAAGAGAAATCTACTAGGCATCTAACTTTTGGTTCAAAGGAGGATCACTGACTGGAAAACTATCAGGTAACAGTGGGTACTTATTCTCTGGAACATGGAAGGGATCCGTACCCATAACTACTGTTGTCTACTATGTATTTTCTACGAAAAAAACAGATCCTGTAGAAGGTTGGCTTAAAACGCCTTAATGAGTTCTCAGGCAGAGTGAATGCCTGGTGTGCTTTACAGGAAGCACGGTAGAGCAGCACTACAAGGAGTGAAACTCCATGCTACAGTAGGGTGACTCCACCATGAGGTTCCCAGGTAGGGGTAATGCCTCGGCTTTGCAAGCCAAGTCATAGCGGCGTAGTACCGCAAATAGGCAGGTAGCCTAATGCTGTAGGACGTAATTAAAGAGTTGTAGACAGTATTACAAAGGGAAGGATGGCCCCATGTTACAGTGGCACGACACCACGATGAGGTACCCAGGTAGGGGTAAAGCCTCGGCATTGCAAGCCATGTCGTTGCGGCGTAACACCGCAAGGAAGCCTTAGGCTTCATGCTGAGTAGATTGGCACTACAAAGAGGCTGAGACCTCATGCTACAGTAGTATGACACTACGATGAGATTCTCAGGTAGGGGTAATGCCTCGGCTTCAGGTCATGTCATAGCGACGTAGCACCGCAAGGAAGCGCAAGGCTTCATGCCATATCTTTTTAATAAAGAACTCACCTATAGTGTATGGAAAGAGATATCAGGCCGTCCCTTGAGGGTAAACTTGTAGACGCCCAAAATTATACACTGAAACCAGGCTGGCACAGGACCTTTAATGTGCAGCCAGAAGCACACATAACTATACTTTGTGAGTGGGAAGAATTACAATTATGGTACAGAATTCAAGGCGTAGTCCATTCTTGTATCACACTGTTATTTAACCCATGCAGGAAGATTCAAGTCGTCAGCGACATCTATCCTAATACAAAATAGACAGTTACTGTGGGGAACGCTCAACCCTGGACACATATATATGTTATGATATATGGTAGATTGTTGGTGCTTTCTTTACATGGAGAGAGCTAGCTCTCAACATGTCTTATAAAATTTTAGTCCCACATCGAAAATGCACCATGAGTTATCTCAACATATATACTTGGGTGTGTTGTTGAGAGATGCACATGGGGTGGTGACCCTAAGGAGGGAACCATGTGGGTGATTTTACTTGGAGGTAAGAATAAGGCTCCAAGGATTAAGCATTAATGCTTTTGTCATTCTCTTGGATTAATTCCATTTGGAGCTAAGCCCCAAAGGGGCTTAGCGACTCGGACTCGGACTCGGGCTCATGGGCTCATGAGGCGTAATGTGGCATTTTGTTGGCGCACTTTGCACTTAGCACATCAGCAGTCATGCGGCTAATATGTGGCATGCGGCTCATATACGGCCTCATGCAGCCACGCGACCATGCGACATGCGGACATGCGGCTCATGCGGTCCATACGGCTCATGCGGCCATGCGTCCATGCGGCTCATGCGGTCCATGCGGTCCATGCGGCTCATGCGGTCCATGCGGTCCATGCGGCTCATGCGATCCATGCGGTCCATGCGGCTCATGTGGTCCATGCGGCTCATGCGGCCATGAGGCCATGAGGCCATACGGCTCATGCGGACTGCTACTGCCGCATGGAGGGTTTCGCTGACTGTGCAGACTACAAGTCAGTTATGGAAAGAATGATTTAATGCGATTAATTCAGATCCTATCTTTGTGGGATTTGAATTAATTTCGTTGCTATCTTTGTGGGATTTGAATTAATCTCGTTGCTATCTTTTTGGGATTTGATTCAATCTTTCCATAACTGAAGAGGTGGCTAGGGTTTCCACCCTCTCTCTATAAATACTCTCTTCTGGCCTCCTTTGTGGTCACTACGAAAAATATAAGTCAGAAAAGGAGAAAGAAAGAGAGAGAGCTGCTGCCGCCATTGCAATTCCATCCGAGGAGTCAGAACAGAGGTGACTTCGAGCGTTCCACAAGTTCTTCAAACTTGCTGGTTCCTGGAAGCAGATCGTGTGGGACGAATCTTGGTTTGAGCGACGGTGTTTTGACATCCCAGCATTGTTCTTCTTCTCATCTCTCTCTAGATTATTGTAACTCGTTCTGTCCCAATTGTAACACGTTTGCAAGGAAGAACGAGAGATCTTCTCTTTCTATTTTCCTCCTCCATATTGTAATCGAGTTATTTGGTATTTGTATCATCGTAGATCTTTGTTGCATCTGTTTTACCATCTTTGATCAAGCCTCGGGACTGACATGTAAGAATCAAGTAGTTGCTCTTGATTCAAAATAAACCTTTAATAAATGAAAGTGTGGTGGATGACAGTCCTAAAATGTCAACATGCACTATTCTTCTAATTTTATTCATTTATATTTCAAATATGCCCATGCATTAAATCTGACATTAATTTGGAATTTGAATGAATACAATTAGAAGAGAAGTACATGATGGCATTTTAGGAGTGTTCCAAATTACTGTCAGATTTAATGCAAGGAGATTTAAAATTTAAAAGATTGAAATTAGAAGAGGAGTACAGTATGATATTTTATAAATGTCAATAACGACACCCTAATAAAATATATGGTCCTAAAACCTAGGTTCTGCGAGGTCATTGTTGGGAACGAAGCGCGGAAACCGTTCCCCCAAACCAGAAAGTCCTGCGAAAGAACCGAACAAAAGCACACAAACCAAAAATGTCAAACACAATCGCAGACACAAAGATTTTTGATGTAGAAAACCCTTGCGGAAAAAATCACGGGACGATCGGAGTCCAACCCTGAAGAACCTCCACTAATGGAATAAAGAGAATACACCCTCTACAAGCTCCTCCCGATCCAACACGGATCACCACAACTCACTTGAAAGA
The DNA here is from genome assembly GCA_029216955.1 of Iris pallida. NCBI lineage: Eukaryota > Viridiplantae > Streptophyta > Magnoliopsida > Asparagales > Iridaceae > Iris > Iris pallida. Next base: position 2,877,689 of record JANAVB010033019.1, read on the forward strand.
AGAAAATTTTTGATTGCGGACTCCGAAAAACAAGAGATGCCGAAAAATTATTCGAAGCAATCTCTCCTTCACAATAGTCCTTAATCCTCTCTCTCTCTCTCTCTCTCTCTCAAATATTGTAAAGCACTCTTTGTTTTGAGATGATTTTACAACTAGCATGCATCACCCTTTTATAAGCCCTTGGTAACCCATACATGGAAGGCCAATATATATGGAAACTTCCAATATAAATTAATCATATATTTAATGGAAATCCAATCATAATTAGCTTACCATAATTGGAAACCCAATAATATGGAAAGCTACTATATGAAGGGTCCAATCATAAATATATAATCAAAGTAAATATAGAAATCCAATCATATATTTTCTTACCATATATGTACCAAAATAAAATCTATGCACTCCCCAAGCTTCTCCGACACACGGATGGCGCTCGTCGCTCTCCGGGGTATTCTCCACATAGGTGGGAACCCCACCCACTCCAACAAATTTCTCCCTTCACAACTATGTGGAGGAGGTCGTCATCCCGACGATCTGCCTGCAGTACTCAAACTTCCCCCTCGGAAGAACCTTCGTGAGCATATCCGCTCCATTGTCATCAGTATGAACCTTCTCAAGCGCCGCATCATTCTTCTCAACCATATCCCGTATCCAATGATACCGAGTCTCGATGTGCTTGGACCGACTATGAAATGTCTGGTTCTTCACAAGGTGAATAGTACTCTGACTGTCGCAAAGCAAAGTATACTGCTCTTGCTTCAACCCTATTTTCTGCAGCAGCTTCTTCATCCACAGCAACTCCTTGCAAGCCTCCGTCGTCGCAATGTACCCTGCCTCTATCGTCGACAAGGCAACACACTTCTACAACCGCGACTGCCACGATACCGCTCCTCCAGCAAACATCATCACATAGCCCGAAGTCGATCGCCTCGTGTCTACATCTCCAGCCATATCAGCGTCAGTATACCCAACCAGCTTCGGCTCGTCACCACCAAAAAAAAGTCTCCAATCGGCAGTGCCCTGAAGGTATCGTAGAATCCACTTGACCGCACTCCAATGTACCCTTCCAGGATTTGAAAGGTACCTGCTAACTGTGCCAACTGCATGAGCGATGTCTGGCCTCGTACACACTATAGCATACGTAAGACTTCCCACAGCTGAAGCATATGGAACCCGCTCCATATCTTCCTTTTCGTCCTCGGTAGATGGACACTGCTCCTCAGTGAACTTAAAGTGAGCCGCAAGGGGGCAACTCACTTTCTTCGACTCGTCCATACCGAAACGCTGAAGTACCCGATGAATGTACTTCTTTTGGGACAAATGTTGCAGCTTGGACTCTCTCTTTCGGCTGATCTCCATCCCAAAAATAGTCTTTGTTGCGCCCAAATCCTTCATAGAGAAGGCCGTGCCCAGTTGGCGCTTCAACTCCACTATCCTAGTGGCATTCTGACCCACTAACAGCATATCATCTACATAGAGCAATAAAATGATGAAATCATCCTCGGCAAAGTACCTCACAAATATGCAATGGTCCGACGTCGTCCGTACATAGCCATGCTCCCCCATAAATGACTCAAACTTCCTGTACCACTGCCTCGGAGCCTGCTTCAGACCATACAAGCTCTTCCTCAACCGGCAGACCAAATGTGACTTGTCCTTCTCATAGAATCCCTCTGGTTGCTCCATGTATAACTCCTCTTCAAGATCACCGTGGAGGAATGCCGTCTTCACGTCCATCTGCTCGACCTCCAAGTCAAAACTGGCTGCCAATGCTAGCACCACCCGAATAGACGACTGTTTGACGACTGGCGAAAAGATCTCATCATAATCCACGCCTTTCCGCTGACCGTAGCCTTTAACTACCAGCCTCGCTTTATATCGAGGGCGAGTAGCATCATCCGTCTGCTTCACTCTAAACACCCATCGATTCTTTAAAGCCTTCTTGCCCTTTGGCAACCGCACCAGCTCATAAGTGGAATTGGCATGTAAGGAACTCATCTTCTCCTGCATAGCCTCCATCCACTCATGCCTGTGTTCGTCTTCCATAGCCTCTGTAAAACTTTCGGGCTCTCCCCCGTCAGTCAATAGCACATACTCACCCGGTGAGTATCTCGTAGATGGTCGACGCTCTCTGTCGCTCCTTCTCAGTGGAGCCACTGGTGCTGGCTGTATACCAACAGCCTCCTCCTCTTCAGGAACCGCCTCCCCGACATGCTCATCCTCCTGAGGGACACCCTGACCACCATCAGCAGGTTGATGATCAAGGTTGGAAGCAACTCCATGTACTGGCTCTCCCATAATTGGATCCTCTGCGATGTCCTCTGGAAACTGCTCGAAGCGAAATGACTCTAACTCAGGCAATTTCTCAGCCTCAGAAGGCGTCTCAAAATCCTGAGTGTTGGTCATGGTCTGATCCTCGACGAATACCACGTCTCTGCTTCTGTAGAGCTTTCTTTCCACCGGGTCGTAGAGTCTATAGCCAAACTCATCCCGACCGTAGCCGACAAAGACGCATCGCCTCGTCTTCGGCTCAAGTTTGGTCCTCTCGTCCTTCGGTACATGCACGAAGGTCTTACAGCCAAACACTCGTAGGTGATTGTATGACGGCTCTTTGCCGTTCCATACTTTGTCAGGCACATCACCCTGCAAAGGAGCACTAGGAGATAAATTAATAACATAAGCAGCTGTGAGAAGAGCCTCACCCCAATAACTGTCCGACAAGTTTGCTTCTGACAGCAAACACTGCACCCTCTCCATCAGTGTCCTGTTCATGCGCTCTGCTACACCATTGAGCTGAGGTGTCTTGGGTGGAGTCTTCTGGTGTCGTATCCCCTGCTCTCTGCAATAAGCATCAAAGGGACCAATGTATTCACCGCCGTTGTCGGACCGAACACACAATAACTTCTTGCCCGTCTCTCTTTCAACAGAGGCCTGAAACTCTTTGAAATTAGGCAGCACCTGATCCTTGGTCTTTAAGGCATAGACCCAAACCTTCCTGGAATAGTCATCAATAAAAGTTACAAAGTAAGAAGCACCACCAATAGATTTTACCTTCATAGGACCGCAGACATCCGAGTGAATCAACTCGAGCAACGCCGGCTTCCTTGAACTTGGGTGACTTTGGAAAGACACCCTATTTTGCTTTCCAGCTAAGCAGTGCGTGCACTTCTCCAATCTTGTAGACTTGAGCCCTGGAATCACCTTTCTGTTCACCAAGTAGCTCATCCCCTTCTCGCTGATATGGCCGAGCCGCCTGTGCCACAACTCGGTAGACGCATCACTGACTGCGTTCACCTCCTGTGCCCCCTGTGCGCTTCCCTCCATATAGTAGAGACCGGACTTCTTGCTTCCTCTGGCAATCACCATCGAACCTCTGGAAAGCTTTTACGGACTATTTCCGAAGAGACTGAAGAATCCCTCATCATCCAACCTTCCAACCGACACCAGGTTGAAACGGATATCAGGGACATGACGAACATCTTTGAGAACAAGAACTACACTCGTCTTCGTCCTCAAATGCACATCTCCAACGGCAACCGCCTTTGACACATCTCCATTGCCCATCTTCAACACTCCACAGTCGCATGTCGTGTAAGTGGCAAATAGTGCCCTGTTGTGAGATACATGCGCTGAAGTTCCTGAGTCCACCAGCCAAGAATTGTCATCGCAAGCAAGGTTTGTGATAACCTCATCACCGACGATGATCACATCGCCTCCATGTATCGAAGTTGCCGCTGTAATGTTCTCATCTTGCTTCCCCTTGTCGCCCTTCTTCTCTCTCTTCCAAGCGAAACAGTTTCGCTTGATGTGGCCCTTCTTGCCACAATGGTAACACTCCGAGTCCTCGTACCGACCCTTGGACTTTCCCTTGCTCTTGTCTCTGCCACCACCTGGAGCCCTGCTTTTGCCCCTTTCGCGGCTCTCCGAAACTAGTACCTCTGAGTGATGGGATGTAGATGAAGTGCCCTGAGAACGTCTCCACATCTCTTCATTCAATACCCCGCTCTTGGCAAACTCCAGACTGACCACGCCTTCCGGAGCAGAAGCAATCATAGATACTCGTACGGTCTCCCACGAGTCTGGCAATGTACATAGCAACCAAAGTCCTTGAACCTCGTCGTCGAACTTGACTCTCATCGAGGATAGCTGGTCCACCACGTCCTGGAACTCACTCAAGTGATCAGTAATGGATGCACCATCTTTGTACCGCAGACCCATCATCGTCCGGATCAGGAACAATTTGTTTACCCCGGTCTTTTTCGCGTACAAAGATTCCAGCTTCTCCCACAACGTCTTCGCATGCTCAATATTGGCAACGTGGTTGTACACGTTCTCGTCAACGAACTGCCGCATGTACCCACACACCTGTATATGCTCGAAGTTCCAGTCCTCATCGGATTTGTCACTGGGCTTCTCGGATGCAAATACTGGAAGATGCAGCTTCTTGACGAACAGCAAATCCTTCATCTTGCTCCGCCAATAATGGTAGTTGGTACCGTTCAGGTTCACCATGCGCACCGGCTTCGCGTCCATCTCTGCTTCCTGGTTTGACTGTCAACTCCTGACACTTCTTTGAACCCAAAGCTCTGATACCACTCTGTTGGGAACGAAGCACGAAAACCGTTCCCCCAAACCAGAAAGTCCTGCGAGAGAACCGAGCAAAAGCACACAAACCAAAAACGCCAAACACAATCGCAGACACAAAGATTTTTGATGTGAAAAATCCTTGCGGGAAAAACCACGAGACGATCGGAGTCCAACCCGGAAGAACCTCCACTAATGGAATAAAGAGAATACACCCTCTACAAGCTCCTCCCGATCCAACACGGATCACCACAACTCACTTGAAAGAAGAAATTTTTTTGATTGCGGACTCTGAAGAACAAGAGATGCCGAAAAATTATTCGAAGCAATCTCTCCTTCACAATAGTCCTTAATCCTCTCTCTCTCTCTCTCTCTCAAATATTGTAAAGCACTCTTTGTTTTGAGATGATTTTACAACTAGCATGCATCACCCTTTTATAAGCCCTTGGTAACCCATACATGGAAGGCCAATATATATGGAAACTTCCAATATAAATCAATCATATATTTAATGGAAATCCAATCATAATTAACTTACCATAATTGGAAACCCAATAATACGGAAAGCTACTATATGAAGGGTCCAATCATAAATATATAATCAAAGTAAATATGGAAATCCAATCATATATTTCCTTACCATATATGTACCAAAATAAAATTCATGCACTCCCCAAGCTTCTCCGACACACGGATGGCGCTCGTCGCTCTCCGGGATATTCTCCACATAGGTGGAAACCCCACCCACTCCAACAGTCATGATAATGTAAATATATAGTAACCATATCCTCATTACAACTCTCGAGTAAAACCTCTCTTATCTCGATATAAATATAAATCGTTCAATTGTCGTACAACTCTTGAAAACTAAGTATATATTGCCTAGGAGATACCAAGTTTCTATTTGTTTTCTCACCGCGGCAGAGCCGGCCTATGGCACGAACGAGGTGGACGACCGTCCTGGACCCCCAATTTTGGAAGGTCCCATAATTTTAAAATATACTAGGTATATCATTATAAAAAAATAATAAACAAAGATCTAATCTGGAAACAACAAAAAGCTTAGCGCTCCAATCTGGAAAAAAAAATAGTTTGATCGATAATTTTGATAGCTTAATTGATAATTTTGTTTGTAAAAATGCTAAAAAAAAATTTTATTTATGTAAAAAAAAACCTAAATTCTAGATTTTGTCGTTTCATAAAACATAAGACCGGTCCTGCAGCAGGAATATGAATATATACGGATATCATTTACAATATTCAAAATCTCAAACCAATGTCTATATATATTTGACAAATATGAATCAGTGGGTGTCTGTTGGCATGAGAAGACGACAAGGTTTTGCAATATTGCGTAATGGATATTACGAAAAAAAAAAAAAAAGAACAGAAACAGTCTCCGTATATCTTTACGATTAAAACTCTTCCTATTTTTGAAAATTAACGATAAAGTGATCAGATGGCGTTGGTAGAGTCTATTTTTGTTCATCAACCAAAACTAGATGGAATATCACCCTCCAAAAAATAAACACAGAACATTTTTATCCCACACAAATTATTTTGTAAATGATTTTGTTCACCCACCAAAGTGGTTTTGATCTTTAAGTTGTCACGTGTCTATTTTCAGTGGAGTATGAACATCCCACATAGTTTGGGTGGATGAACAAAAATGAACTCGGTGTTGATATATACAGTCAGTGCCGGACTTTAGATTTTGAGGCCTAAGACGATCTCTAAAAGTAGTACCCTCAAAGTTTAATGTTCATAAAATTTAAATTTTTCATCGACGATGATACAATAATATTATATATCAACACAAAATTTAAGAAATAGAACAGAAAATAAAAAAATTTAATCCAAAATAATATATGACATAATGAACTACTAATAAAATTGAAAACGTTTCAAACTAATAAGTAAAATTAGAACTTATTTTTTTGGGAAGATTTATGAAATGCCCAAAAACTAAAAAAGTTTTATGTAAAACCCACCGCTAAAAAAACTTTCATCGCGTGCCCAGAATTAGAGAAACTTATCCAAAGCGGGTTCCAAATGACCCTTTTGCCCTTCCTTTTAATTTATTGGAAACACCCACAAAACTGCTCTTAAAAAAACGTTTCAATACTCCATCTTCTTCCATACGCTGCTCACTTTCGAATCTAGGTTTTCTCCTCAAAAATCTTCAAAAACTCGTCGAAAAATTTCGGAAAGACCGGAACGAACGACAAAAGTGCTAAAACGGAGGTCCAAACATCATTTTTTTGCGAATCTAAAATTTCGGAAGGCCGTCTAACGGTGAAGCGGTTACTTTCAGTCTCCTCGACGATACGCTCATTTTGCGACAAACGGGACCTCGTTTCGACCTCCCAGTCAAAAGTTATGGCCCTCCAAAGTTTCAGCTAACCATAAAATGCAGGAGAATGACATTCTCCGTCTTAATTTACACGGAGAATGACCATTCTCCGTCTTAATTAGGACGGAGAATGACATTCTCCGTCTTAATTTACACGGAGAATGGTCATTCCAGTGTTAAAACGCAGGAGAATGACCATTCTCCGTGTTAGAAACACGGAGAATGCCATTCTCCGTGTTAAATGAAACGGAGAATGTCATTCTCCGTGTTAAATAAAACGGAGAATGGCATTCTCCGTCCTAATTAAGACGGAGAATGGCCATTCTCCGTGCTAAATTAAACGGAGAATGACCATTCTCCGTCTTAATTAGGACGGAGAATGCCATTCTCCGTGTAATTTATCACGGAGAATGGTCATTCTAGTGTTAAAACGCAGGAGAATGACCATTCTCCGTGTTAGAAACACGGAGAATGCCATTCTCCGTGTTAATTAGGACGGAGAATGCCATTCTCCGTCTTAAATAAAACGGAGAATGCCATTCTCCGTCCTAATTAAGACGGAGAATGACATTCTCGGTCCTAATTAAGACGGAAACGGAGAATGTCATTCTCCGTGTTAATTAGGACGGAGAATGGCATTCTCCGTCTTAAATAAAACGGAGAATGGCATTCTCCGTCCTAATTAAGACGGAGAATGGTCATTTCCAGTGTTAAAACGTGTAATTTAGTTTTTTCAGGAATAAAGAGTTTCGTTCTTCTTTCAAAGCGATGATAATTCTTATGGAAAAGAAGAAGAAAGATCTTCTCTCCACAATTGAAGATCTGAGTTCAAATGTCTCCACGATGAAGATGATGATGATGGTGATGATGATGACGAGCGATGATCTGAGTTCGACTGAAGAAAAATACACCGAACTACGAACGATCTTTGCGATCTCTGCTGAATATGAGAGCAATGGAATTCAGATTTCCCGTGAAGAAGAAGAAGAAGACGAAAATCGCAATACAGATCTGAGTTTTTTGAATTCAAATACATATAGATGACCAATTCGCGCGGAGGGGTAGTTTCGGTATTATAAAAATAGCAGTTTCTAGCGGGTGGCATCTAAAAGGAAATCTTGGAATATTTAACGTGAAAATACTTAATTCTGGGTATTTCATAAAACTTATCCAGCGGGTGGGCATTTCATAAAAGCCCACCCCGAAATTGGGTTTTTCAGCAATTTCCAGTATTTTTTTTGTTCAATTTATACCTCCAAGAAACACAACAAAAAAAATTATATTCTGACTAACTGATTTGTCTTTTGGTATTTTAATATATGACGCTTTGATACCCTATTACAAAAAGGAACATTTTTACGCAAGCTAAAATGATTAGAACAAGTCTGCGGAGTTTTTATTCAAAATCAAACTTATATACATTAAATAGTATAAAAAATGGTGTCCTCTAAATTTTTGGGTCTGAGACAACGTCTCATGAGTCTCATATCAAGTCCGTGCTTGTATACAATCGACACATGGAGGTAGCGAGATTGGAGATGGACTGAGGTGCATGCATCATCCATCGTCCATGCAGTCAAAAGGCATGCATGCAGGCCTGCAGGTGCAGGACTTAGTTTATGTGTTGGTCCCAAGGAAGCAGAGCAGCACCATGGCCATGGGAGTGAGCGAGCGAGCGAGTGGTGGCTACTGGCTAGCTCTCCTCTGGCTCTGGCTCTGGCTCTGGCTCTGGCTCTGCACCAGAAGTCGATAGAATAAAAAAACACGAAAAATAAAATAAAAGAGCTGCAGCTGCAGCACTTGGAATTCTGGCACTCAGATGGTGGCCAGGCCATATTCACGGGTCAGGTGAAGGAATGCAGAGGGAGGGAGGGGGTCCAGAGCCCAAATGACTAGGAATTGTTTTATAAACCCCATCTTGACCATCCTGGTTAAGGATAGGATTTCTAATGGCATGCTGTGAGAAGCAAGCAAAGAAGTCTAGTGTTTCTTTCTCTTTCATGATATAGGCACGCATTTGGACACAAGTGGTCAACAGTTGTGGCAACATTGTGGACCTGTGGTTAGTTGCAGTGAGCAGTATCGTCCAAAATATAGACACGTTTCGCACTCGTATGGTCGAACACGAGTTATGAGCGCGTCCAACTTATGCCGACGTTAGTCAACTATTTAGACTTTAATAATCATCAATATTTGTAATTATCAATCTTGCTCAATCACAATGACAAATAAAACAAAGCAAACCAAAACGTGACAGACGCATGACTAACAGAGTACACTATCAGGTTTTAGTACATCATACGAAACATAATTCCGGAGACAAATCCGGTAAATTTATCATAAACATGCATTATCAATATACATCTCCTATACATTTGATACAGCAAAATAATCTATTATAATCTTCTATAATCTTTCAGAGGCATCCTCTGAACTGATCTCCATGACCTAATGTACTGTCAACTATCCAATCAAGGTTGGAGCAAAGTACATTCATACAAGATATTACATGATATAAAATAAATCATAAAGTAAATATAGAAAATAAAATCAGATAATGTGACACTGAATGTTGTAGTGAGATGTAACATGCAACACAAAAAATTATGAGAACAACAATGAACAAACAAGAATAAACACGACTAAAGTCTATGTACAATTGAAATACCGTTTTCAATATCTGGTCAAGCTACGATAATCTGGCACATCCGAAAATGGCTATTAAACGATGGGATATAGCATACATACATAAGTTGTATGTATGTTATTTATAACGATAAATACGAATAATATGGATGTGATCACATACCTACTTGACATTTTTTCTCCTAGGAGACGAAACAATATCAACACGAGATCAAACACAAAATATGATCAATACACGGGTCATGATCACTACACGAACGATCACATATATACGTGTACGAAACATGGCTCGACAAGGGAAAGCATTTATAATGTATTGTAAACATAAATAAGAAATGTACAATTGCCTTAGGTCCAAATCGATGGAGTTGCCCTTAGTCCAACCTATAAATGTAGACTTAGGTATTAGGCTTCCATGCAACTTTAAGAATTTTCATACATGCAACACTGTGTGTTCAGTAAGAACTTGTTAACATGGACTACATGTATTCCAAAAATAAATACACTGACAACCAACCCAACACCCCCACCCCCACCCCCCCCCCCCCCCCCCCCCCCCAGCCCCCACCCACCCACATGTTTTATTTATAATAAAGAAATAAATACACCGACCTCCCATGTTAATTTATGAGTATTATTTATGAGTATCAGAGGGGCTACCCTATTCCAAAAATAATTACTCTAACTCCCCTATGTATCATGGACATTACATGGATTACTCTTATTTTGAAACTAATTACACGGACTACCCTCTTTTATTTAAAAAAATATAGGGGTGGTTAGCCTTACAACTTTCTATAAAAAAATATATAACTTTTGGGTGATCCGTGTAGTTAGTTTCAAAATAGGAATAGTTAGTATAATATAGAGATGGTTAACGTAAAATATTTTAAATTTTATAAAACACAGAATAGTCTGGATTATAAGTTTCTGTAGAAAATATAAACTATAGGAATTGTCCATGTAATTAGTTTTAGACTAGGAATAGCTTTTGTAATAGGTATAAAATATATGAATAGTTAATATAATTCAAAAAAGCTATTTGGCACGCGCGCGTGCACAGCCGGTGCACGTGTGCGGCCGACAACGGTGGAGGGAAGCCCGGAACCACCATTTTTCCTCCCCCCCCCCTATTGCTCAGTCTAGCTCCGGCGTCTTCTCTGTCAGCCGCCGCCGGAGGCTCCACCGTCGACGCACGTCCCCATCCTCCCCCCTACTGCTCCGGCCTTCTCTCCGACGTAATCCCGACGCTGCCGCAATCTTCTCCACTGCCATGGTCTTCCACCTCCTCCCCCTCCCTCTCCGGACTTCCCTCCGCCGTTGCCGGCCGTGCACGTGAACCGACTGTGCACGCGCGCGTGCCAAATAGCTTTTTTGAATTATATTAACTATTCATATATTTTATACCTATTACAAAAGCTATTCCTAGTCTAAAACTTCCACTTTTATTCAAGATTAGGGACACACGCAAAATATAGAGCGTTTGAAATGGTCATGAATAATATTTTTCTTAATTCTTATTGGTGTTGGTTTTTAATGTAGGTTTCGGAGCTGTTTGTGAAACTACAACACATTAAGCACAACAAGGACTAAGCTATCGTTAGAAATAGTCATTAATTTGGCTTGGTGGTCTTCGACATAAAGCTAGAGATAGTGGCGTTGGAGGACCGATAGTATAGGCTGAATATGTATAGCATTTTCTGACATTCCTAGAAGTCATGTGCAAGTACTTAAAAGTATTTTTTTTCCCTAACCACTCTAAAAAAATTATTTTTCTGACATTCTAAGGATGACATTACTATGAAAATGTTACATTAGTAATATATGGAGAGGTTAATATTTTTGGAATCTCTTTAACTTTTTAGACCATGTACGATTGTACGATTTGCACATGCTCAGAGACGTTCTGCTAGTATTGTTTTAAGACGGCAGTGTAAAGAGAAGTTAACCAAATATCCTCCAAGAAAAATCAAAATAACAACAATAACAAGAAGGAGAAAATAAAAGAACAAAGGAACGTAACAAAATCATCACAATTGGTGTAACTGATACTACTTAATGCAGTAAAAGTTGTAATAAATTCTTATTTTTTGCTATATTTATTGTAGTCAAATCGAGTCATCATTTACAGCAACAAAAATTATAAGATTTTATGTTTTGTTAGAGCATCTCCAACCCTATTGTCTTGTTAAGTGTTGTGAGTCTTAGGTGGTTCCTATGTGGCATAAGCCACAAGACAATGTCTTGTTTATTTGGCAAAATTATATCTCAAAAGACAATAACATTGAAAAACTCTCTCCAATGCAAAAGTATTGAGGATACAATAAAAAGTATTTTTTTCAACTTCCAAGGCAACTTTTAAGACAAGACAACTACTCATCTTCTTTCTTTTTTCTAATATTTTTTATTCATAATTGATGACATGGAAGAGAAGACATTGTCAAGTGCATTGTCTAGAACAAGACAATCAACTTCACAATGTCTTCTTTAATTTTTGCCACATAAGCTTCACAATTGACTTGACAATTGCATTGGAGAAGAACTTTTGAATAAAATTTTGTCATTCCTATGTGGCAACAACTTTTTTCCAAAGTCACAATAGGATTGGAGATGCTCTGAACATGGGTCATAAAGAGACATATTAATACATTGATAAATAAACATTTTATATGAATATTTCTACCATCACAATTATCAGTGTATATTTTAAGTAAAAGGTGCATTGATAAATATGTTAATAAAAGTACTCATATAAATGATGCATTTATTGATATATTAACATGTGCCCTTATAGCACATGTTATCAAATCCCTTTATATACAGACAACTAAGTAGGAGTAGCTCCTAAATTAAGCGAGATCTATAACCCATAATTAGAACATCTCCAACCCTATTGTCTTGTTATGTATTGTGATTCTTAGGTGGCATAAGACACAAGACCATTTCTTTCATACGTAGCAAAATTAAATTCATAAAAGACAATAAGGTAGAAAAAATTTCTCCAATGCAAAATATCGATAAGACAATAAAAAGTAATTTTATCCAACTTCCAAAACCTCTTCTTCCTTTTTTTTAAATATTTTTATTCACAACTTCTCCTATTCTTTCTTTTTATAAATATTTTTATTCATAATTGATGATGTGGATGTAAAGTCACTGTCAAGTGCATTGTCTAGAATTAGATAACCAATTTCACAATATCTTTGTCATGTCACTTTCTTAATTTATTTGACATTTGCATTGGAGAATAATTTCTTAAATAAAAATTTGTCATTGCTATGTGACAACAACTTTTTTTAAACTCACATTAAGATTGGAGATGCTCTTAAGCAAGTTGTAGATAACATACATTAGCATAGCAGTAGTGGATGACAAAATATAATAATATTGAAAATATTCCCTGCCTTAAAACTATTTTTCAATATTCTCTATGTACACAATTTTGCTATCAATTACCAAACACATGTTTTTACATATAACACACATATATAGACTCCAAATCTTATTATACATTCAAATTAGGGAAAATTTATCAAATATCCAAAAATCGTAAAAATTTTATGAAAAACCCATCACAAAATAATATTTTATCGCGTGTCCAGAATTAGCGACAAATATATAAAAGAGTGCGGAATGACCTTTTTGCCCTTCTAATTTATTGAAAACACCCACGAAACCTACTCTTAAAAAAACGTTTCGATTCTTTCTCTTCTTCCATACGCTGCTCACTTTCGAATCTAGGTTTTCTCCTCCAAAATCTTCAAACCTTACTTCAAAAACTCGTCAGTGACTCTCCATTCGCAATCTTCACACCATGTCGTCGTCATCAGTTCCCACTTCATCATCATCATTAGCATCAACTGGAACCCCACTTCAGCAGCATCAACTAGAACCCCAGTTAGAGAAGAGAGAGCTGATGTGAAGAGAATTAAGAGCTTTTTGTCATTCTCCGTGTTAAAATCACGGAGAATTGACATTCTTCGTGTTAAAAATACGGAGAATGGCCTTTTTTCGTGTTACATTGACGAAGAATTACCATTCTCCGTGTTAAAATGACGGAGAATGGCCATTTCCCATGTTAAAATGCAGGAGAATGGTCATTCTCCGTGTTAAAATAACGAAGAATTGTCATTGTCCATGTTAAAATTACGGAGAATTGACATTCTCCGTATTAAAAACCACGGAGAATGGCCTTTTTCGTGTTAAATTGACGGAGAATTGCCATTCTCCATGTTAAAATAACAGAGAATGGTCATTTTCCATGTTAAAATGCAAGAGAATGGTCATTCTCCGTGTTAAAATAATAGATAATTGTCATTCTCCGTGCTAAAATCATGGAGAATTTCCATTCTTCGTGTTAAAATGAATGAGAATGGTCATTCTTCGTGTTAAAATCACGGAGAATTTTCATTTTCCGTATTAAAATGACGGAGAATGGCCTGCAGGAGAATAATCATTATACTGAGCCCTACGTTAATCCCATTAATTTGGGCTTAGGATTTAGTAAAATTGACCTATTAAATGAGATTCATTATACTGAGCCCTAGGTTCATCCCATTAATTTGGGCTTAGGACTTAGTAAAATGAACCTATTAAATGAAATTCATTATACTGAGCCCTAGGTTCATCCCATTTATTTGGGAGTCTTTAACTGACGGTCACGTGGCCTGTGGTTTGGACCACACTCACCCCATATAAGAAGGAGTTTTTATGAAGAGTCGCATCTTCCTCTATTAGCATTTCCAACACCATACTTGACCCAGACTTAGCTTTGAACGGCCGTCGTTGGCCTTGCACAAGTTGGCTGTTGGTTGTGGATCCCTTCGTTCAAAGAAGCTGTGTCTTTGTACAAGAGCTGCTGACGAGTGTCGAGATGTACCGGAATGCCCACCATGAGGAGTTATAACCTTAGCGATGCCTTGGAGGTCTTGTATGTCATGACGACAGGATTTGGGTTGATTGCCAACCTGAAGAGCCACAGGTTGTTCTCTGTCCTACTCATAGCGGCTGCACGCCTTCGTTAGGCTGGAAGAGCCTCAGGAGCTGCCGCGAGCCAATAGCTACTTCAGGAAGTGGTCTGCTCTAACGAGAAAATGGCTCGTTGCGCGTTTAGGGTGTTCTGTGGGCGCAGACCTTGATGGCGACTGTATCACATCTTTTATTCGCAGTCTCTTGCCATAAGGGTAGAAGTTGTGGAGCTATTCAGTATAGAGCAACAATTGCTTAGTTCTCACAAAAGAGTCATACGATCATACTGTGAAGACTAACCCCATTGTAGATCTTTAGGAGTTCTTTCCATATAATCACAAAGAATCTGTAATAGACCCTTATAGGTGTGATTTTTAATAAAAGAACCTTTTGTGATCATTTTTGTTCTATGTTCTGTTAAAATCTTTTTTGTTGTATCTTCTACAAGACCTCCTTCAAAGTATTAGAATGCAGAAGAATGAACATTCTCTGTGTTAAAATTACGGAAAATGACCATTCTCTGCGTTAAAATCACGAAAAATGGTCATTTTCCATTGTAAAATTATGAAGAATGGTCATTCCCGTGTTAACAAGCAGGAGAATAGTCATTCTCCATGTTAAAATCACGAAGAATGGCCATTTTTCGTTGTAAAATCACGTAGAATGGTCATTTCCCGTGTTAGAATGCAGGAGAATGACCATTCTTCGTGTTAAAATTACGGAGAATGGCCATTTCCTGTGATAAGTGTAGTGTCTCGTCCCGCTCAGTCAATCGGAGGAATCGAAACGTCGACGGCATTCGGCCTTAGCCTTGCAACGGCTGCTGGAAGACATCGCTCGGTCGAGGCGACCGCTCGCTCAGGTGGGGTAGTTTCGGTGAACTTGCCTCATCTTAGCCTTCACATAATAAATCGTATGTTTTCAACTTGCACAAGTAGTCTTAATAATAAAAGAGATGAATCCACATAGCTAAAGGGAATAATCCCGACGGGTCGAATTGAGTTAGAATATGGAAAGGTCCAAAGTTTGGCTTAGAGTTGGTGCACGGCGTGCTTTGAAAATGACACTCGATCCTTCGTCCTGTGGCTTGGGAGAAGGAAAGTTGGTTGAGTAGGCGAAGTATGAACGTAGCCTAAGTCATAGGCGTCGCCCGCATGAATGCTTCATAAAGCATGCACGGTCCCGTCGTCCAAGGCTTGGCATAGCCTTGGCTTGCCCATGAGTTAAGCTGCATTGAGCGGCTTGTGACCTAAGTCTAGGCACCCGAGTGACTTGGTCGTTCAAGTTGGATGCGTGCACGGCACGATCCGTTAAGGCAAAGCTTGAAGCAGCCTTTGCTCGTTAAGTTATTGCGAAGTTGAGTTAGGCAAAGTTATGTCGGTCGACCTAAGACATTACAATCACTGTCCCGCACCTTCACGGCTTGTCAAGTTATTTAGTCCCACGATCTCAAGGCCCGTCGACTTGGGCAAGAGTGTCACGCAGAGCACGATTGGCTTAAGGCACGATGCACGGGCTTAGTGTTTAAGGCAAGGATCACAATTGATTCAAAGTGAGTTTGAGAAAGGAATATCAAATAGGCATTCATGAGTTGAACCAAATGATAGGGTAACAAGGAAGGAAATGCTCGCGACCGTGGGTCGTCGAGGGGTCTCAAGGAAAGGAATGCTCGTGACCGTGGGTTGTCGAGGGATCTCAAGGATAGAAGTCTTGATTTTGGTAGAGGAATGACTGTGTGAGACGTCAGTTTGTGTCGAGTCTTGCATGATCATTTGACAACTTGTCGACAAGGGCGATGAACCCTCGAGCGGTAACCCTGGGCCATGGGGCCGACTCGGCCTAGGAGGGAACAGGGTATAGTCGTGCGTAAGGTTTTGGCACAGGTTAAGCGAGGACTTGCGACGGGGATAGCTACTTGCGTCGAAAGGATCTCGATTAACAAAACTATACGTCAAGGTATAGCTTGTGATGATAGTAACCAAGTTCATATAGATGTCGGCAAATAGCGGCTAACCGTGTGTATGTCTTTGGATTGAGTTGAGTTGAAGGTGTGTACAGTTTAACACAAAGTTTGGGCCTAAGATTGGGTTTCAACATAGGTGTCGTGCTTCGGCACGAGATGTGGCATCAAGTCTTGAGTTGTCGACATACAAGTTGCATGGTTATGGTTGAGTTGGTTGAGTTAAGTCAGGAAACCGCCGCAAGGCAAAGTTGTTTGAGTGACACTAAGATTCACAAGTCTTGATTTTGGTCAGTTGGTGATCAAAGTAGCAAGGGCCGCGAGGCGGCGATATGGTTGAGTCGCACATAGTTGCGAGGCACGGCACAAAGGATTTGAAGCACGGTCACACGGAAATGGAGCCTCATCGCGTAGTTGCGTCTCTGATTATGGCCGTAGGGCAAACACGACTCGATAGGTTAACGTTGAATGTTGCAAGCACGAGATGGTCTAAAGACACAAAATAAGCAAGGCGTCGGTCATAAAACTGATCCTAAAGCAAGACTAGAAAGACAATTGATAAGAAGGGACTATGTTGCACAAAGTAAAATAACGTACGGGTTTTGTATGGGTGGACGAGGAGCTCATTCCACCAGTACAGTTGAGTACTGACACCCACATAGTTTACATGTGCAGGCACAGGTAGAAGCTCGTGGCGCGGAGGTCGCTTGGATGCGTCGAGGCATGGAGTTCCTTGGCGATTCGAAGTGCGCGGCCGCATGGAATAAAGACTTATACAGGACATAATGTATGGACGTCGCCTTCCGAAGCATTCCGCTGGATCAAGACTTGTATTGAGAGATGAGAGAGAGCTGAGTGACTTGTAATGTGAGATTGAGTGAGCTTGAGAGACTTGTAATCTTGGCCTTGCGCCCCCAATGTAACCGTTATTTCAATATCAATAAAGAGCTTCTTTGTATAACTTGTGTTTTGTTCTAAATTCTGCTGCTATTATTCAATGTCTCTGCTTGGGACTTCTGTGCGACGACCTCGTCACAGCCGCTGAAATCGGCCGTTATGGAACTCGCCTTGCACGAGCGCAATCTAGGCTCGTGCGGCATCATGCCTTAGCGAGGACGATCGCTCCTACGGGAGCGGGGCGTGACATAATGGTATCAAAGTACGGCTTTACGTCCTTGGACTACCGATTAAATTCTTTAACTCCGCTGTTCCGCAAACTCTGAATGTTGCTTTCGCATATTGATATCGTTGGTGCGCTCTCTCTCAAATGTCCCACGGGATATCCATACAATAAGTCTATCTATTTTGCAAAACGTAGGAGAACAGTTGTTGATAAAACAAATGGATGGTTCGCGTAAGCACGGTTGGCTAAGTCGGGCTGGGCATATACACCAAAGTTGCATCGACCTTAGAAAAGTCGAGTACGGGATTTGAATTGTGTCGGACGAGAATGAGTTAGACTTGATTGAGTAAATGGGATGACTATCGATAGGGATACTATCAAACGACGATATCGTCAGTGCGATATAGATGAGCGTGCTTGGGAATTGAGGAATAGTTCGAACGAAAAATTTGAAGAAGTCGATTTTGAATCGAGTGATAAGTTACGGATTTGTCAAATAACTTCATTCCTGAGTGGTGTATGCGATAGTCTCAGGAATGTCGATCGATCGATTGAGGATTCGGGGTGTCGGTGAGTCTATCAGCAAGCGTCGCACATATGCAAAGCCTTAGATCGAGTGCGATTGAATGAGTCATTGTCTCGAAGTTTGATAAGTGGATTCGAACAACTTAATTGACGCGCACGGAATGTGCACGGGATTGAGGATTATGCGAAGTATGAAACGCAAGAATGATTGAGTAGGTAAAATCGAATTGAGGAAAAGTTAGGGTGTACAAATGGATGACTTGATCGAGGAAATTGATACAGATCGTATAGAAAAACTTAGTACGATGAGACGATAGCGTGCATGAAAAGTTGAATTTCGAAGTTACGCAATGACTCTAAGGATTGGATTGAATGTTACTCGACGATTGAGTTAGCAAGGAATGTTGCGAATTGAGGAAATACGTTGGTCGATGACTTAAGATAAAGGGATAAGGATCGAACTTGAATTGAATGTTGAGGAGATTATCCAGTCGGACGATAGCATCATTCGCACGACTCAGAACTTGTTGCAAAGGAAGATCGTCA
This sequence comes from Iris pallida, assembly GCA_029216955.1. Classification (NCBI taxonomy): domain Eukaryota; kingdom Viridiplantae; phylum Streptophyta; class Magnoliopsida; order Asparagales; family Iridaceae; genus Iris; species Iris pallida. The sequence goes on from JANAVB010033019.1 coordinate 2,896,397, forward strand.
GGTTACGCATATTGTCGATGGTATTGAGGCGTATCAAAGATCGCTATGCGATAACTCGGGGGTACTCTGACTCGGCGAAGGATGATCGTGCAATTTTTATTGTTCGGTTGGATGATATACTAAGGATTTTGATCGAGATGAATGTTGGATGAAAATGAAAGTGTCTTGATGGTTACGCGGATAACCACAGCGTCGACATTCTTGTCTTGCGCGAGCGCAACTCTAGCCTCGCACATGCGTTGCGTCGGATTTGGGGCGATCGTTCCGCGTGAGCGCTGATATGGTGATTCATGTCGCGGGAATGATCGAACTCGGAAAAATCAGGACGCGGCAACTTTGATTGTCTCGACTTGTCGGTTTGATGCGAAGGAAAATTCGAGAATGTTAGGACTTGCGATTGATGAATGAATAAAACTTGAGGATTGAGTATGTCACGCCCCAGAACCAGAATACTGGAGAGCGGGGGCGGACATAGCCAGCTACGTATGATGAAATGGAATCCATCTCACCATACGGTCACGGCTGTCTAGATATGTGAGGGTTTATCTACAAGCCATCAGTCTCTTAGGGTCATAAATTATCCTATTGTCTCAATCTCAACCAACTAATAATAATCACAAGATATCAGATCACCAAATATACAATTGTAAGGCGTCCCAAACATTACATATCCAGATGATCATGAAGCTAGTCGTACAAAATGTAAGGACTAGCAGGAGTTAAGTCATACATGATCAACCTCGAGTTGCCAATCATGCTTACAGCCCGTAGGCAGACAGTAAATAAAAGTGCATCGAGCTAACAGGTGCTCGTCGGCTAAACGCCTCAAAAGAGTAATTTTTTACAATAGAGTGAGCGAAACAAAATAGAAAACCCACTCGTTGCCCGGGTTCCGTCTAGTGTTCACCATTGGGCTGGAAGACAGGTAGATCCTTTGCTGCCGCTCCGGTATCTGGCCATACAAAACCAGCTGGGTTAGACCCCAGAAAGAGCAAGTGCCACAAAGGAGGCCACAAATAAGAACAAAAGCCAGCATATCAGAACATAAGGAATAAAAGAAGTACAAGTAGTAAAGTACACAAGGCGATAAACGACTAGGGACGTGGAACCATTCCGGGAGCCAGGTTACAATCCTTAAACCAAACAAGGACCGAGATTGTACCCCTTCGCCTGAATAGCTCACTGTCTCTACCCATTTATCGTTAGAGATAAGTAAAACAATCATGATCAAGAGTTCCAGGTACAGGGGCTAGACAAGACTTAGACAGAGTTGGACAACATTCATTCACAATCGGCCAAGCAAGTACTACGGCTTACTACTTTAACTAACTAGGGTTATCACAAAACTAATTAATAACAAGATGCAAGTGAGAATTTTCAGTCCCAAGCCCTGCAGACCATCCAGTTATCCTTCCGCGGGTTGAGAGTTATAGGTGGGTACATTGCCAGGGAGACAAATGTACCCTTAGGTGACTTAGAGGGTGCAACACATGACAGTGTGCTGAAAATGTGCACTACTCGTCGGCAAGCTACAAGTCCATTAAAGCGCCCAGATAACGAGATTGCCTGTGACTGGGAATTCTCCATGTTCTAGTTTGATCTAATCATTAGCCTAATCCAATTTAGCGCGAGTCCCTGGCCGTGGTACCCAGGAAGTCACGTCCTAGACATGATGCAAGACAAGACAAGTAGATTGTACATGCAAGCAAGTAGGAGCACCCACGGTGTCAAGTTGATTATACGAGTCAAGTTACAAGTTACAAGTCAAGTCAAGTCAGGAGTGCGCCGCCACGGGCCACTATCAAGTTATCAAGATAATTCATGTCAGGGTACTGTCAGGAGTGTGCCACTACGGGTCACTGTCATGTCAGGTTGGTCATGTCAGGAGTGCACCACTACGGGTCACTGTCATGTCAGGTTGGTCATGTCAGGAGTGTACCACTACGGGTCACTGTCATGTCAGGTTGGTCATGTCAGGAGTGCACCACTACGGGTCACTGTCGTGTTATGCTAGTTCCTTGTCATACCATGCCAAGTACAATAGTCAATCCAAACGTATTAAGTAAAAATCAAGTTCATGACAAAAGGCGTAAGGATATAAAATGGACGTAAAATATCTAATAAAATACCAATATATATAGGACTATAGAAGAGCCAAGCTTAAAGAAATAATCAAAACTCCAAAAGCCAATAGATTGCGCAAGGGGTCAGGGAGTTGCATTGCGCAGGTGTCAGTTGCACAGGGTGCCAAGTGCGCAGGGGCACAGGGCACAGGGGCAGATTGCGCATGAACAGACTGCGCAGAAGTCAACTGCGCATGGGTGGATTACGCAGGAACAGACTACGCAGAAGTCAACTGCGCATGGGTGGATTGCGCAGGGGTTACGTTGCGCATGGCTGGCTTGCGCATGGATGGCTTGCGCCAGCGCAATCCAGCACAGCGCAAAGCACTGGCTGAGGTCATGCGCAATCGGCCCTGCGCTAAAGAGCACAGGCCGGGGGTGCGCAATCGGCCATGCGCTAAAGAGCGCAAGGCAGAGGGATGTTCTTCCTGGCCGAGAGCAGGTCCAAGAACACCAAGAACTTCAATTCTTCATAACTTTGTCAAATCAAAACTAAATCTAGATTTTCAAAGTTCTAACTTGAGTAAAATCGAATTCTCTTCCACATGGAAGCATCAAAACATGCAAAAATTGAAGTTTAATAGATCAAAACCAAGGATTTTCGAAAATAATCAAAACTTAGATCTAGAACAATGGAGACTCCAATTCATAAAATTCCAAGTTCTAATGTTGATCTACATGTCCTAATCTATCAAATGGACAAATAAAATTGGGTGCTTATTTGTTGGCAAGGTGCACTTGCCTATAGGTGATGGTGTTGTGTAGAGGAAGGAAGAAGAAGAAGAAATAAATGGAAATAATGAGGAGAGAGAAAAGTAGGTGGGGTTATAAAGAGGGGAGTTGTGGTGGAATGGAGGTGGAGCACAAGCTAAGGTGTTCCACTCATGATGAACCAAACCAACTCCACAAAATAAAACCAAACCATGGTCCAAAACCGATTTACGAGAAACCAAAATCCGCAAGTCGAGAAAAATAAAATACGTGCCAAAATCAAATTACGAGTACAAATATAAAATACAGGAAATACGGAAAATGAGGGTGACAACTCTACCCACCTTAAAAGAATTCCGTCCTCGGAATTTAATCAAGGAGCTAGAGATTGCCACGACAAGCTATACTTAGCACAAACAAGCTACACTAAGCAGTTCAATCATACAATCATACAATGCAAGCAAGGAAGGGAAAACGTAAGGCACAAGGAAGATATTATACCTTACGAGTCAAACAGGTAGGGATATCGTGATCGGATGTCGTCCTCATGCTCCCACGTTTGACTCTCCCAAGGAGCGATGAACTCAAGCAACATGAACTAGACTGATAGTCTTGCGCTTGAGGTCTCTCCCCTTGGTCAAACATGGACACGGGCCTCTCCTCATACGAAAAGGTTGGTACCAATAACCGTTTTCAAATGATCTAGGATATGGCTCGGGCCCAGGATATACCGTTGTAATTAAGACACATGAAATATGACACGTGTCCCGCATAACGACGGCGGAAAGTAAGACAATAGGACGCGGATACCTCTCTGTCGATTCTGGATCTGGGCCTGTGCCAGGGCAAACTGCTGAGGCCCCTGCTGCTGGAAGGCCTGGGCCTGAGTCGGCAATGGCCTCGGAGGCTGGTACTGCTGTTGAAACACTTGGGCCTGAGGCGGCATTGGCCTCGACAACTGTTGCTGCTGCTGGACTGGTGCTGGAGCTGGTGCTGGTGCTGGTGCTGGTCCCCTAACCGAGGGACTAGATACTGTTGATGCTGAATCGACTCTGAATGGGCAGGATCCCACCCTATGGTCCGGTGCCCCACACAACAAGCATAATCCCAGTGCCTTGCGACACTCTGACACAACGTGTCCAGGCTTCCCACAATAAGAACAACCCTCGACGGAAGGCTGCGCTTGCTTCTGTTTCTGCGGAGGGTACGTCGGGGTTGAATGCTGAACCGACGTTACTGAGGCCGCCCGCCTCGGAGCTCCAATGGTCAAAGGCCTAGCTGCCGGGGCTGGTGCTGAAGTGTGATTCATTTGACTGTGGGACCGCTTCCGACCTCCGATCCTATCCACAATCCTCTGGAAGGTATACTCGTGCCTCCTAGCTGCTCGCAAGACGGCATCAAAAGTTCTGTGCTCGAACTGCTCTACTGCCAATATGATCTCCAAGTGGAGCCCCTGCTAGAACCGTTGGGCTCTATCAAACTCGGTCGCCACCAAGGTGGGAGCAAACCGACTGAGTCTGGAAAACTCTGATGCATAACTGTCGACCGTCCTGCCTCCTTGCTTCAAGTTGGCAAATCTGGTCTGCAGGTCATATCGAGCCACCGCGTCGGAATACTTGGTCTGGAATCTTTCGTTAAACACTGCCCAGGGAACAGGTGCTGTCAATCCTATCGCTTGTATGGCCCACCAGTTGCGGGCTAGATCTAATAACTGCAGGCGCACCACCGCCACCTTCTCGTCTTCTGGAGTCTTCGCGGCCTCTAGAATAACTTCTGTATCCTGGAGCCAAGCATCTGCGGCAATGGCATCCTCGGTGCCGTCGAAGAATGGAGGGTTCAGGCGCTTGAAACTGTTGGCTGCACTGTTTCCCGGATGACCGCCTCTGTTCAGAGCATCTTGTACTGCCTGGTGCAATGCATCACCTCGGCGATCTTGAGAAGCTAACAATGATCTGATGAGACCTTCCAAAGTGCCATCATCAGACTCTACTGGCTGGACTGGCTGAACTGGGAGCACTGGTCCATCAGAAGGCATGGCTCGAGAGGCGGCTGTTGAGGACTGATCTTGATCTTCTTGCTGTTGCTGGGCTGCTGGCTGAGCTCCTTCCGGCTGATCAACAGGAATGATGCCACTGAAGCAATGACATCAGGGATATTAAGGAAGGACCAAGATAGAACAATGATGCAAGCATATTATCAAGTCAGGGATCCAAGGAGATAAGAAGATACGAGTGGAGATCAAAGGCGAGTACAGATTGAGACATCTATCTAGTAAACCCCCACATATCTTGATTGACAAGACCTGCATGGGCTACCACTTAAACCATGTCACGCCCCAGAACCAGAATACTGGAGAGCGGGGGCGGACATAGCCAGCTACGTATGATGAAATGGAATCCATCTCACCATACGGTCACGGCTGTCTAGATATGTGAGGGTTTATCTACAAGCCATCAGTCTCTTAGGGTCATAAATTATCCTATTGTCTCAATCTCAACCAACTAATAATAATCACAAGATATCAGATCACCAAATATACAATTGTAAGGCGTCCCAAACATTACATATCCAGATGATCATGAAGCTAGTCGTACAAAATGTAAGGACTAGCAGGAGTTAAGTCATACATGATCAACCTCGAGTTGCCAATCATGCTTACAGCCCGTAGGCAGACAGTAAATAAAAGTGCATCGAGCTAACAGGTGCTCGTCGGCTAAACGCCTCAAAAGAGTAATTTTTTACAATAGAGTGAGCGAAACAAAATAGAAAACCCACTCGTTGCCCGGGTTCCGTCTAGTGTTCACCATTGGGCTGGAAGACAGGTAGATCCTTTGCTGCCGCTCCGGTATCTGGCCATACAAAACCAGCTGGGTCAGACCCCAGAAAGAGCAAGTGCCACAAAGGAGGCCACAAATAAGAACAAAAGCCAGCATATCAGAACATAAGGAATAAAAGAAGTACAAGAAGTAAAGTACACAGGGCGATAAACGACTAGGGACGTGGAACCATTCCGGGAGCCAGGTTACAATCCTTAAACCAAACAAGGACCGGGATTGTACCCCTTCGCCTGAATAGCTCACTGTCTCTACCCATTTATCGTTAGAGATAAGTAAAACAATCATGATCAAGAGTTCCAGGTACAGGGGCTAGACAAGACTTAGACAGAGCTGGACAACATTCATTCACAATCGGCCAAGCAAGTACTACGGCTTACTACTTTAACTAACTAGGGTTATCACAAGCCTAATTACTAACAAGATGCAAGTGAGAATTTCCAGTCCCAAGCCCTGCAGACCATCCAGTTATCCTTCCGCGGGTTGAGAGTTATAGGTGGGTACATTGCCCGGGAGACAAATGTACCCTTAGGTGACTTAGAGGGTGCAACACATGACAGTGTGCTGGAAATGTGCTCTACTCGTCGGCAAGCTACAAGTCCATTAAAGCGCCCAGATAACGAGATTGCCTGTGACTGGGAATTTTCCATGTTCTAGTTTGATCTAATCATTAGCCTAATCCAATTTAGCGCGAGTCCCTGGCCATGGTACCCAGGAATTCACGTCCTAGACATGATGCAAGACAAGACAAGTAGATTGTACAAGCAAGCAAGTAGGAGCACTCACGGTGTCAAGTTGATTATACGAGTCAAGTTACAAGTTACAAGTCAAGTCAAGTCAGGAGTGCGCCGCCACGGGTCACTATCAAGTTATCAAGATAATTCATGTCAGGGTACTGTCAGGAGTGTGCCACTACGGGTCACTGTCATGTCAGGTTGGTCATGTCAGGAGTGCACCACTACGGGTTACTGTCATGTCAGATTGGTCATGTCAGGAGTGAACTACTACGGGTCACTGTCGTGTTATGCTAGTCCCTTGTCATACCATGCCAAGTATAATAGTCAATCCAAACGTATTAAGTAAAAATCAAGTTCATGACAAAAGGCATAAGGATATAAAATGGACGTAAAATATCTAATAAAATACCAATATATATAGGACTATAGAAGAGCCAAGCTTAAAGAAATAATCAAAACTCCAAAAGCCAATGGATTGCGCAAGGGGTCAGGGAGTTGGATTGCGCAGGTGTCAGTTGCGCAGGGTGCCAAGTGCGCAGGGGCACAGGGCACAGGGGCAGATTGCGCATGAACAGACTGCGCAGAAGTCAACTGCGCATAAGTGGACTGCGCAAGAACAGACTGCGCAGAAGTCAACTGCGCATGGGTGGATTGCGCAGGGGTTACTTTGCGCATGGCTGGCTTGCGCATGGATGGCTTGCGCCAGCGCAATCCAGCACAGCGCAAAGCACTGGCTGAGGTCATGCGCAATCGGTCCTGCGCTAAAGAGCACAGGCCGGGGGTGCACAATCGGCCATGCGCTAAAGAGCGCAAGGCAGAGGGATGTTCTTCCTGGCCGAGAGCAGGTCCAAGAACACCAAGAACTTTAATTCTTCATAACTTTGTCAAATCAAAACCAAATCTAGATTTTCAAAGTTCTAACTTGAGTAAAATCAAATTCTCTTCCACATGGAAGCATCAAAACATGCAAAAATCGAAGTTTAATAGATCAAAACCAAGGATTTTCGAAAATAATCAAAACTTAGATCTAGAACAATGGAGACTCCAATTCATAAAATTCCAAGTTCTAATATTGATCTACATGTCCTAATCTATCAAATAGACAAATAAAATTGGGTGCTTATTTGTTGGCAAGGTGCACTTGCCTATAGGTGATGGTGTTGTGTAGAGGAAGGAAGAAGAAGAAGAAATAAATGGAAATAATGAGGAGAGAGAAAAGTAGGTGGGGTTATAAAGAGGGGAGTTGTGGTGGAATGGAGGTGGAGCACAAGCTAAGGTGTTCCACTCATGATGAACCAAACCAACTCCACAAAATAAAACCAAACCATGGTCCAAAACCCATTTACGAGAAACCAAAATCCTCAAGTCGAGAAAAATAAAATACGTGCCAAAATCAAATTACGAGTACAAATACGAAATACAGGAAATACGGAAAATAAGGGTGACAGAGTAGGTCCAATCCGCGCATCGAGAATGAATTAGTCTGGACGCAAAACAAGAGTTACGTCCCGATAAGAATGAATATCTCGCGGGAGCGTGCATGGTAATTCGTGTCCACCGTGGATAATCTGACTCGCGTGAGATCGGGACACAACATATTGTTAAGTCGGACGACCTTGTGATCGAGTACGCGAATTAGAATAGATGACTTAGAAAAGGTGGAATATAAAATTTTGGTTAGCGATGGATTGTGTCGTAGCGTGCTTGACTTGAAAAGGATTGATAGGCGAACTATATCGAACGTGTTTGAAGGGATAGACTATACAAAATGGCTTAATGAACGAGCGATACGTTCTTGTTGGGTATTGGTTGAACGTGAATTATCGTAGGATGGCTTTGCTGAACGACTCGGACCCCGTACGACGAAATGTTGGGATGTATGTAAGCAATCTATGCTCGAAGTTTAGAAATCGAAGTGATGCGAGCTTGGGTAGAAAATCCTGTACTATCAACTTGGTTTGACCTTAGGATGGGGTCAGTGTTGATATCGTTGTTTGGGAACTATGATTCCAATACTGACGAAAAGACATAGCCTAGCAATTAGGCAGACGTTCCGGTGCGGAGCGATAGGAATGGTGAAGGCACCACTCATGAGGCTCGGTTGAAATGCATGTATATCAAGGACGCTTGAATGCGTGTACGATCCGACTCGAGTGGTGATGGCGGGATTCGCTATCACGAGGCTTGGTTGAAAAGCATATATTTTGGGGACGCCTAAGATATGTGCACGATCCATACTAAGTGATACGTTGAATTCAAGTAAGATTTGAGGAACGAGGAAGTATCGAGGATTTTGAGATCGTAAGTTTTGAAGAAAGAATTGAGGGTAGCACGAGCGTGGCTCGGATTTGAGCAAGGCATAGAAGAATTATGTGCAAGAGTTCTTAAATGTTGAGTAAAGTGATAAGTTGATAAGTGTACTCAGTTAGTTTCGAGGACGAAACTTTTTTTGAGTGGTGTATGATATAGTGCCCCGTTCCGCTCAGTCAATCGGAGGAATCGAAACGCCGACGGCGTTCGGCCTTAGCCTTGCAACGGCTGCTGGAAGACATCGCTCGGTCGAGGTGACCGCTCGCTCAGGTGGGGTAGTTTCGGTGAACTTACCTCATCTTAGCCTTCACATAATAAATCGCATGTTTTCAACTTGCACAAGTAGGCTTAATAATAAAAGAGATGAATCCACATAGCTAAAGGTAATAATTCCGACGGGTCGAATTGAGTTAGAATATGGAAAGGTCCAACGTTCGACTTAGAGTTGGTGCACGGCGTGCTTTGAAAATGACACTCGATCCTTCGTCCCGTGGCTTGGGAGAAGGAAAGTTGGTTGAGTAGGCGAAGTATGAACGTAGCCTAAGTCATAGGCGTCGCCCGCATAAATGCTTCATAAAGCATGCACGATCCCGTCATCCAAGGCTTGGCATAGCCTTGGCTTGCCCATGAGTTAAGCTGCATTGAGCGGCTTGTGACCTAAGTCTAGGCACCCGAGTGACTTGGTCGTTCAAGTTGGATGCGTGCACGGCACGATCCGTTAAGGCAAAGCTTGACGCAGCCTTTGCTCGTTAAGTTATTGCGAAGTTAAGTTAGGCAAAGTTATGTCGGTCGACCTAAGATATTACAAGCATTGTCCCGCACCTTCGCGGCTTGTCAAGTTATGTAGTCCCACGATCTCAAGGCCCATCGACTTGGGCAGGAGTGTCACGCAGAGCACGATTGGCTTAAGGCACGATGCACGGGCTTAGTGTTTAAGGCAAGGATCATAATTGATTCAAAGTGAGTTTTAGAAAGGACTATCAAATAGGCATTCATGAGTTGAACCAAATGATAGGGTAACAAGGAAGGAAATGCTCACGACCGTGGGTCGTCGAGGAATCTCAAGGAAAGGAATGCTCGCGACCGTGGGTCGTCGAGGGGTCTCAAGGATAGAAGTCTTGGTTTTGGTAGAGGAATGACTGTGTGAGACGTCAGTTTGTATCGAGTCTTGCATGGTCATTTGACAACTTGTCAACAAGGGCGATGAACCCTCGAGCGGTAACCCTGGGCCATGGGGCCGACTCGGCCTAGGAGGAAACAGGGTATAGTCGTGCGTAAGGTTTTGGCACAGGTTAAACGGGGACTTGCGACGGGGCTAGCTACTTGCGTCGAAAGGATCCCGATTAACAAAACTATACGTCAAGGTATAGCTTGTAATGCTAGTGACCAAGTTCATATAGATGTCGGCAAATAGCGGCTAACCGCGTGTATGCCTTTGGATTGAGTTGAGTTGAAGGTGTGTACAGTTTAACACAAAGTTTGGGCCTAAGATTGGGTTTCAACATAGGCGTCGTGCTTCGGCACGAGATATGGCGTCAAGTCTTGAGTTGTCGGCATACAAGTTGCATGGTTATGGTTGAGTTGGTTGAGTTAAGTCAGGAAACCGCCGCAAGGCAAAGTTGTTTGAGTGACACTAAGATTCACAAGTCTTGATTTGGGTCAGCTGGTGATCAAAGTAGCAAGGGCCGCGAGGCGGCGATATGGTTGAGTCGCACATAGTTGCGAGGTACGGCACAAAGGATTTGAAGCACGGTCACACGGAATGGAGCCTCATCGCGTAGTTGCGTCTCTGATTATGGCCGTAGGGCAAACACGACTCGATAGGTTAACGTTGAATGTTACAAGCACGAGATGGTCTAAAGACACAAAATAAGCAAGGCGTCGGTCATAAAACTGATCCTAAGGCAAGACTAGAAAGACAATTGATAAGAAGGGACTATGTTGCACAAAGTAAAATAACGTGCGGATTTTGTTTGGGTGGGCGAGGAGCTCATTCCACCAGTACAGTTGAGTACTGACACCCACATAGTTTACATGTGCAGGCACAGGTAGAAGCTCGTGGCACGAAGCTCGCTTGGATGCGTCGAGGCACGGAGTTCCTTGGCGATTCGAAGCGCACGGCCGCATGGAATAAAGACTTATACAGGACATAATGTATGGACGTCGCCTTCCGAAACATTCCGCTGGATCAAGACTTGTATTGAAAGATGAGAGAGAGCTGAGTGACTTGTAATGTGAGATTGAGTGAGCTTGAGAGACTTGTAATCTTGGCCTTGCGCCCCCAATGTAACCGTTATTTCAATATCAATAAAGAGCTTCTTTGTATAACTTGTGTTTTGTTCTAAATTCTGCTGCTATTATTCAATGTCTCTGCTTGGGACTTCTGTGCGACGACCTCGTCGCAGCCGCTGAAATCGGCCGTTATGGAACCCGCCTTGCACGAGCGCAATCTAGGCTCGTGCGGCATCACGCCTTAGCGAGGACGATCGCTCCTACGGGAGCGGGGCGTGACAATAAGATCACTGAGAATAGCTATTCCCGTGTTAACATGTAGGAGAATAATCATTCTCCATGTTAAAATCACAGAGAATGGTCGTTCTCCGTTGTAAAATCACGTAGAATGGCCATTTCCCGTGTTAGAATGCAGGAGAATGGTCATTCCCTGTGTTAAAATCACGGAGAATGACCATTTTCCGTGTTAAGATCACGGAGAATGATCTTTTTTTCCCTTCTTTTTTTTAAAGTATATATTAATTGATATCATACTTTTTATTGTTGTTTGTTTTATATCAGTGCAAACAACCGAGAAGCTCAAAGAGATAAAGAAAATGCTCAGGAACGAGAAAAGCGAGCTTCAGAAACAAGTTGAATCGTTGCAGAATGAAGCCATTAAAAATGAACTAATCGCCGGAAAACTTCAAATCTCTCCACGAAGATGATGATGATGATGATAAGCGATGATCGGAGTTCGACTAAAAAAAATACAGTGAATTACGAACAATATTTATGATCTCTGCTGAAGATGAGAGCAATGGAATTCAGATCTCTCGTGAATAAGAAGACGAAAATCGTAATCAAAATCAAAATCTGAGTTTGTGAATTCAAATACATATATATGACCAAATTTGCGCGAAGGGGTAGCTATGGTATTATCAAAATGGCAATTTTGTAAATACAGAACACCTAAAGGGAATCTTGAAATATTTAACGTGAAAATACATAATGTTGGGTATTTCATAAAACAAATCCTGTGGATGGATTTTTCATAAACACCCACCCCGAAAGTGGGTATCTCAGCAATTTCCAGATCAAATTAATACAGCTCAACATCTATAAAGTAATAGTCTTTGCACCAAAAGCTCTGGCTGGGTGGCAGAAGATCAGTGGATCGAGCCACGAGATCGTTTTATTCCTTCTACTTATTGTGGGAGTTAGGTGTAGTGGGCCCAAAAAGCATACAATGTAATGTGCAAAAAAAGTTCGAGCATTGCGGCGGATACAGTAAAAAAAGGACTTTGCACCAAGAAAAATATATTAACTTAATAAATATTAAACAATCGGCAAATTATTTATTTATTAATTTATAATGACTTATTAATTCATCAAAGTATTTTTTTCTTTTGTATATTGTATTTAGTTTCTCATTATATGACCATATAATATACGTATTTGTTTAACCAAGTAAATTTTATAATTTTATTTATTTATTCAAAAATAGATTGTACATTGTTCCATTTCATGAACATTTAACCAAGCAAAAACTCTATATAGTTTCTCATTTACAAACTAACAATTCTATCTAATTGTTTAACCAAATAAAATTTATAAATCTACTTATTTTTTTCCAAAAATATATTGTACATTATTCAATGTACTGCATTATTCAACATTTAACCAAACAAACATTATGTTTAAGTAAATAAAAGTCATAGTAGCACAACATATCAACAGAGTTTAATTATCATATTGGAATATATGTCAAGGGCATATTGAACTATATACCCTACCTAAAATGACAACTTCAGAAATGCTGATTGACAAGCAGATAATTGAGAACTACGATATGATCAAGGGCGAAGTTGAAGATGATAGTTCTATACAATATAATAAGCTTCGCAAAAAGTTCTTAAACAGTGATAGTATTAAATAATTGTTTGTTACGGTATGAGAAAATCACAACATAATTTTGTATCACGTTAAGAAAAGTTAGATATAAAATCCAATGTGGCATCAATTTCAAGAATAAATAAACAGTGATTGAGTCATATTTTAGGAAGGTCTCGTTCAAATCATACATACTATGTATACATAGTCGGCTCCAAGGGGGACGCGGGCTAGGTGGTCGCCTAGGGCCTCCTTCCCCCTAGGAGCCTCCATATTTTTTGAATTTTTAATTATTTTGTACCGGATTAAAAAAAAAAACTATGGGCTGAAAAAGACCATGGTTGTTTGGAGAAGAATCAATAAAACATTTAGAAGAAAGAAAAGAGAATGAAATGTGCATTCAGTTCTCTTCCTCACTTTCCTGCAAAAAAATTCTCGCATACAGAAAAAAAAATAAAACACTCTCCCTCCATCAAAAAAATTATTAGTGCATTTTTTTTTTCTTTTTCTTTCTAGTTTCTAATGTCTTCTTTTTGTCTTATGAAACTTCAAATACTAATTGTTTAAAGATTGAAAAGAATAGCATAAGTGGAAGAGAACACAAAGTAATAAAACATAAAAATTATATAGAGGAATATGGGCCTTATTTTTTGAAATTGTCTAGGACCTCCAAAATGCCGGAGCTGACCCTATATGTATATTAGGATATTAGTAATTTTTATATTATATCTGAACTAAATAATTTTTTATAATATATTATTATTATTTTATGTCGTATCTTATAGATTTAGTTAGCTATTAATTTTGTACATTATTTCCATGTGGGGACCCACACAAAATATTATTTAGTGAGGTTATTAATTTATGGTGTATTAAATTATTGATGTTGTACTGCATATCTATCACAAACATATTGCCATATAAATCATTTATGTAACTGGTCAAGTGGTGATGCCAAAATATAAATGAATGACCATAAATAAAAGATAAAATTGATATCAAACGATACGAAACTATGTATATGTTAATAGAAAAACTTGAAGTTACTAAAAATATTATTAAATAATGCGAGTGAGAAGTAGTTTAGAGAATGAAAAAAATTTATAAAATCCTATAAAAAAAACAACTTAGCACAACTTAATTAATTCAATAAAATAGTTTAAAATCAAAAAAAAAATCAAACTTCCACTAATTATCAACTCATGCAAAAGATTTTATTAACTTTAAAAATGTATTTTTAATACATTTTTGACTGAAACAAAAAATATTATGAAATGAGATGCATGTAATTAAGTTTTAAAAATTAAGAATTCATTGATTTCCTCAACATTTTGTAGAAGAATCAAAAATCGTATTTCCCTCCTCAACTTCCATAAGTTTCCGTATATTTACCAATTTCACCCATACTAATTTGAAAGAATTGTCTCCTGTACAGCTACTTCGGAGCTTATCCATTTTTGTTAGGCCAAGATTATTTTAACAATTCATAATATGATGAAATAAACTACACTCTTGATTCATTGAAGATAGTACCAAATTTTGATTACAACTAGCCACGATATTCAACCAATATCTAATTCCAATATCTAATTCACACTTTTTATAATGTTTATTTTTTGGCCAACTCACTAATCATGCTGTTGGTGTGAATACATCCATCCCATGCTTATTGGCCCATGGGCCTTATATTCCTCTAATGGGCTCCCATTTGACAAATGCAACTTCCCAAGGTTTTTTTTTATATGTCCGGCAATACGTACGAAATTTTGTGCATGCTACATGGATGTCTGTTGGGCCCACTGTTTTTCAACTCTCCCCAAATAAATGGAATATTGAATAATACATCCCCTATGCTCAATGCACTGATATTCCGCCAACCAGCAAGGAACCACTCGAGTTCGCCCAAGTTAATAGCTACCATCTCCTTAAACTAAAAACAATCCACGAACGCCAAAAAAAAAAAAAAATGTTCCCATCTATTAGGGACCTTTAGCACCGTAAATCACAAAATTACAGGGGCCATTTCGTCAAATGAAAAATAAGTATAATACTTGGGCTTTAATCACCATCTAATGGGCTTTCCATTGCCAGATGCAAAAATTCAATTTATATAGGGAACATATTGTCAAACAAAAACATCCCTTCTTTTTTTTTCCGATGCCCACATGACTTTGTACACGTTGCGTTGTATATTACTTTGATCCACTATCTTCAATTTTGAAACACGTCTCCATTGCGATTCGGTCCGAAAACCGTCCGAGTCTAGGAGATTATACATCCCTTGAGCGCCAAAGCTACTTCTCATATTCGAAAAGAGTTTTTATCACTCTTTAACTTCTTTTAGTCAAAAGAATTAGGGGACTTGGTCATGAACAAGAAACAAAAACCGTTTCCGAATTGTACAAAAAATCAATGACAATACCTACTTCATGCACTCAAGAACGAATTCCATCCGAAAAGGGAAGTCTGATGCAGAACTCAAGAACGAATTCTATTATTCGAGAAGGGAAGTTAGATGAAATAATTAGTACTTGACTGGTTGATCGTGATTGGTAGCAATTATCAACTTTAGAATAAATCTTGGCTTTAGCAATCGTATAAACACATTATTTTGTTGTTATTCCAAGTTAGTTAGAAATATAAATTTTCTATTATTTGTTTTATTTTAAGTTGTCCGGATACTTAGTGATAGTAAATTTTTTAAAAAATATTTGTGTTTAGGATAGAATTAACATACTCTCCTATATGAAAATTGTGGTATAAGCATGGTAAACAAAAATTTGAACAAGAATAATGCTATTTGTCTCTGCAAATTATTCCTCCAAATCATCCCTCCTTACATAGCAGCTGACATAGCAATGTTGATGTAGCAGCTGACATGGAAAATTTTATAATTAAAATTAAAATTACCATTAAAATTAATATTAAAATTAACGTTAACATAAACAATAATATTAATATTAGTATTAATATTAACTTTCATATTAATATTAATTTTAATATTAACATTAGTATTAATATTAGCATTAACATTAATATTAACATGAAAAAAATTGGATAATTAATTTTTTTTTTTAATTTGCCATGACATATGACACATAATATTATTTAACATGTCACGTCAACCATTACATAAGGAAGAATGATTTGAAAGAATAATTTGGAGGTACGAATATATAGTATTACTCAATAAACAAAGTGTTCTTTTTTTAAGGCTTGTCGACACAAGATATCGAAGGGGTTCATGGACTTGGGCAAGGCTCAAGATGGTGCTTCGGCTCTTGGCTTCGCCCAAAACCAAAGTTTTGATGTCACAACTTTGGTTTCAATTTTTGTGGGCGTTCCTTGGGATTTGGTTTTGTTCGATTTTGGCAAAACCAAACTAAGATTGTTACCGGTATAAGATAGCTTCGCCAACCGTCGTTGTTAAGATTCCGCTATTTCGAATTCCGTGCTAATCAAAATGAGGTTGAAGAGTGTGCTGACGAAGACGATTGTTTGCAAGATCCGCAGTGATGATGCCTGCCTAGGCTGCAAAAATAGCCAAAATGTTCACACGACCTTAAGGCTGTGTTTGGTAGGAGAAAAAAATTGGAAAAAAAAAAATGGAGGAGAGAAAAGTTGAGGGAATGATTCATTTTCTATTGTTTGGTATGGAAGAAAAAGTGAAGGGAAGGAAGGCCTCGTTTGGTTCGCGGAATGGAAGGAAAAGGAAATCAATTCCTCGTCATTTCCTTTCCTTTGGAAAACTTTAATTTATATTGATTTTCCTTTCCGATGTTTGGCAATGCCAAGGAATTTGGAAAGGAAAATGAATACTTCAATGTGGAAAAGTGATTCCTTACTTGAATGGATGTAATCACTTTCCTCCCTAATTTTTCTTCCATTGGGAATCACTTTCCTTTCCTCCTCAATTTCTTGGACACCAAAACATAGAAAAGTAATCACTTTCCTTTCCCAACCCGGAAATTCCGCGAACCAAACGAGGAAGAAAAATAGAAGAGGAAAAAGTGAAGGGAAAGATTCATTTTCTCTTGTTTGGTATGGAAGAAAAATAGGAAGGAAAAAAAAGTTGAGGGATTACTTTTTCTTCATAACCTAAGAAATCAAATCCCCAAAAGTGGAAGAAAAAGTGGAAGAAAAAGTGGAGGCTTGTATTAATTAACAATTATACCCCCATATGAATATATTATTTAAAAATTATTTATGAAGTCAAATGGTAAATAATTATTTTTAGTTGAGGGTATAATTGGTAAACCCTATATTTTTTACTTTCTTTCCTTCCACTTTTTCTTTCATACCAATGCATCTCTTATCTTTTCCATCCTTGCTACCAAACACAAATGAAAAAAATGATATTTTATTTTCATATGGAAGAAAAATGTATCCTTATCTTTTTCTTTCATTTCACTTTTCCATCCTTCCTACCAAACACATCCTAACATAAGAAAATCAATCACCCCAAAAGTGGAAGGAAAAGTGGAGAGAAAAGTGAAGACTTATACTAATTAACAATCGTACCCCCATGTTAATTGTATTATTTAAAAATTATTAATGAAATCAAATGTTAAATATGTGTTTTAGTTGAGGATAGAATTGGTAAAATCCATATTTTTTATTTTCTTTCCTTTCACTTTTCTTTTCATACCAAACAAAGGAATAATGCATCTCTTCTCTTTTTCATTCCTTCCAACCAAACACAAAAGAATAAAATAATCTTTCCTTTCCATATGAAAGAAAAATATAACCTTATTTTTTTTTCCTTCTTTCACTGTTCTATCATTCTTCCCAAACACAGCCTTAAATTCTATTCCTAAAAAACTCTACTACTTACTACTTGCTCTTTAACCGGATCTCTCAGACTTTGAGACAGACACGTCATGCTTTATCTTTTTCTTATCCACTCGCCTTTTTTTTTTTTAGAAAGCTTAATGGTTTTTTTTAAACGAACTTTCCACTAGCATTGGGAATGGTAAAAATGCCTTAATCCTAAAAAAACGAAAGAAAAATATGTGCACCAAAACTAAACTAAACTGTTGTAGTATGAAAGGCTAATAGTGTTCTATAAGAACTATGTAGGAGAAGAGAAGGAAGAGAAAGAGAAACTTTCATTCATATTCTGTACTTGGGAAGGAAACCTTCAATGTGTTTTCCTCTTTATATTTATATAATAGCTGAAAAGCTTACGATGGATAACCATGCAATCTTAAACAAATCTCTAAGAGAGAAATATCTCTATTTAGTTATCATAATCATATATAGTTATATATAACTAACTATAACATTTTATCTTGAGTGTGCATAACTCAATGAGCAATTTTGTATCAGTCTTCATGAATGGCCAGCATCAATCTTCGTGAATAATTAGCATCAGTCTTCAGGAATGATTAGTGTCGGTCTCCTAGTAACAAATTGACTCAACTTTATAGGGATATACATATATGAGGGTCAATGAGACAACGCCATCTTGTAAGGTTCCTCAACGCCAAATTTGCTTTGGGCAAACGTCTAGGAACGAAGCTAGGTTTTACGAGGCGAGACTTAAACACTAAGTTTGCTTCGGACAAACTGCTAGTAGCGGAGCTAGGCTTTTGCGACACTAGGCCTCAACACTAAGTTCCGTGGGGCCGACTAGGCTTCAACGGATCCCCCCCCCCCCCCCCGCCCCCCGACTGCGAGGCTGCTCCATTATGCGAATTTGTTCCATTCCGCATAGCTAATGTATTAGCTAATTTTAATTATCACTTCAGGTGCTACTTTGAGTATTGTTAGCCTCACATACATCGAAGTTGGGGGGAAGTCCATAACATCATAGACGTTGTTCATGGTGGAGGGCGGGCCCCCGACCAATTTTGATCACGTCATAGTTGTCGGTTTTGATAGCCATTATTGGCTGACTGATTTAGAAGAATTAAAGAATATTAGAAGACATTGTTGGCTGATAGTAGGGGTAAACATCGGTTCGGTTCGGTTCAAACCGAACCGTTCTCCCGAAAACCGACCAAAACCGTAAACCGTTGCAGAAAAACCGAAAACCGAACCGGTTATATCAAAAACCGAACAAAACCGAACCGAAAATAAACGGTTCGGTTTTTCGGTTCTTCGGTTTAGTGGGCCACCGGGCCGGCCGGTTTTGTAAACCAAAAATAATAGGTAAAATAAATTTAACAGGCTAAATGGGCCAGACTGCAATTGCAGTAATAAATTTAACAGACCAACATGCCAATGGGTGTAAAACCCCTAAATTTTTACTATTTTTTTAAATAAATTTGATACTGATTTTTTTATTTTTGTATATTGTACAACGCGTAGTTCGGTAGTTGCATTGTACGTCGCGCGCAAAATTTTGTTTTTCGTAATTGCTCGACTAGTACAACTATGTGCGAGCGTACATATTTTTAAAAAATATTTTTTTTCTATTTTTATAGTTTCGAAATAATATAGATAATAATTATTTTTAGCTATCGTGCCTAAATTTTCAAGTTTATGATTTTAATTATGAAAAGTTTTTCATTTATACAGATATAATAATAAATAATTTTCCTATAAAATGGTATATTAGAAAAGTATATTTATGTAAATATTATTTGGACATACATATATTTTTCGTAATTATTTATTGGTTTATTTTTAAAAAATAATGTAATTTTAGAAATTATTATTATTAGTATTTTTGAAAAATATATTTTGAAATTATTGTGGCGATTTAAATCTTGATTTGATTTTATGGATTTATTTAAATAGTTAAATTAATATATATATTTGAAATTTGATTGATTTTAAACTAAAGGATGGAATTTAATTAGATTTAAATTGATTTAGATCTGGATTGAAATTTATTGAATTTGATTTAAAATAAATAGAGGAATTATCTAAAGGGATTTGCAACTATCATAATCCTTATCTAAATAGTAGCTTCCACCTCCTATATAAGGAGAGGCTCATTATTCTCTATTCCATTAATTTTCTCCACCTACAAATGTGTTTGTGCATCGTGTCCGTGCACATCAAGCCGTATCCATTCACTTCTTCTATTTTTCATCCAAATTAATTAATGTTATCATTAAAAAAATTCTCTTTTCCCTTCCATCTATTTTCTCTTATCACAAATTCTTACTATCCTTTTACCGATCAACCAAGTCCGTCTATCCTATTAGTCCTTAAATTTCGAGTACGAAAATTTTCAAAGGTGGGTAGATTTGTAACTCATCTTCCCGAAATTATTATTTTTTTAAATTATATCTATATATTTTAATTTCGTGTTTAAAAGTAATTTTTGTAGAAATTTTGTAAAAGATATTTTGTGATTACTTTTGTTACCAAAAACTAGTTTTAAATTAATGGTTTGAAATAATGTTTCTAAAAAAATGTTCTCAAATTTTTATTTGAAATATAAAATATATTTTTATTATTTTTGGTCTTCTAAAAATTGGTTTTTAAAAAAAAGAGAGCTAAAAGGTCTTTTTTTGTCTATTTATTTTTAAATAACGATTTGGATTTATAAAAGTAAGCTTTATAATATTTAATGACATCGAGTATTATTTTGATATGTTAATAAGTTATTTGATTATATTTGAATTTATTTAAATTATCTTGCTGGTTATCAACTATACTTTAAATTATGTTGATAATTTAAATATTGTTTAAAATACTTACGATGACTAATTGGAGCATTACGATTTGTTTAATCAAGATTTGAAATGTTATTTGATTAAATAATTTATTTATTATTTGATTTAAATTATTTTGATAAATATTAGATATTATTTTAAAGTTATTATGTTGAATTTGATTTGGATTTGGATTCATATGATTTGAATTATTTGATAATATAGAATAATACTTAAAGTTATTATGGTGATCATTTAAAGGATTGCAATCAAATTGATTTGTTTTTTAAATAATTTATTTGATTTAAATTTATGGAAAGATTTATCCATTAGAAATTCTTATCCTATTGGAATCATATCTAGCATTAATTAGATCATTTTTTATTTAAATCAAATCCTATCTAATTTAGGAGATAAATCTGAAATAAATACCTATATAAACCCGATACATCCCCCTTCTATCAGCCATAATTCGAAATTATTTTTAGTCCAATAGAAAGTCTAAAATTCGTCATTAGAATTCAGCCCCGCTTTTTAGCAGCAAGAGCAACTTGGAACGACGATATCTCCTAGCTCCGAACTCCGTTTTGCCTCCAGTTTTTTTTAAAAAAAGCGTATCGAGGTAAGGTTTCCAAAAACATATTTTAATAGACAAAATTCGTTCGGTAGATTTTTACAAAACTGTTTGGGTATCTAGTGTCCCAAAAAAATAAACGTGTTTCAGTATTTTTGCGATTTCGGGAGATTTCGGAGACGAAAATGCGATCTGTTTAGTTTTTCGGAAAGCTAATACGAAAACCTATACCTTATCCTAACTTCAAAATTTATTAAATAAATGTAATAGGTGCAGTATTAATTATAATTAGATAATAGACTATTTTCAGCATCTGAAGTTGTTCCTGCACCTTCCTCTTTGTGCGTTGTTGTTGATTCGTCGCCAGGACATCATCTTACCTCACTCGGACATCAGGCAAGACACCTTGCCATTTGCTGTTTATTTATTTTAGCTCATACTTTATGCATTATTTATTTTCTTTATGCAAAATAAACTGTGATACATGGCATAACCTGTTAGAACTTACTGTTCATTTATATTTCCTGCTGTGTATTATTTTCTTACACATTAAACTTAGATTTAAGGGACCACCTTTGTGTGTTGCATTCATGACCTTGACACATTTATTCTACGTTGTTGTGTGTCGCATATAGAACTCGGACATGCGTGATTGGCTGGCCACCAGTACGTATAAGCCGTGCGTTAGGAAATAACTGCTAATAGAATTGCATGTTAGAAGACTTAGCAGTTATGAGTTTGCATTGGACGGAAAGAACATGATTGGAAGTTGACTACCACCCTATCTATCGTAGACTCGCTCGCTACTGAGGAACGATAGGTAGACTATATGCTATAGACTCGCTCGATACTGAGGAATAGTATATGGTGTTGTGACTCGCTACTGAGGTACTGTATCGGTATTTTCTTGACTTAACCGGGTAGTCATGCGACCATGAACTGTTCTTAAAACTGCATTCACCTAGATTTGGTTAGGCACCCTTATCCGTTAGGTATGAGTACCTTTGGTTTGGGTACTTGTATCTGACCGTGGCTTGGAACAATAACTTATCGCGGATTAGTTCGTCACATCTTGTCCTTGTTTTGTTGTAGGTGTGACTTACTACTTCGATGAGAAGGTATTGAACCTTGTTGGGGTCCGGATACCATATTGGATTCATAGCATGGGAAGATACGTCACCGTGAATTAGTTTACCATCTCCTGTCCTTGTTTGGTTGGGGGGATGGTAAGCTAGTTCAATAGGTGTGTATTGGACCATGATATAATCCAACTGACTTATTTATTTGAGCAATATTTATTCAGTTTATATGGCATGATATTATGTGTCTTGTTACGTCCCTCTGGGGACCTGGTTATCTCCTCAGGTGTGTGTTCTTATCTTTCGCAGGTGCTTTAGCTCTGGCCGCGATCATCGCTATTTCTTCGAGGATGATTGCACTTGGATCGTCTTCGCTTCGCTCGCCACTCATTTCATTTCTATGTACTTTTCCTTATTTTGTTGGTAGTGGATTTGTCTCCGCCCAACATATTGTATCAAGACAAATTCATAGTTGATTATATGATACCTTTTATTCTTGTGGATGAGATTAGTTATGGTTCTACTGTATTTTACAGCTTATGTATCCATACGAGGCCCATGTACTTCGTATGAATACAGCTGGCATGTCTACGTTCCTAGTCCTACGTATTTTGGAACTGGGGCGTTACAATGGGCCAGGCTGCACATGCAGTTACAAATTGAAATATCTGTTGAGAACCATAAATCATGTTCAAATCCAAATATTTGACAAATACAAATCCCAGAATTCAAGTTCAAAACCAGAATACAAGTCCAGAAAATCCCAGAATTCAAGTCCAGAAATCCCAATATCCATCTTACAAAGCAAATATAAAAAATAACAAAAATTACAACCTGTAGTGAATGAACAAATTACAACCTGTAGTGAAATAAAAATATACAAATTCCAATCTCCCGGTTGCAATGCACAACCCGATCCAATATCAGGATTCCCACCTCATGTGATGTCAAGATTCAAAGTCAAGTGTCAAAGCCTGCATGTTTAAAAAAGAAAAACTAAAAGGAGGCTCAGAATGGCTTGTTATCATATTGTTCATCATTAAAGATGCGGTGCATCACATGCCCCTACCAAATGGCTGCAGTAACTGCCTCGCCATTGGGTACAATTAGCCAAATCATCATCGCCCATTCTTATGAAATAATTTAGTAACATTCACTACAAGTATTAAACGAAAGTATGAATGAAGTAACTCCCTACTGGCTGCAAGCCTGCAACAAGTGCCACGCCACTGGCTGCAACAAGTGCCACGCTGCCACGCCACTGGATGTATCCTGAATAAGCAATATCCAGCAATGTTAGTATAGGAACAAGTACAACCGAACAATGTATTAGTATCATAACTAAACAGGATGTATCCTGAAGGACCTGAACAAGCAATATCCAGCAGAAGAAGAGATAATAACAGGATGTATCCTGAACAAGCAATATCCAGCAATATCATAATGATAATAACATGAGAAGAAGTAAGCAGTATCCAGCAATATCCTGCAATATCATAATGATAATAGTCAAAAGAAGTAATCAGTATCATAATGACAATAACTGAATAACAGGAGAAGAAGAGATCCAGCAGAAGAAGAGATAATAACAGCAGAAGAAGAGATCGAGCAGAAAAAATCCTATACTGTAACCGATCACAACTGAACAAGCAGTATCCTGAAGGACCTGAACAAGCAGACAAGCAGACAAGTAAAACCAAATATCTAAAGGGGAGGCCAAAAGAGAATCATAAGTAAAATCTAATATATGTATCCAGCAGAGAGTATCCTGGAAATTCAAATATATGTATCCAGCAGTATCCTGAACATTCAAACAAAATATGTATCCAGCAGCACAAGTAAAACCAAATATCACCCAAATATTACAAGTGAGTAGCTCATAAGTAAAACCAGCATATAGGGGAGGCCACAAGAGTATCAAAAAGTATCCAGAATTCCAGAGTATCAAAAGAGCAATATTACAACTTGTCTTGAACCAAATATTACACCAATTTAAAAGAGCAAAGTAATCAAACCTTGCTTGTTGATGCTGATGTTGATGCCACAGCTAACTTACTCAAATCTAAATGATAAGAATAAATCAAAGAACAAGTTAAAACACAACTCTCAAATTTAAATAGTGTAATACAAATTACAACGTCCAATTTACCCATTTCAACTTTGTAGATGTCCTCAAAATCTTCTTCAATAATAGATACAATTGGTCGATCGGAAGCCCCCCTAAACCAATCTTGACAACAAATTAGTGCTTGAACAATTTTCGGAGTCAAAGAGCTTCTATATTCGTCAAGCACACGACCACCCGTACTAAATGCGGACTCGGAGGCAACTGTAGATATGGGAACGGCCAAAAGATCCCTAGCCATCTTTGAAATGATAGAAAAATGAGGGAAATTAAGTTTCCACCATCCCAGAAGATTAAAGTCATCACTGTCATCGTCGTCGTCATCATCATCTACGATACTCTCATCTAGATAACGATCAAGCTCTGATTTAGTATCACCCCCACCTAATTCCATTTTATGCTTCTTAAATTGGGCCTTCATAAATTTTTTCAATTGCAATGTATGCACCGGCTGGACTCTATCAATAGTAGTGACAGTATTAGTGCTAGTGCTACCAATTTCAGAAGTGCCCTTGTTTTTGTACTCATTGAACATGGAGTACAAGACACTTTTCACTTTCTTCTTCATGGGATCACTCTTGTCCGTACCATATAGTTGGTCAAGAGCATATTCCACGTATTCCAACTTGTGTCGTGGATCAAGAAAGGGTGCAATGAATATAGTGCAATGAATATAACCATATTCATCTTCTCAATGTCCCCCCAATACTTATCATACTTCTCTCTCATTTTATCGGCCATGTTAGCTAAGTCAAAGTCACTACTCTCTTTTGAAGAACGCAAAAGAATATCAATGGAAGTGATTTCATCAAAAAAGTTATTACAAGTGACATACAAGGAACCCGATATACGCATTGTGAGCTGATAGAAGTGTTCTAGGAATGTGCACAACCTCCTTGCATTAGACAAATCATCATCATTAGGATACCCACCGCTCTCCGCTAGCTCCACTCTAAACCACGGATCTATATATGTGAATCTCTCGAAGGCAGCTTCAAACTTTTGAGCTGTGTCTAACATCATAAATGTAGAATTCCACCGGGTGCTCACGTCAAGACACAATAGCTTCTTGCTTTGTATCTTTTCGGCTTCAACACACTCCTTAAATTTTTGGAACCTACTAGGAGAATGCCTCACATATCTTATCGCATTTCTAATACGAGAAACTGATGGAGACATTAATTTCAAACCATCAACAACTACTAGATTTATGATATGTGCAATACATCTCATGTGTAAGTACTTGTAATTAAGAATGCTATTTCCCCAATTCTGAATTTTCTTGCTTAAATAAGAAATAGCAACATCGTTAGAACTAGCATTATCAACTGTGATTGTAAACACCCTATCGATGCCCCACTCAAGCAAACAGTTCTCTACCGCTTTCCCTATGGCCTCCCCTTTATGACTAGAAATAAGACAAAAGTTTATAATTTTTTTCTTCAATTCCCAAGCTTCATTTATGTAGTGAACTGTTAGGCACATATAGTTGACCTTCTGCACTGATGTCCACGAATCCGTAGTAAGGCAGACCATTTGCTTAGACTCATTCAAGTATATTTTGAATTTACTCTTTTCAATCGAGTAAATATCAAAACAATCACGTGCCACAGTCCATCTTGATGGAATACGAAACATGGGACACGCAACACTCATAAAGTTTCTAAACCCTTCACATTTGACAAATCGGAATGGAAGCTCGTCAACAATCACCATGCGGGTCAAGGCTTTTCTTATCTCATCTTGGTTAAATTTCCAACTGGTAAGTATTTTATCGGTGCCCTTTGCATTTGGTTGCAAGTTTAGTGTTGATTGAGTGGGATCATTATTTTTTGGATTCAACGAACATGCAACCCAATGGTTTCTCACATTGCTTGTCCCGTTTAACTTACTATGACAATGGTATTCTTTTTTACAAAAGTTGCAACTAGCTTTCGGCCGAACTTCCGCATCTATTATCTTATTAAAATCTGTCCAAAACGGAGCCCTTTTCTTGGTAGGTTTTCTAGTAACCCGAAGACTCAAATTAGGATTGGAAATTGGCTCATTAGTGCCTTGAGAACTAGTTGGTGGTAGAGGAGGATCACCTTCGTGCGACATCTATAATAAAAAATGTGTTTCAAAATAAGAACTAAGAATGTAAAATTTCAATAAAAAGGAAGAAATACGCACATTGCATGAATATGAACTTGTTGCCATTGATTGGTGCACCCTATTAAACATCACATAATTAAATGAGTAACCTAAGCTACCTAACCCTTGTCTAACCCTACTAGGAAACATAGAATTTCTTGTCAAAAGATGTACAAATTATCTATGACAGTTAAGCCAACTCTAAAACTATGTAAGATAATATGGATTAAGCATCATATATGCACAAACAGTCCCAAATTAACTATGACAATCAAGCCAACTTTGAAATTAAAGCATCACATAAGCACAAACTGTCCCAAGTTATATATGAGAGTTAAGCCAACTCTGAAACAATATAAGGTAATATGGATTAAGCATCATATATGCACAAACAGTCCCAAATTAACTGTGACAGTCAATAAAACTTTGAAATTAAAGATCATATAGGCACAAACTATCCCAAGTTATATATGAGAGTTAAGCCAACTCTGAAACTATCTAAGATAATATGGATTAAGCATCATATATGCACAAACAATCCTAAATTAACTATGACAGTCAAGCCAACTTTGAAATTAAAGCATCATATAAGCACAAACTGTCCCAAGTTATATATGAGAGTTAAGCCAACTCTGAAACAATGTAAGATATGGATTAAGCATCATATATGCACAAACAGTCCCAAATTAACTGTGACAGTCAATAAAACTTTGAAATTAAAGCATCATATAGGCACAAACTGTCCCAAGTTATATATGAGAGTTAAGCCAACTCTGAAACTATCTAAGATAATATGGATTAAAGCATCATATATGCACAAACAGTCCCAAATTAACAATGACAGTCAAGCCAACTTTGTTAAAGCATCATATAAGCACAAACAGTCCCAAATTAACTGTAACAGATAGTGAGCACCATATTGTAACAATATTATGAGCACCATATAAGCACAAATTAACTGTAACAGTCCCAAACATCTAATAAGCATCATATAAGCACAACCTGCAATTTTGTAGCATTTTTTTTTACAGTATTTTTTTTCCGCAGCAGCGAGCAGCAGCAAGCAAGTAACACTGAACTGTGAAGTGTGAACACCCTGCATATTCTATACATAAAACAATATTCAAGATTTCAGCACTGGGAGGAGTTACAGTGAGACAGTAATATGCTAGAGAACCGAATATATGTGCAACGAAGATTGTACTCCTTCCTTTTGTCTTAGTTCACACACATGCAACAATGAAAGAAGAAAAAAAAGAAATTAATTATAAAAAAATAACCGAAGTAAGAAAAAAAAACAAAAGAAATAAATATTGTTAGAAATTAACAGATCTACAAATTTAGCTTAGAAATTAACAGATCTAGGTAATTACTAACCGAAGCAAGGAAAAAAATAACAAAATAAATAAATATTGTTAGAAATTAACAGATCTACAAATTTGGATTGGAAATTACCAGATCTAGGTTAGATCCCAACAGATCTAGGTTAGATCTCGACGGACCTAGGTTAGATCTCAACGGATCTAGGTTAGAACTCGATGGATCTAGGTTAGATCCGAGCAGATCTGCTACCTCCGGCTCCGGTGGCTTGATCAGGGCCTGAGTCGAAGACTGAAGAGAAGAGTCACACAACCCAGAGAGTCACGTCGTCGCGGAGAGAGGAATTAGGATTTTAGGGTTTCCTCCACAGGTGTAATGCCTGTGGTCCGTATTACGTATTTCTGGAATACGTATACGTATTTTATTCTGTATTGCATGATTCCTTGTTTAGCTTGCATCTTGGCTTGGTTATTTCTTGGCTTGGTTCGGTTCGGTTTATGTGGGTTTGGTTTGGGATTGGTTTTATATGGAGAACCCCTACCTACCACCACCTTTGATATTTATTGCCCTTTCTTCTTTCTCTCTCTTCATTACTCATCTTCTTCTTCCCCATTACTTCCTTACCTACCAGAGAGATGAGAGAGAGGTCTAGGCAAGTGCATCTTGCTTCATGGAGGAACTCCAATTTTATTACTTCATTCTCTTCCTTACTACATTATAAAACACTTTAGTACTTGGCTTTTCTAATTTCCATGGCTAGATTCTTGTAGATCTAAGTTTGCATTATTTTCGGATTTCTTGAGTTTTGATCTACTAAATCTTGTTATTTTCGAGTTTTGTTGATTCCATGTTGTAGAGAATCTCGTTCTACCCCATTTTGACCTAAGGAAGTTCGGATTTAGGCTATGGATGATGGAGTTATGGAGCTTGAGGACTTGGCTCTCATGGTGTTCTTCTTCTCTGAAATTTTGGAGAAGATGAACAGTGCTTGACTTGACCGCATGAATATTCACGCGGCAAGTGTTCTATCCAGCCGCATGACTGGAAGTTCTTGAGCCGCATGAGAGTCGGACTCACTTAGCCGCATGACTCGCCCTAATTCCCAGCCGCATAAGTTCTGAATTTCCTGAGCCGCATGGGCTCATTCCCTATCGGCCGCATATGTGCCCATCTCCTTGAGCCGCATGAACTCTAGCACTTGTGGACCGCATAGGCCCTGATCCTTCAGCCGCATGAGCACTCTTCCCTTCTGAGCCGCATAGACTCCAATGCTCATGGCCGCATAGGCTCGGTTTTCCTTCAGCCGCATGCGCCCCTTGCCCTTGCAGTCGCACATGCGCCCACCACATCGAGCCGCATGGAACTTCACTTGCCCGATCGTATATTCCTGAGTGTTAGCCAGCCGCATGAGTCCCAGTCCTTCCTGGCCGCATGGACTTCCAGCAACCCTGAGCCGCATGCGCTTTGGGCTGTTCTCTTCTAGCCGCATGAGCCTACCCTTTTCGGACCGCATATGCTTTAGCCGCGTGGCTCTTCTATAGCCCTGGATATTGATATTTTATTAGATATTTTATGTCCATTTTATATCCTTACGTCTTTTGTCCTGAACTTAAAAATCATGAATTAATTTGTGTGTTTGGAATTGATAATTGAATACGACGTGATAGTGACCCGTAGTGGTGCACTCCTGACATGATAACCTGGCATGACATGATAGTGGCCCGTCGTGGCGCACTCCTGACAAAGTACACCTGACATGATAACCTGACTTGATTTCTCGAATAGCTATTGCGACGGCTACCTGACATGACATGACCTGTATAATTGATCCTGACACCGTGGGCGATTGTGCTTGTACAAATAATCCAGTCCTGTCTTGCATCATGTCTAGGAGGGGTCTCCTGAGTACCACGGTCAGGAGTACCTACTGAAATGGACTAAGGTTAATGACTAGTATAATTCACTAGACATGAAGAGATGTTCCCCAGTTACAGGCGATCCCGTTATCCCGGCCGCAAATGTTTGGACTTGTAGCCTGCCGACGAGTAGGGCACATTTCTAGCCCACTGTCATGTGGGGCACTCTTGATTGTCACTTAAATAATTGAACTCTATTGTCACTCTAATGCATTGTACTCTCTGAACTGTCACTATAATGATTGCCTGGATAACCTGGATAGCTGCAGGGCCTGTGACTACTTGGAGCATCTCATTGCATCTTGCTAGTAACTAGGATTGTGATAACCCTAGTTAGTTAATGTAGAAAGCCGTAGGCAATGATTGGCCGTGATTGCTTGGTTGGAGTCTAGTCCAGTATAGTATTGTCTAGAATTGATTAATTGTAAGATTGTACCAGAATGATTGAATGATTGTCGCTCCAGATTGTCACTATAATGATTGTCGCTCCAGATTGTCACTATAATGATTGTCGCTCCAGATTGTCACTATAATGATTGTCGCTCCAGATTGTCACTATAATGATTGTCACTCCAGATTGTCACTCTAATGCTTTGTACTCTCCAGATTGTCACCATAATGATTGTCTCTCCAGATTGTCACTATAATGATTGTCACTCTAGAATGTTACTTGACCTAATTTCTTATATTTATCTTGCCGATAAATGGTGAGAGAAACCAAGTTCCGTTCAGACGAAGGATTACAACCCCG
The DNA here is from genome assembly GCA_029216955.1 of Iris pallida. Lineage (NCBI taxonomy): Eukaryota > Viridiplantae > Streptophyta > Magnoliopsida > Asparagales > Iridaceae > Iris > Iris pallida. The sequence goes on from JANAVB010033019.1 coordinate 2,926,724, forward strand.
GTCCTTGTTTGGTTTACGGGTTGTAACCTGGCTATCTGAATAGTCCCATGGTTATCTCATCGTATATCATCCTGTCATGCTTTCTTTCCATATGTCCTGTCTTTTAGTGATTCTATGCAAGATTGTCTTTTATAATTACCCATCATGCTTTTTCTTAAACTACTGCCTTTTATGTAATTGTATTCTTGTGCTATTTGCTGGTTTTAGTTCCTAAGTGAAGCCTCCTTTGTGGCACTTGCTCTTTCTGGGGTCTGACCCAGCTGGTTTTGTATGGCCAGATACCGGAGCAGCACCAAAGGATCTCCCTGCTTTTCAGCCCGATGGTGGTCACCAGGCGTAACCAGGGCAACGAGTGGGTTTATTTTTGCTCTCCCACTCTATTGTAAAATTATTCTTTTGAGGCGTTTAGCCACCGAGCAAGTGTTAGCTCGTTTGCAACTTTATTTACTGTCTGCCTACGGGCTGTAAGCATGATTGGCAACTCGAGGTTGATCATGTATGACTTAAACTCTTGCTAGTCCTTACATTTTGTACGACTAGCTTCATGATCATCTGGATATGTAATGTTTGGGATGCCTTACAATTGTATATTTGGTGATATGATATCTTGTGATTATTATTAGTTGGTTGAGATTGAGACAATAGGCTATTTTATGACCTTAAGAGACTGATGGATTGTAGTGAAACCCTCACATATCTAGACAGCCGTGACCGTATAGCGGGGTGGATTCCATTCCGTTATACGTAGCTGGCTATGTCTGCCCCCGCTCTCCAGTATTCTGGTTCTGGGGCGTGACAACAGGTGAGATAACTCAAAGAATGAGCATTAGCTTCTGAGACTGAGAGAATGGATTAGGGTTTTAGGAACGAAGGAGAGAGAGGAATACGAATTTTAGGGTTTTCCTCCACAGGAAAGTGTAGAGAACTCGGAGAGAAGTGAGAACGAGAGAAGGAGCGGAGCGGCGGTAAGAATGAAATGAAGGAGAGAGAGAGTAGATTTTAGGGTTTTTTTTATATAGGTACTCTGGTTTTTTGGTAATTTTGATAAACGGTTTACGGGTCGGTTCGGGATCCGTTTGGTAAACCCGTTAACCGACCCGTTAACCGTTATATTGATTCTGGATAACCGATATCTGACCCGTTTAAAAATAAACCGATCCGATTTCCGTTATCGGGTCGGTTCGGGTCGGTTTGCGGTTTTTAAACCGCGAATTGCTCACCCCTAGCTGATAGACCAAAAGATCTTAAATGAAAGTCATTTTTGGATGATTTATTAAAGAATCTTTTCACCTCTCTTGATCTTTTAAATAGAAAAAAAAATATTACATGATAAAAAAATTAGATCATACTTGCTCGTATTGTTCGTGGATGATCACACGTGACACGTCCGTGAGCTTTTGTGTGATAGAACTACGTGCTAGTCTAATTTACTAGAGTAAGAGATGAATTCTCATGTGAATTACAGGCATCTATTTATAATATCCAATGGCTAGTAGATGGTTACAAGATATGATTACATAATCTCAAATAGATAAGAATATGAGACATTTAGTTTAGGATCTCACATATACATGAATAACATGGTTTGAGTCTCGAAATTGACCGATATTAGAGTTTTAGATAAGAATATCTCCATCTGTCGGTTGAGCACAACAACCAGTTAGTTACAAGTAAGTATAATGCAATTTACATATTCCTAATTAATAAATATACTCCTTCTCCTTTACTGGGTAAATCAGTAATCATGCTGTCGGCCTGATAATTCATGCATCCCATGCTTATTGACTGTGGTCCTCTATACTCCTCTATGTGCTTAAAATGATAAATTTTGGATTTGTTAAACTATTTTTTTTCCCAATAGAAATGTGGATTTCAAACTTCCAGGGACCATATTGCGAGCTATAGCAAATGAGAATTTCCAATTAACTAGGGACTATGTTGTCAAATAAAAACATTTCATTTCCACGAGCGCCAAATTTACTTCCATTCGAAAATTTTCGCACCCCTCACACTCCGAAACCCTAGAGTTTCCGCTATGGCGAAGAAGCTCCGGTCATTCACCGACTCCTCCGCCGACGAGATCCTCTCCGCCGCCCCAGCCCAATTCTCCACAAAATCAGGAAAGTCCTCTCTCAAAGCCCTAATCTCCACTCTCCCCCCTTCCTCCCTCCTTGTCTCCTCCCTCCCTCCCGCTCTCCACCGGTTCGTCTCCGAAACCCTAGATTCCTTCAAGAGCTCCACCCATGGCGGCGGAGTCGACCGCTCCCCTCCGCCGAAGCGCTCTCGCCGGTCCTCAAGAACCAAGGACGAATCGCGTTCCGACAAAACCCTAGATCACCTCAAAAAGCTCCAATCTTTTGCCTACATAGCCCAATTGATGCTCTCCCACCCCAAGAAACCCTTTGCCTCCTCCGACCTCCTCCCGGTGCTTCGGTCCCTCCACGACAGCCTCGTGCTTTACGAGTCCGATCCCACTCTCCTCTCCCAGGTCGCCAACCTCTGTGAGCAATGGTGGAAGGAGGACCTCCCCGGTAAGGAGAGCTTGATCTCCCAGTCGCTCCCGTTTTTCCTGTCGAAGTCGCTCTCTCAGGGGAAAAAATCCGACGTCAAGAGGGTTTATGCCCTCCGGGAGGCATTCAGTTTGTTCGATTATGTCGATGAGAGCATTGACGACATGAGGCTGTTACTCATCCGTTGCGTTATTGCGCCGGTGTATCTGAAGACCGATGAGGGGAGAAAGTTTGTGGCTTTCATGGTGGGATTGAACGATCGGCTCGCGAAGGAGGCCCTGGCGTTGATTAAGTCACAGATACCGTTCGGGAGGAAGTCGGTGTTGGAGGCTTACGCGGAGATTCTTTTTAGGGCGTGGAAGGGGTCGGAAGGTTCACTGAGGGAGGAGATTGAGGACGAGTTTGTCCAGGGGCTGATTGATGGGGCAGTTCATGCGAGCTCAAAGCAGCTCGCCGCATCAGTCCGGAAAGTCCTGGGGGGATTTGTTGAGCAGAGGGCAACAGATGGTGTGGAGAAGCTCCTCTTCAGACTCTCGGAGCCGTTGCTTTTCCGGTCCCTTCAGGTGATTATGTAGTGAGTTTGGTTTAATATTCAGATTTGCATTGGTATGTACATTTTGGTAGTTAAGTCACTTTAAACACCAATATAAGATAGACCACTGAGAATTGTGTGACATCCTAGGAAGCATATACACTTCAAAAAGCAGTGCAATGACTGTATAATGTCATATCGGACACCTATTGGACACTACAAAATGTTAGGAGTGAGCGTTCGGTTTCAACCGAACCGAAATAGTGAAAACCGAATTAAGTTAAATTTCTAAAAAACCAAAACCGAAATCGAACTGAAATAGACAACCGAAACCAGTGGCGTAGCCAGGATTTTTATGTAGGGTGTGCAAGTCTTACTAATAAAAAAATAAAAAAATTATAGTAAACACGGAGAATAATGACGATCCGTTGACGGTCTTAGAACTGGACAAAATTACGTCGTAGGACAAGTTCATCGGAACACATCCAAAGACACATGTCTTATCGCGATCTGAATTGTGCACGGAAAATAATTGTAAATTTTCTAAAAACTTTGATATGGTAAAATTCGACGAATACGGGCCAAATTTGTCGAACACATTTGACGAATTTGAGTTCTGTCAATTTTCACGCATCGACTATGGCCGAAGGCGCCTTTCGGTGCAATAGGTTCGTGCCAGGATCGCTCAGATCAACAGAACGCTACCCAACCCACGATTTTTAGTTAAAACATAAATATTCAAGTAACTCACTTCAAGCCACAGGACGACTGATCAAATGATGGAGAGTAGCAAAAGTGACAGTAACAACGGTCTTTGCTTTCTTAGTTGAATGGGCATACATGAATGTTGCATCAGGTTCAAATTGAGTATGATGCTTACTTGTGGTCTTTATGTTCTTAGTTGTTTCAATTGGATTGTAAAGTTACTTTGCATATCCACATTTGTCCTATACTAAGAATCACCGATACTTTAAGGCCTTGTTTGGTTCACGGATTTAAGGAACCATGAAAAGAAAGTTGTTCCTTTCCTTTGCTTGGTAGCCACAAACTTGGGAATCAATTTCCTGACAAGGGAAAAAATTGGGGGGAATATGGTTCCACTCATGACCCATGGGATTGATTTTCCCTTCTCCTTTCCCAACATTTATTACAAAAATTATGACAAAAGTAACCATGTGATATTGCTTATTTTACCATTAATGTTATTTTTTATAATATTAAATTTATTTTCAAAGGTAAGGATATTATTGGAACATTGCTATATTTTTGCTTTCCTTTCATGCACCAACCAAACACTGTAAAGGAAATCAAATGGTCTTTCCTAGGTAGTTTCCTTGTTTTACCAAACAACGGAAAGGAAATGTGAAAGGAATCTTATTTTTCCATTTCCATGGAAAGTACAAGGGAATTCATTTCCTTTCCGTGAACCAAACGAGGCCTAACAACGACCCTTGGTACTTACCCCATATTTGTACTGCTCAGCTATATCTTATTAAGTTTCGGCTACATCTACAATTCCACCACTTGAATATAGACTTGGCATGGCCCTATAAGAAAAAGTACAATTATATATATATATATATAGTCAAGACTTGGTACTCAAGTGGCTAGAGTGGAGACATAAGACCCGAGAGAGCGGTGTTCGAATCCCGGTAGGAGCGATCATGACAAACAATTACCTTTTCCAAAAAAAAACTATATATATAAAAAATAAAAATAAAAATTTTAGGGGGCACAAGTGCGGCCCCTCGAGACCAACTGGCTATGCCCCTGATCGAAATCAAACCGAATCGATTCGGTTTGTTTGGTTGGACTATCTTTATTGTTTATAGGCCGGGCACAAAGTTGAGATTTTTGTTAAATTATATTAAAAATATAGAATTTTTATACATACGTTTCTTGTATTTCAAAATTGGGTCCAAAGTTGGATTAGTTTTAAATTATCAAAGTTGGACTTTAAAATACATACAATGTAATTGTTGTTTTCAAAATATACACAAAAAATACACACTAATCATAAAATATGCATAGAATTGAGGGTATTTAATAATTGCACAAGTCTTATTTGGTTTTGGACCGAACCGAAATCTAAAACTGAAACCCAAACATGAATAAGGAATTTTAGTATTTTTAAAACCGAAACCGAACTAAATCTCTTATTTTGTTCGGTTCGATTCTCGGTCCAAAACCGAATAATGCTACCCCTACAAAATATACTAGGGCATCAAAAAATTTGGTGTTATATTAGTTTCACCATGTCAACATGTTGTATTCATGTCTGTGCAACATAAATTACATCCATTACTATGTTTGAGTATGGGATATTAGCAGTAATCATTGAAATCCCAATGGTAGATGGTCAGGTTTCATTGTTCAATCATCTCAACAAATTTAGAACTTGATGAGGTAAAAATCCTTGAATTTGTTTCCTGCCCTATATAGTAGGCTCCTTAGTTCATTGGTGAAATAACACAAACTTCTCATTTTGTATTAAGCATGCATGTTCTTCTTAGTTGTATGTTGAGTTAGTAAGAAAATAGTACAAGGTTAAGTTGTTTTAACAGAAAGGTGCCTAGATGGAGGTCATGAATAAGAGATAATTTTTATATCAACTCAAAATACTGGTTAACTTGGACCTGACAGTATAACAATGAGTATGAACCTCTTTAAGGTGAAAACATTATGCTTAATAATCCCTTCCTATGTTGTCCAACTACTACGCTTCCTCAGTTTTTCTTTCCATATTCAATTCATGGTAGTCAAAGGCGTGCCTCGTAGTAAGGCGCAGTAGCTGCGCCTCACATTTCACTAGGCGGGACAACTTTCTCCAGGCGCACCCAAGGCACACCTTTGAGCAAGGTGCAACCAAGAAAATGTGCGCCTAGGTGCGCCTTATTTATTTATTTATTTTTCAAAAAAATTTGAGATAGGAATATATCTTACCTTATACAAGTGGGAGAGATGTAGTCCTTGCCACGGTTGCCAAAGTTGGCTACAGTTGAACTGAAAAAACTAAAATTTACTAAAAGCATGGTAGGAGGAACATAAATGCTTATTAGTTCTGTTGACTGCTACTGTTGTTTTGCTAGTTCACTTGGTTATGTTTTAACATTTTTTTGGTTTTAATATGTTATTTGGTTTTATTTCGTACATTACTAATTTGTTTATCTATGTATATTTTTATTCTTTTTAACTTTTGCGTCTCACTTCACTAAGAGGCGCGTCTTAGGTGCGCCTTGCGCCTCGGACGATATTGACCATTTGCGTCTTGAGTGCGCCTTTGACTACCTTGATTCAATTTCATGCATTAGACTTTGAGAGGGCACACTGTTTATGTATCCATATTCAATTACATAAATTGATTATGTATCTCTCCAGTTGTTACTAACGTGGCTATCAACCAAACCAAATCTTGGAACATTTAGTTTCGGATCACAACTCGATAAGACTTTGCTCGTACATATTTTGGTGAGCCTAAAGACTTTAAGCAACATTTTTATGGTCAAAATTGTATAAGGCTGATGCTTTTATGCCGTTGGTATGCTGTCTATCATGCCATGTGGGTTCCGAAGATTAGATGATTGGGTCAGTTATTTCCTTACCGGTATGTCTCACGTTCTCAACATATATAGGCGATCTTGGTCCATCACTTTGGGGAAGGACAGATGCATCCGTGATTGCTGTGAAAGGCTTCTTATAGTTAGGTTTTGGTTTGTTTTCATCCCATTTTTAACTCTTAGCTAATACTGTGCATTTCTTCTGTCATCAGCAAACAGCAGAACATTGATCAATAATCTGTTTTACTCTGGAATCATTTTAAATTCTATTAATTTGAACAAAGTGCACTGAGATAAATGCATCAGTCGGGTAGTTTATTAGTTTGAGAATTTAGTTGTGTAAATCCAATGCTTGCTTACACTTAACCTATCCACATTCTTGGTAGCATGGTTTTTTCTAGCTTGACTTGAGGTGAGAGATACCATTTAACTAGTTAACTGTTTGAGCAGCTAAGCAGTTAGACTGCTTATCATATTTTCTGAGACCTAAGTAGACTCTTTTGACAGGGGTGAGAAGATCAATACTTCCCAGTTTCTTTAATTGATTCTGCTTCTTGTGGAGCAAGTATGGAACTTTGCAGTGATTGCTATAAAGCTGATTACCATGTATTTAGGATTTAAGCCTTTTTTGGGGGTCATGTTTGATGCTTTTCCAATTTAAAATTAACTGAAAGACCCTATTGTTAAGTTGTATACTCTTTGTTGTTACATACAACCATTGGCATGTTTTATTTATCGTGTGACTGTGCAGGTTTCTAATTCTAATGTCCGTCAAAATGCATTGCACCTACTCTTGGATATATTCCCACTTGAAGATCCGGACTCCTCGAAAGCAGCTAAAGATACCTTGCTTGATAAACAGTTCTTTTTAATGGAGAAACTGCTTCTAGATGACTGCCCTGAAGTGAGAGCAGTTGCAGTTGAAGGGTCATGTCGCATTCTAAATTTGTTTTGGGAAGTTATTCCTTCTTCAGTAATAACAAAACTTTTGGCAAGAATTATTGATAGCATGTCACATGATGTATGCAATGAGGTGAGGCTATCAACAGTGAATGGACTTATTTATCTGCTCGATAATCCACAGAGCCACGAGATAATGAAAGTTCTTCTTCCAAGATTGGGTTGTATGCTTTCTGATCCTGTTCTTTCTGTTAGAGTCGCTACTACTGATCTTCTCTTAGCTGTTCGGGATATCCGTACTTTCCAATTTAATAAGGTAGGTATTCTCAAATATTTTCTTCCATTGCTTGTCATTATATTTTGTATATGCTTACAAGTTCATTAACTTTTTAATTTTTCTTCCAGATCGCGAGTTTAGATGCTCTACTATCTTCCCTTGCAAATGACCACTGCCGTGTTGCCCAAAAAGTCACCAGACTGCTCATTCCTTCTTATTTTCCATCAAAGATGAGTTTAAAGGAAGCATGTGGTCGCTGCATTGCACTCTTAAAACGTTCACCTACTGCTGGGGCAAGGTTTTGTGAATTTGCTTTATCTGAGGGTTCATCTCCAAAGTCTCTTATGGACCTTCTCCGAGTTTGTGTGAGTTTGGCCCTTTCACCGAAGAACCTACATCCTGATCAGATTGATGGATTATTTGTTGCTTCAGCCAATATTTGTCGCAGCTTAGCTTGTGAGCCATCTATGAAGACAGCATTTAGGGAGTTGTTTTCAACTACAAAATTGAAGTGCTTGTTCAGTGCTGCCGCTTCACTGCGTGCCAAAATTGCTGTCTTAACAATTGCTTCCCTTGCTTCTTCTGATGAATTAAGTGGATTTCGAAACAACTGTATTGTTTCAATAACAAGTTTTGTGGGGCTTGCTGACAACATTGAAAACCAAGCACTAGTAAGGGAAGCTCATAAATTGATTCTTTCTCACGGTTGGGTAGACGAACTGTTTGGAGCATTGACAAGTGTTTTGCAATCACTTGCTTCTGGTTTTCTTGGCCAGTTCGATTTGGAAATCCCCCAGAGAGAGCTACAACTTTTGAAGAAGAAAAGAGTTAAATTGCCCACAAAAACTTCAGTGAGATTAGATAAAGTATATGGAAAAGTAACAGCAAATTCTAGCAAAGCTGTGGAAGATTTATCTGTTGCATCAGAAGCTGCATGGCAGTTGAAAGATTTGCTAAGCAATGTAGAAGCAAGAAATTCATTTCTTAAATCTCCAAATTGTGAAATTGCAATTGCTTCTTTAAGAATCATTTCTCAAGTGAGTATTGAGCAGTGCATGCATTGGGACCTCTTGGACATGTCAGCCATAATGGCATACACAGCGTTGTCCTTGCACATGTCTCTTCAAAGTGTTGATGCAGCTAGTGGCAGCAAGAACAATGCCGGACAGAACAATAGTTTGCCTCCAATGGTGAGCCTTTGCACAATTCTACTTACTGACAAATACACCCCCACACAAAGTACACATGCACTCAAACAATTATCTGTGTGAATTGGATATGTAAAGGTATGTGTAGTATTAATTATGACATGTCTCCTTAATTTTGTAGTCTTCAGAGAGGATAAAGGATTTGTTGGCTAACTCTTATGACAAGTCAGATTTCTATGTGTTATACTGGTTTGGAGGCTTGAAATGCATGTTGCTATTTCTCGCCCAAAATATTACGAGGTGAAGTTTCACAGTTTTCTGCTCATCAGTATGGTAAATTTATTGAAGTTATTAGTATGGAGCATACTTTACAGTATCGGCCAATACCGATACGGTTTGGCATGTCCCGATCCGATACCGACCGTTGCTGATACTAACCGATACTCACCGAAACCAACGTTGGGGAACTCTTTCCCAGTCAATTCAGCAGAGACAATTAAACAAAAAAGACCAATCAGCAAGGGCGTAAAAGCATAGTAAGGTTGTAAAATCATATAAATAAAGAAAACTTATTTATCGTAGGTAAACCAACAAGCAAGGGAGGCAATTAAATTTCAAAACTACTAAGAAACAACACAATAAATACTCAAAATTATGCCTAAATGTACAAAACAAATTCTAAAATTTTAAAAATTCAGAATAATTATTGTTTTCCGATACAAAAGAAAAATGATACTCTGATCTGAAAATGCTGATACTACTGCTGATACCGATACTTATAGGAAGGGTCCGATTCTGATACCGATATCGAAAACCTTAGTATGGAGTACTTCTATGCCCCTAGATGAATGGGATGAGGGGTGGGTTTCTCTTTCTGTGCCTATCATATATGACTTAGGGTCGATTCAAGGTTCAAGTGGCATATTATGCTGTGACTTCAGAATTGTGTGTGTGTGTGTGTGTGTGTAAGGAATAGAAGTATTTTTGAAGGATTGCAGTAGGGGTCGTACATAATATCGAGGCAGATGTAATCATGATATGAAGGATGCGATGTATTCATACGTTTCACTATGAATAAAGTATTACCTTTTCCTATATATATATATATATATATATATATATATATATATATATTCCAGTCCCTTATTCCTTATTCGATAGTTTATTGGCTCAAAATTGGTTTTTGTTCTTTGATGGCTCTTTGTCTGGGGTAAAGACAACACTAGAAAGTTGGCTCCTTAGAGCATGACAACATATTCTAAAGCAGTTTCTTTTTTTTACAATAAAATGTGGTCCAAGGAGGGTGTATGATACAATCTGTTAAAACTTGGCTGCTCTCTTGACAAATCAAGTGCCCCCTCACTCCTAAATTTATAAATTATTTGTAGGTTTTTGCGGCACTTTGGAGTTTGGATGGATGCCTTTGCTGATTTAGTGCTCTAAATCTGCTCTCAACGATTTCATATTGAAGTATCGAGATTACTGTTGAACATCATTGATGGTAAAGTGGAAAATTATAGGACTGGAATTTGGATGAACAATAAGAAGTGCAAAGGCTAATATTAGATGAGAAAATGGACTTTTTGATTTTTTACATACAATTCATGTGTAGATGGAAATGGGGCATGAAAACCGAAGGACTCGATCCAAACCAAATCCAGGATTTTAGGATTTGTATCCATAAAGTTGTTAAAATATGGTTCCTTAGCTTATCAGTTAGGGTATGGATCCTGGTAACACTTTCGATCCCTTATTGGGTGCTTGATATGAATCCCTAAGGATTGAAACACGCTACCTCCTAACTGACACTCGTTTGTATATAGTTTAATTTCTTACTCAGATAAATCCATCCCCATCCCATTCTAGGTGAATTTGTATATGACTCACTGTATCATGTTACAAGTTGCTAGTTACCTTTATGTTGGGAATAAAATTATGAGAAATTAAAAATGATTCATACAATTATATAATGCGAATATTTATTATTTGATACTTAAAATTGATATTTAAACATATAAAATTAGGATAATCTCAACCTGAATCAGAAAGTTACAGGGTTTAAATTTGGCTACGTATCTACGTCAAGGTTGTGAAAGGCGCTAGTCGGGCGGGCACCTTCCGCCTAGCGCCTAGCCCGCCTAGATCTAGGTGGTTCAAAAAAATAAAAATAATCCGAACAAATCTACTAAAAATTGCAGAAAAAATCTATAAAACCTCAAAACATGCATAGTCGGACGTCAGGGGGACTAGGCGGACACCTAAGCGGACATCGGGCGGACACCCGACGCTTAGCGCCTAGGCAGCCTATGCGGCCGCCTTTTAGAACAGAGATCTACGTGCATATTTCTTGTGGATGTAGACCTGCATATAGACCCAACCCAATTTGTCACTCAGTCCCCAATTTGAATGTCAACACGAGGCAACCTGCATGATTTGTGTGGTCTAGTGTTTAGTTTTATATGTCAGTGTTTATTTGCAAGTTCTAAGACAAGTGCATATTTTATTTGACTTGATGCAATGTCAAGTTGATCCTACATGGTTTCTAATCCTTGCTTTCTTCAACCATAATTATGATCTCAGGCTTTTGACTTTTTTTTTGCTTTATGTATTTCACTGGAAGTTCAATACAGTTTATAATAGCTTTATAATGTATCTCGACTCCAAAAGGTCTACAAGACCATTGAGTTGTAAACACCTTTGGTCCCTTGACTTGAAGGACTAGATTACACAGGGCTTAATCAGGAAAAGACGATCTTTGTTAGGGACTGTTTGGTTGCCAGTAAATGGTGTTGTTGCAGCACTTATGCCTATTCCAGCATTTGTTTTTGTTGTAAGTAGAACACTTATTGCAACAAAAGTTGTATTATTTGCACCAGATCCTACCAAATCCTGCAGGCATTTGTTGCAGCCAAAATTGGCTGCAACTTCGATTACAGCAGCTTTTGCTGCATGGAATCCCCATTTACAGGCAACCAAACTGCCCCTTAACCGGAAACCTGGAAAAGTATACAATATAACTAAGATTACTGTAGGTCTTTGTTAAACTATCATGCTACCTTTATATTTCTACGTTTACTACATGGTTTATCTCAACCGTATAATGAAATATTACACTTATCTAACTCCTGCAGTGTCTTCAAGTTAAAGTTGCGAATACGATTCTATCTTGTCTTCCGTAAGCAATAATGAATCATCTTAAGTTGGCCAGTTCTTAAGGGTTGAGCAAATCCTAACGCTATTAGTCTCATTTCCAAACTAGTGTAATGTTTTTACCTCTTTTTTTTGCATCATTTGCTTCTCGCCTCCGTTTCATTTTAAAATGGATATCAGGGACATTCACATATAAGGATGCAATTCTGATCGGTTTATGTTTGTTACTTGTGAGAGAAAAATAAGAAGATTATAAGCCCCATAAATTTTAGGGCTGAACTAAAAACTTAAAAAGTACCTGGATCTATATCCACATCGACAATTGAGCATAGTTTGCAGTATCGGCTGATACCGATACGGCTGGACATGTCCGGATCCGGCATTGACCGATACTGTTATTGACGGATACTGACATCAGGGGTATCTTTTTCAATCAATTTGGCAAAAGGAAAAAAGAACGAAAAAGATCAATCAACAAGAGTGTAAAAGTATAGTAAGGGTGTAAAAGTATGTAAAAGAAGAAAACCTATCTATCGCAGGTAAACCAATCGGCAAGGATGAATACTATTTCATTTAATTCCAAAATTACTAAGAAACAACATATGAAAACTTAAAATTATGCATATATATATATATATATATATATATATATATATATATATATATAGGCGCGGATCAAAATCCCCGCGGGGGAGCCCCACCCCCCTGCACCATCGGATCGAGGGGCCCGCATGGGCCCCCCGCGTGCGCTCGATCCAATGATCGTGGGCGACGGGGCTCCCGATCCGGACCCTATATATATATATATATATATATATATATATATATATATATATATGGGGAAGGGGATCGGGAGCCATGTCGCCCTCGACCATTGGATTGAGCGGGCGCACGGGCCCCACGCGGCCCGCTTGGTCCAACGGTGTAGGAGGGACGGGGCTCCCGTGCACGGGTCTTTTGATCCGCCATATATATATATATATATATATATATATATATATATATATAAGTATGTGTTTTCTGATACCAAAAAATCCGTTACTCCGATCCGAAAGCGGTAACCGCTGATACTCTACCGATTCCGATACTCATAGGAAGGATCCGATACTGATACTGCGAACCTTGCAATTGAAGTTATGTGATTGTTCTGTAGAAAAGTTGGAACACTACGTAACTCAGGATAAGCCTTATTGGAGTTTCAGACTTTTAATTTCAACGATCAAACTCAATACTTTACTTTCAAAATCCTGTTAGTGTTACTGTTCAATCATGCAGGCACTACCCTGCCTAAGCATCTTAGAGGGTAAACGGTATAATAGATATTTTAAGTCTGGGAGTCTGGTCAGTTGCCTGTCATTTGTATGTCAATCGATGTAATAATGTCTGAGACAACATTCTTGTTCTTGGGATTCCTGATTAAATTACTCTATACTAGTAAGAAACAGCACCGTGCTGGGGAGAAAAGTAGCATAACCCCCTTGGTCTACTAACCAATATTCCACTTGAGATTGTGGAAGTTTTGTTTTTCTTATATCCATTCTGTTCTGTTCTGTTTCATTGCTGGATTGATACAAACTGTACTGGTAAATTACTTGTTTAACTAATTTAGACCTCTTTGTACTCATGAGTGATGATATTTGCTTGTTTTTCAGCTAGATGATTCCTTGTGCCACTTACTCAATTGTGCCGAGAGGCTCTTTGGTGAGATTGACAGTAACAACTCATGTCCTAGGCCGAAGAATGAAGAGGAGACTACAAAGCACCAGAAATCTAAGCGCAAGGAGGTTCCACTAAGCACACCAATTTCATCCAAAGGTATGTAGACATGTTATAGGACAAGCATTAGGAGAAGAAAGCATGGTACTATTCTGTAGTAGGTAGAAGTTCAATGCCAAAGCTTATGAGGCTCCATGCGACACAAAGATGGTGGTGTCTGATTTAACGAGACTCCATGTAACAAAAACACAAAGAGGCTCCTGGCTCCACCAAGCACGCTGAAAGCAGCCCGAGATGATTAGACATGTTTTAGAAATCAAGCATTAGGAGAAAAAAGAGAGTACGGTTCTTACCCAACAGAAAGTGAAAGTTTCATACCTGATTTTGAGTGTGAGACACCACTAAGATTGAGGGTCTTATTGTTGAGTCCCATAAAGATTGCACTGCAAAATTATGAGGCAGTTCATTTGATATGCACACGCACACACACGTAATCCTTAGCTGATTTGGTTGTTAAATACCTACAATTGGTTACTTGTGTATTTATCACATTGTCTTCTCTTAAATTCAGGTGGTGAGCTAAAAAATACTCTCTCGGAATCAAAAGCAAAGCAAAATGTGATAAAAATGGCTGCTTCCATTTTCAGATTTATTGCTGATGCTGCAACCATTGGATTTAGCACCCATAATCACTTACGGTGTTTGAGGTTTGCATCAGCTTATGTCCGATATATACTCTCATCCACCAAAAGTCAGCAGGATGGTCGTTCACCTTTTAAGGAAGATGATCAAAAGGATGTACTAGTATATCTTAAGTGCTCCATTACATATGCATCCAAGTTACTTCATTTAGTGCTAACAAGCTCCAGTGACTCTTCAGCACCAGCAAGAGAAGCCTCCTATCTTGCCAATGACCTCCTAGATCTCATGGCCTCTCTTGAATCTGATCTTGGCTCAAGGTATGCTTCTCATGTTATTACTATTGTTCAGCCATGGCTGCCTGTTCTTGTACTTGGGTTGGGTGCAACCCAACTTATTAAGTCAACACAAGAGGAAGGTACATCAAGTCTAGGTGCATTCGGTGGGAACCATTTCCCGTTATGGCTTGCTGTTCTGGGCAAGGCTGAGCTATACGAATGCACTGAGCTCAGCAACGAGGAGCAGGATGATCAGATTCTAGAGCACGAGGACACAGTGTTCAAAAAGCTTATGGAGTCTGTGGTGGCTCTGTTAAAGAAAGGAAACACGAAGGTTCTGGATGCAGTTGGCCATGTTATTTTATCAGCTGTGTTGGTTGGACTGGAAAGGGAGGACTTCGGCTTGGCCTTAGGCCTGCTGCATTTTACCTGTGTGAAGTTGCTGAGTGAGGAATATACATCCTGGAAAGAACTCGAATATATGCCTAGTTCATTGAAGGAGATTTACATATTGTTAGAAAGAGAGCTAGGAGAAGACAGTTCTACTGATGATGGAAGGCACTTTCTAGAAAGTGCCAGGGAACTGCTTCGATCTTTCGCCATGGATTTGGATTGAAGAATTGCTGGTGCATGATCTATCCGTGCAGACTTCTTGAGAAGACTGGAAATGTGAGTTGTGTATGTCATTCAGATTCACTTCCTTTTGTATAGTTTTGTACACATTTTATCTTTGTGTGAGGAGCAAAGTTATTCCTGAAAAGGTATCATAATCTTTGTGTGAGGAACAAATCTTCCACATTAAATTATGAGGGTGATAGCATTTTGATGGAAAGCATAATGAATTTGCTAATACAAATTTGTTTCCTTTGTTCGTTTCAAAGTTGGAAATTAATATACATCCATTTGTAAAGAATTTACAACTACCAAATAGGATTATACGAGCACTAAAATTTTAGAAACATCTCTATGTTGGTTTATCTCAGAGAAGGGCAATAGAGCAATTGACACTTGGTCTTGTAAAAGCACAATTTTAACCAATTTATGTTTATACTACTTATCATTAACCAATATATAATTTTTACCATACAAATGTTTGAACTTCAGCATCTGACTGCGGAACTTAATTAGCCTGATTGCCCCGTAGAAAGAAAACCTATTAAACTGACAACAAATTCTGTAATACTAGCTTTGGTAACTTTAGTTACTCAGATAGTGTCTATTATGTTTTTTGGATGATTTGTAAGTGGTATTAAAGTTTTTTTTTTTTCCTTTCTCTATGGCAACTTTAGGGACTCTTTGGTTGTAGAAAAGTGGATTTGTGTAAGCATAAGTTTTGATTTTTAAAATGTTGTTTAGATGGTCGAATTGGAAGTGGAGAAAAAATGAGTTTGGTTGTTTGGATGTTGTTGAAAGTGGATGGTTTTTGAAAGCGGATGTTGCTTATACATAAATAATTGTCATTTAAATCTAAATATTGCAATATAAATTTCTGGAAATTGCTGAGAAACCCAATTTCGGGATGGACTTTTATGAAATGCCCACCTGCTGGATGAGTTTTATGAAATGCCCAGAATTAAGTATTTTCACGTTAAATATTCCAAGATTTCCTTTTAGATGCCACCCGCTGGAAACTGCTATTTTTATAATACCGAAACTACCCCTCCGCGCGAATTGGTCATCTATATGTATTTGAATTCAAAAAACTCAGATCTGGATTGCGATTTTCGTCTTCTTCTTCTTTATGAAAAATCTGAATTCCATTGCTCTCATCTTCAGCAGAGATCGCAAAGATCGTTCGTAGTTCGGTGTGCTTTTCTTCGGTCGAACTCAGATCATCGCTCGTCATCATCATCACCATCATCATCATCATCTTCATCGACGTCAATTGTGGAGAGAAGATCTTTCTTCTTCTTTTCCATAAGAATTATCATCGCTTTGAAAGAAGAACGAAACTCTTTATTCCTGAAAAAACTAAATTACACGGAGAATGGCCATTCTCCTACGTTTTAACACTGGAAATGACCATTCTCCGTGTAAATTAACACGCTGAATGCCATTCTCCGTTTTATTTAAAACGGAGAATGACATTCTCCGTGTTTCTAACACGGAGAATGGCCATTCCCCTGCGTTTTAACACTGAAATGACCATTATCCGTGCTAAATTACACGGAGAATGACTATTCTCCGTTTTATTTAACACGGAGAATGACCATTCTCCGTGTAAATTAACACGGAGAATGCCATTCTCCGTTTTATTTAAAACGGAGAATGACATTCTCCGTGTTTCTAACACGGAGAATGGCCATTCTCCTGCGTTTTAACACTGAAATGACAATTCTCCGTGCTAAATTACACGAAGAATGACCATTCTCCGTTTTATTTAACACGGAGAATGACCATTCTCCGTTTTATTTAACACGGAGAACGTCATTCTCCGTTTTATTTAAAACGGAGAATGTCATTCTCCTGCGTTTTAACACTGAAATAACCATTCTCCGTGCTAAATTACACGGAGAATGCTATTCTCCGTTTTATTTAACACGGAGAATAACATTCTCCGTTTTATTTAACACGGAGAATGGCATTCTCCGTATTTCTAACACGGAGAATGGTCATTCTCCTGTGTTTTAACACTGGAATGACCATTCTCCGTGATAAACTACACGGAGAATGGCATTCTCCGTGTAAATTAAGACGGAGAATAGTCATTCTCCGTGTAATTTAGCATGGAGAATGGTCATTCTCCGTGTAAATTATGACGGAGAATGTCATTCTTTAAGACGGAGAATGACATTCTCCGTGTTACTAACACGGAGAATGACCACCCTCATGCGAAATTAACATTTTTCGTGTTCTAACACGGAGAATGACCATTCTCCTGCATTTTATGGTCAGCTGAAACTTTGGAGAGCCATAACTTTTGACTGGGAGGTCGAAACGAGGTCCCGTTTGTCGCAAAATGAGCGTATCGTCGAGGAGACTGAAAGTAACAGCTTCATCATTAGACGGCCTTCCGAAATTTTAGAATCGCAAAAAAATGATGTTTGGACCTCCGTTTTAGCACTTTTGCCGTTTGTCCCGGTCTTTCCGAAATTTTCCGACGAGTTTTTGAAGATTTTTGAGGAGAAAACCTAGATTCGAAAGTGAGCAGCGTATGGAAGAAGATGAAGTATCGAAACGTTTTTTTTAAGAGCAGTTTCGTGGGTGTTTTCAATAAATTAAAAGGAAGGGCAAAATGGTCATTTGGAACCCGCTTTGGATAAGTTTCTCTAATTCTGGGCACGCGATGAAAGTTTTTTTAGCGGTGGGTTTTACATAAAACTTTTTTAGTTTTTGGGCATTTCATAAATCCTCCCTATAAATTTTATCAAATAATTACTGTTTATTTTATTTGACATATAGTTAGTGAATGTAAAATTTCTAAAATTAAAATTAAAAATTTGTAAGTGAAAAAAACTTTGTATTCAAGACATTTTATTGACAAATATTGTAATGGTTTTCCAAATTTTGCTTCAATATTTTGTTAAATATTTTTTTAGTTTACTCCAAATTTTTTAATTTACTCATAAAAAATTTTCTTTTCTACTTTTGTGCAATCAAACGTCCGAACTCTCCTTCTTCCTCTATACTTCTTCCAATTTTTCTTGGAGGTGAAAAGTAACATTTTTTAATAGATATGCAAACTGTATATAAAAAAAAAAAAAATCACTTTTTATCTCTTGCAACCAAACGTCCGAATTTGGTAGAGTTTACCATGAAATTGTGAGTTCACCGACCTGAAACTTCCACCGACCATATATATAAAGTGAGTTTCACGACATGAAACTGCCACCGATCAATTCGCAAGATAACTGGAATTTCAATGCATTCAACCAAACACCTGAAGTCAATAGGGTTCGGATGACTTACCAATAAATCCCCACTTTCATCCAACTAAACAGCCCCTTAGCAAAGCAATTTTAGGGTGTGTTTGGTAGGAGGGAAAAGTGGGAGAAAGAAAAATGGAGGAAAAAAAAGTGGAAGGAATGATACATTTTCTCTTGTTCGGCATGGAAGGAAAGTTGGATGGAAGAAAAATTGTATTGAAGGAAAAGTTGAGGGATTAGTTTACTTTCTTAACCTAAAAAAATTCAATCCCTCTAAAAGTGGAATAAAAAATGGAAGAAAAAGTGGATATTCATTTTAATTTACAATTATACTCTATAGGAATTATATTATTTTAAATTAGTTCAATAAAGCCAAATGGTAAATAAATATTGTTAATTAAGGATATAATTTGTAAATTTTATATTTATATTTATATTTTTCTTCCTTCTACTTTTCTTTCCATATCAAACAGTGGAAAGTTTATCACTTTCATTTTCTTTCCATCTTACAAAACACAAGGACGAAAATAAATTTTCCTTTCCATATGGATGAAAAGTATATATATATATATATATATATATATATATATATATATATATATATATATATATTTTCCTTCATTTGAGTTCGGACAGCTATCGGGCCTCCGGCTGAATAGGGACAAGAGTAAAGTCTACTTCAGCAACTCTTGCACTTTGAAGGAGGTGCGGGCTATGGAGCTTGGGGTGGAAAAGGGGGACCTTCCGGTGAAATATCTGGGGGTGCCCCTTTCCGTCAACTACGCGAAGGATCGTGACTGTCAGAGCCTGGTGGATTTTGCACAGAGGAGGGTTGAGGGCTGGCAGGCGGCTGGCCTATCGTTTGGAGGGCGTATTGAGCTGGTCCGCTCAGTCATTTCTGCTATTGCTCTGTTCTGGCTCCAATCGATTATGGTTCCGCTGGCCACTATCAGAAAGATTGAGGGCATCTGTGCCAAGTTCATTTGGCATGGGGGGATACATGCCATCTCCTGGGAGCAGCTCTGTCGGCCTAGGAAAGAGGGAGGTGTGGGTCTGCGTTCTCTTGTTTCTGTCAGGGAGGCGGCGGGGATCAAGCTGGCATGGAGATTCCTTCAGGGTGATTCTCTATGGTCGGCCTGGATGACTAGTCGGTATCTTCGGGGCAGAAACTTTTGGGTATGTGAAATTGACAACAACTTCTCTGTGTCTTTCAAGCATATCCTGAGGACCCGTCCTGTACTTCGGACGGCTTTGCGGAGGAGGATGAGGGAGGGAAGGGAGACGGATCTTTGGCTTGATCCGTGGATCTCAGGTCAGTCTCTCCTGGAGATTCTGGGCCCCCAGAGGGACGGCGTGGCATACAGAGGACTGACGTGTCGGCACATCATCCGTGGAGGGGTATGGAGGCCTGAGGAGTACCGGTTCACTGCTACGGTAGTTGAGGAGATCAGACAGGTGCAGATCACTCCTACGGCACTGTCTGATGTATGGATGTGGGCCCCTCCCGGCCGCTCGGAGGGTGCTGGGGAGTTCCGATTTAGCAGCTGCTACGACCTTGTCCGCCCCCACTTCGATGATATTGAGGAGTATGACTTTGTCTGGGGGAAGGGGCTCGCCAGGAAGATGCAACTGTCTGCATACAAACTGGTGTTGGGCCGGTTGCTCACTCGGGACAGATTGCTTCGGTTCGGGGTTTCTGTCCCTGACCCTAAGTGTGTTTTGTGTGAGACAGAGCCTGAGTCTATTGGGCACCTGTTCTTCCAGTGCCATATGGCGTGGAACATATGGGCAGAGCAGTGCCGGAGACACTTAGGAGGGGTTGGCAGGGAGCGGGATTTCAGAGGAATCCTTAAGTGGATTGGTGATTGCAGGGGCATGGAGCAGAGCTGGGCTAGGCGTGCTAGATTGAGACTTGCTGTGTCAGTTTGGCATGTCTGGCGGGAGAGGAACCGGCGCATTTATGAGGGATTATCCACCCCAGTGGTGGGCATACTCCATAACATTGAGTCGGATGTACTAGTAATGTCCCCCTGAGTTGGGATTGTATCTTTATGTTGTAACCTTATTGAGATGATGGAATAAAATTTACCCTTTTTCCAAAAAAAATATTTTCCTTCATTCCATTTTTACATCCTTCTTATCAAACGGAGCCTTAGTAGTTCATAGAGGGGACCCATGTTTGGTCTTTCATTGATTAACCATCTATATATTAACTCTTTTAAGCTTACAAAGGTCAATTAATTCCTGTTGCTAAGAGAAAAGGTTCAATTAATTTGTGATTTGGATTAATTGAAGTGGCTACAGTGCAATTTGGGATAGCTATGTTGTTGTGTTACTGTGATGCTGAGTCATCATATGCCAGAGGGGTCCGCTGCGTCTGGGCCTGACGGAATAAGTTTCCAGTGCTTCTTCCCCGACCGCCATGGGAACCGACACGTGAACCGACGCCACGTGTCGGTTTTCCATTGGCTGGAAGTTAGCCAGGGGGGGGGGGGGGGGGGAGAGTGTGTTTTTTTTTTTTTTGGGTCCAATCTCCCGCTGACACGTGTCGCTCGGTTTGGATTTCGGTCCAAACTGGCGGTCTGGGAAGAGTTTTTCATAAGTTTCTACTGCCATATTAGAGCATCTCCAACCCTATTGGCTTGTTAAGTGTTGTGAGTCTTAGGTGGCTCCTATGTGGCATGAGCCACAAGACAATGTCTTGTTTATGTGGCAAAATTATATCTCAAAAGACAAGGAGATAGAAAAACTCTCTCCAATGCAAAAGTATTGAGGAGACAATAAAAAATATTTTTTCCAACTTCCAAGACAACTTTTAAGACAACTACTCATCTTCTTTCTTTTTTCTAATATTTTTTATTCATAATTGATGACATGGAAGAGAAGACATTGTCAAGTGCATTGTCTAGAACAAGACAATCAACTTCACAATGTCTTCTTTAATTTTTGCCACATAAGCTTCACAATTGACTTGACAATTGCATTGGAGAAGAACTTTTGAATAAAATTTTGTCATTCTTATGTGGCAACAACTTTTTTCCAAAGTCACAATAGGGTTGGAGATGCTCTTATCACTTCGCATACTCTCTTTTTTTATGGTGAAAAAGGGTTATTTACACACCTATTCCTAAGTTTTGTATTTATGTATTTATAATACGGGATATCCCGACTTTAAACTAATTACACTGACCATCCTTCCCTCTAGAGAAAAAAAAATTAAAATATGGATAGCTTGTGTTATAACTTTTTCATTTTTATCTTTAAGTAAGAATTCACCGTGTAATAAACATAAAACATATAAATAGTATGTGTAATTAGTTTAAAGGTAGGAATAGTCTTTGTTGTAAACCCAAAACTTTGGTGTAGTTAATGTAGATAACCTTAAAAAAATGAAGCAGTGCAGTCATCGTAGCGCTTAGAATTGGACGAAAGTAAAATGAACCAAGGATACTCACAATGGGAGATGAGAAGTACAAATAAACTTATATTGCACAAATGGTGGTAGATCTTTAATCCTTGCCACGAGAAAAGTCCATCTATTCCACTTGAAATGATAAAAAGTTGTCTATAACCTTCTACATCAAATATGTTAGCATCGTGTTTGTCTAAAATCCTTCTACCTACAAAATTAGACTAGGTAATCATCAATGCTTTGAATCCCTGCATTCACAAACTTTCTACATAGTTCTGGAGCTGTATCCTTGAACCTTCGAGGAAACTATCTCCAAGTACCTGTTCTAGTTTCTCTTCTCGTAGTCGATCTTCAGCTAGATCCCACAGGAACCAACTTGATCGCTGCAGCAATGGGCATGCCAAGGAACCCGACGAATACACTTGCAAACCACTGCAACAACGTCAGCGGAGTCGTGTTTGCAAATTCACCCAGGTACTGCACGATTAAGATCTGGAAGATGACAGTGGTAGCAAGCACGGCCACAAACACGTAGTTCTGCAACATGCCTCTGAAGACATCTATCTTTTCCATCTCTCTGGAACTAATCTCATTGAATACCTGCAGAAGCAGAAGAAGCCTTGTGCTGTCAGCCTATGCTAAAGGAGCTGCTTCCCAGCTGCTATTCTAAGCACGTAATATGATCATTGTTCTATTAAGTATTAGCTGATGCTCCTAAAATAGCATACATAACAGACCTGTGGCTTATTTGTCGATAATTTTGAATACTCAAAAGCAATTCCCAAAAAAAAAACATTTTATACACAAGAATTACAGCAATAGGAATACATGGAGAAAATATCATTAGTACAAGAGAATATGTTTGAAATTCGATCTTAGGGCAGCATACATTATATCTAGGCATTGAAAGGCATGTATGTCCCAATATTAGTAGATAGCTAAGTAGTGGGACAGAAAACAGGTACCTTATGTTTCTGTGTATAAAGAAAGGCATATGTCTCAGAGAATTGTATTAGGCTGATTGGGAATAGATACTTTGGATTTATTCATATGAGGAACTGTTAACCAAGGTTCAAAGTATCGGTATCGGACCATTCCTATGAGTATTGGGATCGGCGGTATCGGCAGTATCAGAGGTTCGGATCAGAGTATCAGATTTTTTGGTATCGGAAAGCAAATAATTATTAATAACTTATTAACATTTTAGAAAATATATTTTATACATTTAGGCAATTTTAATATTTTCAGTGTTGTTTCTTAATAGTTTTGGAATTGAATGATATAGCAGTCACCCTTACCGATTGATTTACATACGATAGATAAGTTTTCTTCTTTTACATGCTTTTATAACCTTTCTATGCTTTTACGCCCTTGATGATTGGTCTTTTTCGTTCAATTTTCTTGCCGAATTGACCGAAAAAGAGACCCCCAACGTCGGTATCGGATCGGGACATGCCAAACCGTATCGGTATCGGCCGATACTACGAACTATGCTGTTAACCTCTGATCCAACAAGTTGTTGAGCAAATTATGAATATAAGAGTGTGTGATGATTTATCAGCAGATATACATGTATGATCAGCAGTGGACAATGTGATAACTGGAGTTGGGTATTATTTTCCTGGAAGAAAGGTCGCATACAAATGCAAAATCCCCAAACTCTCTCTCTCTTAAGAGTGTGTGTGTGTGTTATCATCCTTCAAGGCTTCAACTGATTTTTGACTGATAAGAGCCATAAGGATTTCATATGCCAACACAAAATAATATAATACAATATAAACATTTTGATTCTCATAGCTACTTCACTGTGACATAAATTCATGCACACGGTCATTAGGATTATGACACAGGAAGTAAAACACTGCAAATCTATTTGCTCATTTGGTACAAAACATAGAAGCCTTTGTCTCAAGTTAATTTGGGTTCAGCAATTGAAACCTCTTTTCTTTTTTTTCCTGAGTAAACTCAATCTTCTTATTTAAATTAGCAAGTAGCATAATTTTTTTTGGAGTTATCTCAATCCTCATTATGCTAATTCAACAGAGGTTTTCTCCAAGTACAGTAAACCTAATACAAAAACTTTCAGTTACTAAGCTATGCTTCCAGACTAGAGCCAGTTCCTTCTCTAGTATAAACAACTAAAAGAATTGCCAAATAGGAACAATATAGATGTTAAACTCATACTACATGAGTCTGGCAAATTCATCAATAAGACCAAATTAAAGTTCGTGTAGTATGTAAGATATTTCTTGTGTAAACATGACCTGTAATTTTTTATTTCCAAAGCTTATAACAAAATTTTAGCCTTAGAACTACTTCTAAGTTCTTGAATTCTAAAGCTTCTATGAACATTTCTATACATGGCAAAAGAGTTCCTCATTCCCCATAATTCATTCCATTCTGTATGCTAGACATTCAAATAAAATATAGAAATTTGAAAATAGAGCTTGGTTTTGGTTCGAAGTTAATTGGTGATGTTCGTTTATTAAGCATATGGCTCATATAAAGTAAAGTGTTTGCCACTTGCTTCTCTGTCAAACATTGATACAAGCTCAAACCAAAAACAGTAAAAATTCTCAGGTGGAAGTATTGAGACTAGAAGATTACCTGACAGAAGACGAATGAATTGAAAATTAGGGTATTCAGTGTAAGACCAGCACTAGGGCCCTCCAGCTGGAATACTCTTTCCCCTTGCGTCTGGAGATACCATATTACGATAAACTGATAAATTGACTGACCCAAGATATTTCTCCACATCACATTGCTGATGAAATTTCCTTTCCTACCAACAGGTGTTCTCTTCATTAACTCATCCTGAGGTGGTTCAGTGGCCAATGCAAGAGCTCCCAGAGTATCCATAATCATATTGACCCAGAGCAGCTGAACAGCTGTGAGGGGGGCATTTCCTGAATTATAAAATTGAAGTTATAACAAAATCAAATGGAGAAACTCAGTGATATGGATCATTTCTGAGATAACGAGGGGTTAAATACATACCAGTCAGGCAAGCCGAGGAGAAATTAACAATTAAAGCAACAATGTTCACAGTGAGCTGAAACTGTACAAACTTTTGAATATTGATGTACACGGAACGTCCCCATTTAGCCACAGTCACAATTGTTGAAAAATTGTCATCCAGAATGATGACATCGGCACTCTCCTTAGCCACCTGTATTAGATAATTCAAGAACCACAGTTAAGGTAAGGATTGACGGATCTGTTTGCTAAGGCATTGCACTGATGGCAGGTTTTAAGAAACCAGGATTCTACTTTGTCAAGGAAACTGATTGGAAAACTACCAACAAATAAGGTTGATCCACTAGAAATTAAAATTCTTAACAGGGAGAAAGATAAGTTAGACGATGGACTGATTTAATATTTATTGACTAACACTGGTTTTTCACCCAATGAAATAAAACGTATCATCATGAATTTTCAATGACAAAATAAAATCTAAATGACTTAAAATACAAAAGAGAAGTAAAAGCATCATCTCCCATCCCATCCTTGACCGGTCAGTGACTCTTCTTACTTAGTGGTAATATGATATCTAGGTAGAGTTACTGATTTGGCAGAATGAAAAACAAACCCAGTCACTACCCGAATATTTTTTCTAGAGTTACTTGACACAAAAAGTAACTTCACGGATCACTTCAAACTTCAAAATGAGAAACTTAAGACCCTGCATCCTTTGGGTGGGTTGGGCTGGGTGTGCTTAGGAGGGGTTGTGAAGAATGTTATTCATCACAATCTCGAATTTAGGCCAATAGAGCTGTGCAAACAGGGACCTTCTGAGTTCTGATTTATTATTATTTTCTTATGACTTCAAAGTTCAATGTATAATAGTATAGTTTATTGGAAGTTGTCCTTTGATGTCTACTAAAATTTTAATAAGCCAAGCTTCTTTCGACGAATTGTTTTGATCAAAGTAAATCACCAATCCTCTATGCACCAGATAGTTAAGAGAGTCAGTTGCAGCATGTAAAAACATTTCTCAAATAGATACAGTAGAGAATGGAAAACCCATGGTTTATCCTACTCACCTATTAGATTGTAGCTCACTGACAGAATTCCAAGTAAAAATGGTTTACCTCACAGCACAAAGTTCTTAATACTATTGCTCAAAAAGGTTTTCGGAAAACAATTAGTCAATTATTTATGGATCATAAACTAAGCTACTCAACAGATCAAATTTCCATGTTATAGTTCGTATAAGAATTTCAAAATAACAACAAAGCCTTTATTCCAAAATTTTGGGGTCGGCTGAAGAATTTCAAAATATCGAGTAACATTGATCCCTATTTTATCAAGAAGTAATGAGTTTACTTAAGTATAAGATGCCAATCACGGCTCCCATGAAAACTTTAAATCTCATAGTAAGTTATTAACTCAAGTAATATTACCTCAGTTCCTGCAATACCCATAGCGAGTCCAATATCTGCCTCATGAAGGGCCGGAGCATCATTTGTTCCATCACCAGTTACAGCAACAACTTCACCAAATGTAGTGCGCAAGTGTTTAACCAAAGTATGCTTATCTAGTGGTGAAGACCTGGCCATTACCTGGTAAACAAAAATAAAATTACAATTCGATCAGGAACCATTAGTGGTTAACTGTGAATCCACACTTTCATATGCGCATAAGTAAAAAAAACCTGGAGATTGGGAATTATCTTCATCAGCTCTTCAAGACTCTTCTCTCTGAACTCAGGACCTTCAATAGCAAGACCCCCTTCAGTAAGAATACCACATTCTCGTGCAATTGCCTTGGCTGTATTTATGTTGTCTCCTGTGACCATTCTCACAGTAATCCCAGCAGACCTACATATTGCAACCGACTCCTTCACACCTGGTCGGACTGGATCTTTGATGCCCACAATTCCAATACAAGTGTATCCCTCAGTTGGTATTTGTTCCGAAGCCGCAAAAGTATTTTCAATATCCATATAAGCAAGGCACAATGTTCGAAGAGCTTCACTAGCAAAGTTTTCAATTGTAGCATTCAGTTGACGTGCCATTGACTCATCAAGGGGAACAACACTACCTGCAGGGTCTATATATTTGTCACAAGCGGCTAAAACAATCTCCGAGGCACCTTTGCAATGTGCACGATATCCTCCTTCCGGTAGCTGGATCACCACCCCCATTCTCTTCTTTGCAGAATTGAAGGGTTCCACTTTTACAATCTTAGCTTCTTCACGTACTGCCTTAAAATCTCCACCCAAAGACAAACCAAATTCCAGCAAAGCTGCTTCTGTTGGTGTTCCTAAGATTTCTACCTTTCCATCTTGGTTGACCACAACTTCTCCTCCTGTGTTATTAAATATGGACTGCAACATAGTTTTAAGTGCAGAATTTGGAACCTGGGAGCACATGCTGACAGCCTTCTCAGAATCTCCTACTTCCTTAATATTTCCACACATACAAACCTTAACAACAGTCATGTGATTGGTGGTCAGAGTTCCTGTTTTATCGCTGCATATGGTTGTTGCTGAGCCCATAGTTTCACAAGCTGCAAGGTGGCGAACGAGTGCTTTATCATTCATCATTTTCTTCATGGCAAAAGCAAGACTCAATGTCACAGCTAAGGGCAGTCCCTCGGGAACAGCAACCACAACTATCGTCACTGCAATTGCAAAATATTCCAGCATCTCTAATGCATCATCTCCTGACCAGTCCAAGTACAAACCCTCTTGATACTTATGGGTCACAAGGCCTTGAGCTAGGACAGCAAATGTCACCACTGCGAAGAATAAACCAATTTTTCCAATAATAGTTGCAACTCCATTCAGCTTGACCTGTAACGGAGTCTCATCGTCACCACCTTCACTAAGTGTAGCCATCAGCTTACCCCATTGGGTTCTCATGCCAACAGTTGTTACCAGCATTTTACAAGATCCATCTTGGACCTTGGTTCCGGATAAAAGAAAAGGATATTCTGTGTTCACAGCAACAGGTTCGCTCTCCCCTGTTAGACTTGATTCGTTGATCAATAGGGAGAAGCCAGATACAAACAAGCCATCAGCAGGTACTTGATCTCCAATTGCTAGATGCACAATATCACCAGGAAGAAGATCATAAATTGAAATTTTCTGCCTGAATCCGTTCCTTGTAACTTGCACAGAAATTTTCTTCTTCTCCTTGTCCAAATCCTTAAACTGTAGAGATTGGCGGTAATCACTCATTGCAGTCACAAACACAACCAAAAGGATGCTTGCAACAATTCCAAGGCCATCGTGGGCACCTTTCGGCCATCCTTCCATGACAATGCCAACGATAAGAGATACAAAAGCACATGCACCTAAGATCATAAGGGTCATATCCTGTAGTGCTTCCCAAACGAATACCCAGAAACTTCGGATCTTGCTTTCAGTAAACTTATTTATTCCATATATATCTTGTCTACATTTCATTCTATCCTCAGTAGTAGTAAGCCCATCTACGATTGATGTGGAAAGCTTGTCAGCTATACCGTCTATACCACCATGTGCTTTCAGTTTCTTCATATCATGTCCTTCAACGATATTTCCCAGTTCATTAGCACAAATCTGAAAGCCTGCTGCCTTGACCTCAGCAGGTGGGAGATATTCACTGCGTGGTGGGATTCCTGCATGTTTATAATAATTAATAGTGCAGAAAATTGAACCAAAAAATCTAAAATAAAAAATTCACATCTTCATAGCCGCTTACCATGTATAAATTGAAGGGCAGCTTTTGAGACCAAAACAGCAATCCGTAACTTCTCCTGCCAAAAGCATCATATGAAAATTTCAGTATCTTCAGAAAGTATGATAATTTTTTATCATAGGAAAGCATATGCTTAGTTCCCTGTTGACTCATAAGATCTCCATGACTCAAAAGAATATACGTCAAGAAAAAACATAACATGCAATCTAATGAAGATCTCCTTGTATAATTCAACACCTTTTAATAGGCTTGATGTTTGATTCCAAAGTTCACCTAAACCATAGGACAAAATGTTGTTGTGCTTTGTACTTGATCACTAACATTATAAGGAAAGATCATAGAGAATACTTCAAAGGACTAGTTTCTAGTTATAGAATTAATAGAAGTGGCCTAGCTTGGATCTCTTTACGCTTGTCATAGATGAAATTGCTTTGATGTTTGGGATGAGCCATAAAGTAAATCTTAATCATGCAACTGGTTGCGGGACTAAAGACTCAAAAGAAATCAACTATTAGATGAATACAAAAAAATGCTTGACATAATAAGCTATCCAAGAGATAAAGCTCGAACAATAGCTAGCATTGTTGTATGTACATCTATGATATAGTAATATGAAGATTTCTTAAATGAAGACCAGAGCTAAACAAGTGTTTAATTAGATGAAGGGATGCCTCAATTGTTGCATGATCATGGATGGCCACATGTTTCTTAAGGGTATTTTACACACACAAAAATAGGCAATGTCTTAGGGGCTAGTGTGTCTTTCATAATAGTTTGGATTATGTATAAGGGGAGCGTTGGATGCACCCTTTGGACCATAGTTTTAAAAGGCGAAAGGCGCACCAAGGCGCAAAGGTTCCTGGAGCCTGAGGCGCTAGGCGCAAGGCGCGCCTTTTGAAAGCTAGGCGCACTTTTTTCTTTATATGTAAAAAATATCTACATTTAAAAACTTAGCTACATAGAAGTCCAAATTCCTTGAAAATATCACTAATTATAGGCACAAAATTATTCTTTATATATATATATATATATATATATATATATATATATATATATATATATATAGCCTTTTGAAAGCTAGGCGCACTTTTTTCTTTATATGTAAAAAATATCTACATTTAAAAACTTAGCTACATAGAAGTCCAAATTCCTTGAAAATATCACTAATTATAGGCACAAAATTATTCTTTATATATATATATATATATATATATATATATATATATATATATATATATATATATAATATACAAACCACATATATATATAAGCCTTTAAATATAGAAGTACATTCTAATTTAGAAAACAATCTAAAACCCACAATAATATTAATGACAATAATTTCTGTACTTTCCAATAAAGTCCATAAACTATATATATATATATATATATATATATATATATATATATATATATAAAAGTAACTTTACGCCTAGGCGCGCCTCGTTGAGCGCCTGGAGCCTGCGCCTTTCTACGCTAGGCGCGCGCTTTTTTAAGGTGGTGTGCATGGCTTGTTCCTAGGCGCTGTCCCTGCGCATCGCTGCGCCTTGCACCTAGGCGCGCTTTTTAATTCAATGCTTTGGACATAATGGGATGGAGAAGTGAGTAAGATGACAGAGGTATTTCCAGCAAAGAAATACAAATCCCATCAAGGAAGGGTGGCCTTTGCTTTTAACGCAATAAACCTAGTGTGTCCTTTACATCAGACAGTAGCCGCTTGTAATGATAATTCAATGTAACCAAGTTGTCAAATAAAACCAATATGGAGATAATGCCAATCGGCCAGCATTTCCTCGATCAGTTCCTCGCTAGTTATGAGTAAACTGATAAACAGGTTCCCCTAGCAATGTTAACTCTTGCCGAAGCCTGAGCAGTACAACTTCAAGGAACTCCACTAGAACTCCACTAGAACTCTGATTACCTCACAAAGTAGTAGAAGAAATCCGTTACGGATCATTTGGTTGGCTTCCACGTACCAAATTAAAATTCCAATGTGCACGCGGATCACACCAAATCCTGACTAAATATAAACATGGAGACTGGAGATATAGTTAGCGACGACTATGCCTTCGCCACTTAATCTGGATTCCCTCCGATATCCTATTTCCAAATTGAGCTGGGTTAAGTTAGACGTCATTAAACTTTAGGGGGGTTTGTGCTACTCTAGCTTATTGCAGCTCACTACGACAACATGGTCATATACCAATCGACTTCTGCGTGTCCCTAGCGTATCCAACTTCGGAGTGCCCTGTGCTTCCTAGAACACAGAACACATTTTACGATCACTTCTACTTGCTTTTGCTATATACATATAAGCAAGGGTTTTCGTCTGCATGCATACCCCTGTCAAACTTCTAATTCAATTGAAATCCTCAAAAGAAAAGGAAAAAACTCTTCCTTTTGTTTACTGCGAGTCAAAGTGCTATGTTTCTGTAGTGAAGTCAAATCTGAAGGCTACAAATTGGCTCCAACAAATCTCCGTCGAGCAAGAAACTAACATAACAAGTGGAAAGATCGCAACTTTACAAGCGCAAATATCGCAACTTTATCTTTAAAAAAAAAAAAAAATCAGCGTCGTGTCGGATTCGTGTCCGCGCCACAGATCTAGTGCAGGAAAAGGAAAGGTAAGTGGCAGGAATGGGAATGGGAACCTGGTTGGTCCTCTTCATGGCCTCGGCCTCGGATCTCTTGGTGAGGTTGGCGGTGAACCTGAACCTCCGCTTGGGGTTCTTGACGACGCTGCAGAGCTTCCTCCATCGCCGGAGCGCCTCCTCCGACGAGTTCTTCGACCGGACGCCTCCGAAGTTCTCGTTCAAGTAGCTCTCCATCACTCGACTCGATCGCTCCTCCCTTCCTTCCTCCTTCGAACTCTACTTAAGTATCAAAGAAGGAAAGAAAAGCGCGTGAAGAAGGAAGAAATGGCGATGAAATTATGCGGGTTAGATAGCGACAGACACTGAAGACCCGTTGGTTTGACTCCTTTGTCAGGAAGTTGTTGTAAATGGGGAAATGGAGGAGACTGTGATTGATTGAGCTGAGAAAAGAGAATACGTATCACGTACGCAGTGTTGGTAAAATGGTGGATGGAGTCAATGGGAAGGAAACGGGTTGGGATCTCCAGTCCCCCTCCAATTGAATGGCTCCTTTTTCAGATAAAAGGATGTGGGACCAATTGTCATTGTTACTTTTTGGCAATTGATAAAGGCACTTCATAATTTGATCGGACTAGTCCATTTGTAAGTTTGTGTTATTTACAAGTTTGCCATTGAAAAAATTTATTAGGATTAGCCCATTAGGTAGTATAAAAGTCAATTGTTTTATTTCTCTTCTCTTTCTCTTCTTCCTCTCAAATTTTTTTCTAATCTCAAATTTTCTTCTAAACCCTAGATTGAGATTCCTCTTGTCCCTACAAAAATCTTCCTGTTTTGTAACCCTAGATTGAGATTCATCCCGCATGCTGTCACACGCGCGCGCGCGCGAAGAAAGATTGGAAGTCCTGATTGTATGTGGACTGCCCAGTTTCCTGGCAGTCCACATACATATGTGGACTACCAGGAAACTGGGCAGTCCATCACAGAACTTGCTGTGAGCATGGACTGTCCAGGAACTGGGCAGTCCACATACAAACAAGGACTGCCCAATTTTCTGGCAGTCCAACAAACTGAATGGACTGCCAGAAAACTGGGCAGTCCTAAGTCACAGCATGTGAAACAAAGGACTACCCATTTTTCTGGCAGTCCTTACTGTATGTAGGACTGTCCAATTTTCTGGCAGTCCTAAATACAGTAAGGACTGCCAGAAAAATGGGCAGTCCTTTGTTTCACATGTTGTGACTTAGGACTGCCCAGTTTTCTGGCAGTCCATTCAGTTTGTAGGACTGCTAGAAAATTAGGCAGTCCTGGTCGACGCACAGTTTTCTCGTTCCTGCATATTTGCATTTAATTTAAATGGGTAATTTTCCACTCCGAATGTAGTTTAATTCAAATGGGCTACAGACAATTGAAATAAACAATATAATGGATGCTTGAATTTTTCAATTTAATTTCTAGGGTTTTGGAAACAAATAGAGAAAGAATTTGGGTGCCATCGATCTTCTTGAGAAGAAAATTTGGAAGAGAAGAGGAAGAAGAAGAGAACATTTCTAGGTGGAAGAAATTTCTAGGAATTTCAAATTATCTTCTTGCTTGGGGATGGAGAAATGGTGGAGGAGAAGAGGAAGAAGAAGAAGAGAGGAATTAGGGTTTAGGAAGAGAGAGAAAATTTTTTGCAAATGAGAGAAAAATTTTGGGTTTAGGGAAATTTTACTTTGGGACAGCCCAAAATCAAAAAAATGGACTGTCCTGAGTAAAACACAAAAAAAATTGGGCTAGCCCCGATCAAAAAAGGCAGTGCCTTTATTAATTGTCTACTTTTTTTCATACAAATTTTGAATTGTCCTCCATTTTTTTTATACTATAATTCAATGTACACCCCATCGAATTACTATTATACATAAAATTTTCCACTTTTAACTGATCAGTAATAAACAGTCAACTCCTTTGACCTATATAAATATATTAAAAAATATTGAGATACATCCCACTTATTTTTATCATAATTCAAGGTATATCCTACTTATTTGAAAGTGTTCTGGTCATAATTCATCCATCCTCTTATCATTTCATCATTCAATCTCCAACATATATAATAGCTCATTTCTATCATTCTTTCTCCTATAAAGGGAAAAAAAAGTCTAAACTAACAAACAACAAAGAAAAATAATAAAAATACATAAGGTACATCGATCGCTCAGTTTGGTTCGATCTCATCGATTTTTTACATTATCAATTCATTGACCAAACCAAATTGTTTTTTTTTTTTTTTTTTTTTTTTGAGGGTGTCCACTTCTTAGTGGTGCTTGGAGGCATGCCTCCAAGAAAACTCGAACCCGTGCCACTGCGTCGGGGTGCTCCACCGTACCCAATGGGCTACGGCCACGGGGACCCAAACCAAATTGTTCGATTATTAAGATCATCCAAACGACCCAACCAAAGCAGTCCATTGGTTCGTTAAAAACCAATCAA
The DNA here is from genome assembly GCA_029216955.1 of Iris pallida. Taxonomy (NCBI): domain Eukaryota; kingdom Viridiplantae; phylum Streptophyta; class Magnoliopsida; order Asparagales; family Iridaceae; genus Iris; species Iris pallida. The sequence goes on from JANAVB010033019.1 coordinate 2,960,458, forward strand.
TTCGATTTGGGTCGGATCAGTCCAGTCGGTTCGGCCCAAATTTGCAGTCCTATAACAAACTATAACAAAGGTCCACTCACAATGATTCATAACACAGCCCATCCGGGCCATAGGTCGGATTATTCGTATCATTTATTATTAAATAATCAATCATGGTTTATATATATATATATATATATATTTTCAATCATGGTTTATATATATATAGTTAATCATAGTTTAAGTAGAACAAGAGGAAAGCATTAATGAGAATGGATTTTGAATTCCTTACCATATTTGGTATGTTTAGGATTGGGAATGAGAAGAGAATATGAGGGACTTAGACCATCTCCAATGGTGATTTCTAAAATTGAGTTCTTATCCTACTTGGCATTGTACTTTAAGGAGATTTCTATCCTAGTTGGAAGAGTTTCTACATAGAAATTGTACACATACAAAAAATGCTCTCCAATGGTTCTCCATTTCTATCCTATGTGTCACATAGTAAAAGGACCAATTTAATGGTGTGGGGCCCAATAATAATTGTCATGAGAGATAGGGGAATTTCTATGAGAGTTTCTACATGTAGAAACCCTCCTAGAAAGTTTCCATAGAAATCACCATTGGGAGAAGTTTTTTCTAAAATGGATTTCTTCCATAGAAATAGGGAAGATAGAAACCCCCATTGGAGATGGTCTTAGAGCATCTCCAACCCTATTGTGAGTTTGAAAAAAAATGGTTGCCACATAGGAATGACAACTATTTTTCCCAAAAGTACTTCTCCAATGCAAATGTGAAATAAAGTGTGGAGTTGACATGGCAATGACATGGCAAAGACAATGTAAAGTTGGTTGTCTAGATCTAGACAATGCACTTCACAATGACTTTGTCTCCACATCATCAATTATGAATAGAAAAATTTATAAAAAAGTATAAGAAGTGGAGAAGTTGTCTTGGAAGTTGGAAAAAAAATACTTTTTATTGTCCCCTCAATACTTTTGCATTGGAGAGAGTTTTTTTTTATCTCATTGTCTTTTGAGATATAATTTTGCCACATAAACAAGACATTGTCTTGTGGCTCATGCCACATAGGAGCCACCTAAGACTCATAATACTTAACAAGACAATAGGGTTGGAGATGCTCTTAGGAGGGGAAGCTATTCTCATTGACTTGGAAAAGCTATTTCCAAGTCCCCCTTGGAAATAGATTTGCTTTCCTAGGAATAATGTTTGGCTATTTTGTTTGGACGGTTATACCCTCTTTTTATTTTTAAATTTTTAACTTCTATCTCAAACATGTAAATCATCATGAAATTAATGAAAGGGTATTAAAGGAAAACTAAATAAATTAATATTTCTATCCCTTTGTAAACCAAACATGGAGATGAAAATTTTAAATTTTTTGAACTACCTATTCCCAACCTAACCAAACATGGGTATTAAAATGTTAAATTCCTTTCACATGGGAAAGGAATTGAAAACCTATTCCTAGGAATACAAAAACATGATCCAAACGACCCGGGGTGGGGGAGAGGGTTAAGTGAGGGTTTGTCTTCTTTTGTCCATGTTTTCAAACTTCAAATATGAGGATTAACAAGAAGAAGTGAGAGCTGTTGTTTAAAATGTCATAAATATTTTTTGTTTGTCATATAAAATATTATGATGTTCGCCTCATTTTTTTTTGCTTTCAACTTGTTCCGTTTTCATTACTTTCAATTTGATGTCGTCTGGGTGCGTTGTCTCTTCTCGCGTTCTCTTATTAGTCATCGTTGAAAATTTTAGGCTTAATTTAATTATTACCCTCAACTATTCAAGTTTTTCAACTTAATATTCTAATTTTAAAATTTGACAACTTAATACCATCAACTATTGATAATTTTTATGTTGATATTCTCAATCAATCAGGGTTAAGTTTTCCATTTGAAAAAAAATTGACGAGAATATGCCTCACCTCCTTTCTGTTTATATACATATATATATATATATATATATATATATATATATATATATAATTGGTTCGATATTTTTGGTACAGTAATACACTCGAACCGCTACCGCTACTATTATATCATATTTTAGTCGGTCCTGTAGAACCCTAGAGGGGGGGTGAATAGGGTATTTAAAAATAAACTACAACAATTGATGCAATAAAGACAATTGAAAGTAAAGAGTAGAAAGATCAAACGCAAGGATGTATCCTGTAGGGGTGAGCGTTGGTATAATCGGTCGGTATTTGGTCGATTTTTTCGGTATTTTTTAAAATCGGTATTCGAAAAATCAATACCAATATCGTACCATTTAGAATCGGTTTTTTCGGTTTCGGTTAAATCGGTATTCGGTCGGTTTTTGTTTGGTATCGGTATTTTACCAATTAATATTTGGTCAATTAACACATTTAATATTGTAGAACCTCTTAACCTATAATATATATATATTTTACTTTTTTGGAAGCATTAATTTTAAAGCCAAGTCTCTACCAACCAAACAATTAATCAAAATTATTAGAACAATATGTAACAAGTCGCAAACACCTAAAAATGAGCTTAAAATATCAAACGCGGTCACTAAGTTTAATCTTTAGTATAAGTTTAAGTAACCAAAATTCACTTCAAAATTCTATGAGAACACAAAAACATAAGCTCAAAAGATCAAAAACTCAATTCTTAGCATTCTTAACATAAATTCAAGTCCACTAAAATCAATTCCAAGTTCTAGGAAACCAACCAAAACAAAGATAAAAATGAAAATAAGTAGTGTAAAAAATCATGAACAACATTAAAAAATGTGTGTGTGTGTGTGAATCGGTTCGGTTCGGTATTTTCGGTATGGTATTACACTCAAACCGTTACCATTACCATTATACCGTAATTTAGTCGGTTCGGTAATTCGGTATCGGTACATAATTTCGGTTCGGTTTTTCGGAATATTTTTAATCGGTATTCGGTCGGTTTTTCGGTATCGGTCGGTATTTGCTCACCCCTAGTATCCTGGTATCCTCTTTTGAGGCAATCCAGTCCCGGAACTCTCTCCGGCTTTAATCCACTATTTAACCAAATAGTACACACGAGTTTGGATCCGAAGAACTCGCCAACTTCAACACGAGTTTGGATCCGAAGACTCGCCAACTTCTACACACGAGTTTTCTTACGAAGGCTCGCCAACTTCAAACAAAAGAGAAGAGAACTTGTTGATCTTCTAACACGTGAAGATCGAAATGTACAACTCTTTAATACTCTAGCACTTTGGGAGAGGATGACAATGAAAAGCTTGGAAGAGTATTAATGGTGGAGCTCTTGGTTGTTGAAAAATTTATGGTAAGAGTTGGTAAGAAAGCTCAAGAGAGAGAGAGAGCTTTCTTTTATAGAAGAACCAAGAGTTGGTGGCATTTAATGCTCTGAATACAGACAGACCGGCATGCCGTCGGTATACAGCGGCATACCGTCGGTATACCGGTCAAATAGTAATGGTCATATTAATGACCGTTTGAGAGCATTAAATGCTGCCATTAATGCTAGTCAGGGCAATTCAAAAACCAAACATTTGAAACTCGGTATACCGTCGGTATGCCGGAGCATGCCGCCGGTATGCCGACAAAAGGTCACAGCAAGTTTTGGTTTGCTCAAAACGGTATACCGCTGGTATGCCGGAGCATGCCGTCGGTATGCCGACAATTTGTCACAGCAACTTTTGGGTTGCTAAAAACGGTATACCGCCGGTATGCCGGAGCATGCCGTCGGTATGCCGACAATTTGTCACAGCAACTTTCTGGACATAAAAATCGGTATACCACCTGTATGCCGGAGCATGCCGCCGGTATGCCGACAATTCGTCACAGCAACTTTCTGAGCTCTAAAAACGGTATACCGCCGGTATGCCGGAGCATGCCGCCGGTATGCCGCTCTGTATGTATTTGATTTTTGACTTGTTCTTTTTACTTGTCATCCGTCCTTAGGTGTTTACAAATATACCTAGACTTGTACAGACACAGAGACTCTAAGCAGGAAGACGCCGTCTTATGCAGGAAACGCCGGTAACTGCTTCAGTCTTCAATGTAAAAGAGATTGCGCTTGAACGGAAGAACTCTATGTAGTAGATCTTCTGAGAATATTTGAATCTGAAGAACAGAAGACTAAACTACGAAGATGCTGTTAATAATCAAAATAAAATGTGCCAACAAACTCCTCTATTTTGATAATTGACAAAATAGAGAGATAGCATCTTCAGGGAGTAGCTCCCCCGTAGGTAGACAGCTCCCCCTCAATACGATTTCTCCCCCTTTGTCACTTAGTCAAAGATGGGGATAATAATAGAAAAAGTGCATAATGATAATGACAAGAGTATATAAAGAAAAGCATGTATTAATATTTTGAAGGGAAAAGTGAATACATGCCCGACACACACATAGCATAAGGTAAATAGAAAGACTCTCCTCAACGAGAGCCGGAAACTAGAGATAACCACAGACAAAGTCCCCGAGGGACTGCAAATAACTGGTACCAACCACACACCGGTCCCCGAAGGACCACAAAAGACAACATAAAAACAAACACATAAAACTAAAACACGCATAAAACGAGACCATAATCCAAAAGCGAATCCGTCCCTACTCATCAGCCGGATCGTCGCCATCACCCTGAGCCTGCTGGAAGGCGCCAAAAGGATCAATGCCGTCAGGGTACATAAACCCATAGGCATTGGGATCAGAGAAGCGCGGTGCCCGATACATAGGATCCTGAAGATTAAGATCCAGAAAAGCATCCCGGTCCTGGAGAGTGCACTGAATAAAGTACCCCTGATCGTGGAAACGGGACTGGATCAGGGCGCCAAGGCCACGAGTGTTGGCCCGCATCTGCTCCTCTGCTTGGGCCATCCGCATATCAAAGTGCTGCTGAGTCAGCGGCATATAACGGCCCGAAGCGGGAGGAGTAGGTGTGGGAGCAGCAGGAGAGGATGCCGGTGGCTCTTGGGAAGACGAGGCACGAGAAGTAGATGCGCCAGTAAGGGAACGGGAGACAGCAAAATAGGAGGGGATGCCGTCCGAGGAGCAAAGAGATAGGTCAACTTGCCGGGCTTTCAGAAGCAGAGTGATAAAGGAGCCGTAGTAGAGGTTCTGCTTTCCTGCGGGCATGACACGCCGGAAGAGCAGAAGGAGAGTCTTCGGGAAGGAGAAGGGCTTCCGGGCATAGAGATAATACAAGCAGACGAGGGCATCGCCGGTAATGGCGTCGTAGTTCCCGTCCTTAGGAAATAGTGTATGGCACACTATCCTATGGAGCTCGTAGTAGAACGGCTCCAGCTGTGCAGAGAGGGTTGGGATGGCAGGAGGGTTGGGGCCCTTGCAGATGATACGGCAGAACTCGTTGAATGGTGACGTCGCCGAGGAATGAAGAGCAGCCAAGGATGGGAAGGCTTCCCCTTTGTCCGGGATGCCGAGGATGTGCCCGATGTCCCGAGAAGTGAGACAGAAGTGACGGTCATTGACCATAGACTGAATGGCGGGGTGATCGTCATCCCCAACCAAGTTGCAATAGAATAGTCGGACAGCAGCGGGGTAGACGGGTATTTGGCGCCGAAGTAGAGAGGAGAGTCCGGCCTCGTCAAACAAGAAGACGTGACCGGGGAAGAGGTTCCAATTTATCGCCCGTCCTTTGAAGACATTGTGATGAACGAAGTGCTGGAACCATAGCTCGTTTGCCAAAGAGTTGGAAAAGATTCGTTGGTCGTACCCGTGAGGTTGGGCCACCGGGATGAAGGGGTTGAACAAAGAGGAGGAGGAGGAGGAGCGGGGACGCTTAGGGTTTGCCATGAAGAGAGACTAGGTTTTTGGAGTGGATGAAGGAGGAGTAGGGGAAGTAATGGAGGAAGGAGGATTTTAAAGAGGAGGAGGAAGATGAAGAGATGGATTTTGAAAGGGGAGGAGGGTGGGAACGGTTGTAGAGGAGGTTTAAAGAGGGGAGTTGAAAAGGAGGTGGGTTGGAATTTATGAGGGTGGAGTAAAAAGAGGAGTAAAATAGGGGATGTGAAGGGAGAGTAATAAATGAGATGGGAGGTGAAGAGATGGGTAGTTATGATAGATTGGATGGATGAGAGAGAATAAAAGAGTTTAAAAAGGAATAAAGGAAGTAGAGAAGGAAGGTGGGCCCGGACCCTGATTTGATGTCCTGTCCGCCACGAACCGGCATACCGTCGGTATGCCGACGTATACCGACGGAATGCCGAGTTTCGAGACAGAACCAAATTCTGAAACGAAAAACGGCATGCCGCCGGTATACCGCCGTATACCGCCGGTGTGCCGATCAAAGAACAGTTTTAAGGGTTAATGGATAAAATGCCTAATTCTTGGCAAAGAAAGGAGAAGCGATCTTCCGGGAGTGGTTTGGTGAAGATATCGGCTAATTGAGAATTGGTCTCAATAAACTCAAGACGGATGTCTCCCTTTTGTTGATGGTCACGAAGAAAATGGTGTCTAATTTCAATGTGCTTCGTGCGTGAGTGACAAATTGGATTTTTCGTGAGATTGATAGAGCTAGTGTTATCACATTTAATAGGTGTGCAAGAATGAGAAATGCCATAATCTAAAAGTGTTTGTGACATCCAAAGAATTTGTGCACAACAACAACCAGCCGTAATATATTCTGTCTCAGTGGTTGAAAGAGCAACAGAATTTTGCTTCTTACTAAACCACGATACCAAGGACTTCCCGAGGAAATGACATGTGCCACTAGTGCTTTTTCGGTCAATCTTGCATCCGACAAAATCCGCATCCGAAAAGCCGAGAAGCTCAAAGGATGAGGATTTCGGATACCAAAGACCCATGTTAATGGTGCCTTTGATATAACGAAAAATGCGCTTAACGACACTCAAATATGATTCCTTTGGATTGGCTTGATATCGAGCACACAAGCAAACACTAAACATGATATCAGGACGGCTAGCAGTTAAATAAAGTAAGCTACCGATCATACCTCTATACTTACGAATGTCGACCGATGTGCCATCTTCATTATTGTCAAGCTTTGTCGTTGTGGCCATAGGAGTCCTCATTGATTTGGATGAGTCGAGGTCGAAACGCTTGAGGAGGTCCTTTGTATATTTCGCTTGATTGATGAAGGTTCCTTTGGGTCCTTGTTTGATTTGTAACCCCAAGAAGAAGGAAAGTTCACCTATCATACTCATTTCAAACTCGTCCTGCATAACTTTAGCAAATTCTACACAAAGTGTGTTGTTAGTAGAACCAAAAATAATATCATCGACATAAATTTGAACCAACAAAAGAGTCCCATCATGGGATTTAATAAAAAGTGTTGTGTCAACTTTCCCCTTTAAAAAATTGTGAGAAACAAGAAAAGAGCTACGACGCTCATACCAAGCACGGGGAGCTTGTTTGAGGCCATAAAGGGCTTTATGGAGTTTGAACACGTGATTAGAAAATTGAAAATCTTCAAAGCCGGGAGGTTGTTTAACTTAAACTTCCTATTTAATAATACCATTTAGAAAAGCACTCTTAACATCCATTTGAAATAGCTTAAAGTCATTAAAGCAAGCAAAAGCACACAGTATACAAATGGATTCAAGACGTGCAACCGGAGCATAGGTTTCGTCGTAGTCAATGCCTTCCTCTTGGTTATAGCATTGAGCAACCAATCGGGCTTTGTTACGAGTCACTAACCCATCTTCATTAAGTTTGTTACGAAACACCCATTTTGTTCCAATAATGGGATGATTGCTAGGTTTTGGGACAAGTTCCCAAACCTTGCTTCGCTCAAATTGATTAAGCTCCTCTTGCATAGCTATCATCCAAAACTCATCAAGGAAAGCATCATTAACATTTTTAGGCTCTATTTGAGAGATAAAAGCCATATTTGCACAAAGATCACGAGTGGCGGATCTTGTGCTAACACTGGAGGAAGGATCTCCAATGATAAGCTCCTTAGGATGATTGGTGACAAATCTCCATTCTTTTGGGAGATCCTTTTGAGGAGGCTCGAGAGGAGGAGATTCTTTTGATGGGGTCACAACTTCATTGTTAGATGAAGAAGGACGATCCTCAATAGAGGAGTTCTCCAACCCAAACGAGATGTCATCAATATCCTCGGAAGAGAAGAATGTAGAAGAGTTGAGTTCATTAAAAGAGGCATTGATTGACTCTTCGACAACAAGAATTCTTTTGTTAAAAATACGAAAACCTTTACTATGAGTAGAGTATCCAAGGAATATTCCTTCATAGGCTTTTTCTTCAAACTTGCCTAGGTTATCCTTGGTATTCAAAATAAAACAATTGCAACCAAAAACTTTGAAATATTTAATAGATGGAATTTTGTCAAACCAAAGCTCATAGGAACTCTTCTTAGAAATAGGTCTAATTAAGACTCTATTTATAACATGACATGCCGTATTAACGGCTTCCGCTCAAAAATATTGGGGAAGCTTATATTGGTTTAACATAACCCGGGCCATATCGCCAAGGGTTCTATTCTTTCTCTCCACAACACCATTTTGTTGAGGAGTACGTGGGCAAGCAAAATCATGTCCAAAACCATTCTTTTCATAAAATCTTTTGAAATCGGCATTATCAAATTCTCCTCCGTGATCACTCCTAATTTTGTTGATAGAAAAATCTTTCTCATTTTGAACACGTTTACAAAAAGCAACAAATTCACGAAAAGTATCACTTTTGCAAGCAAGAAAAATAACCCAAGTAAATCTCGAAAAATCATCAACTAAAATAAAAGCATAAAGCTTCCCTCCAAGGCTAGCAACTCTACTAGGCCCAAAAAGATCCATATGGATAAGTTGAAGGGGTCTAGAAGTACTCACAGAGTTGATTGATTTGAAGGATGACTTGGTCAACTTACTTTTCTCGCATTCTTCACATACCATATCCTTTTTGAATGGGATACTTGGGAGTCCTCGTACAAGCTTCTTGGAGGCGAGGCGAGAGATGGTATCTATGTTTGCGTGTCCAAGCCTCATGTGCCAAAGCCAACTCTCATCGTTCTTTGCAACTAGGCATCTGTCATTGTTAGTACCTTCAACAAGATAAAGAACATAAATGTTGTTTTCTCTAATGCCTTCATAAACAATAGTTCCATTAGAACTATCGGTAATGTAGCATTTGAGTTTAACAAACTTGATATCATAGCCATTATCGGTAAGATGGCTAATACTAAGGAGGTTATGCTTGAGATTAGTAACAAGACATACATTATTAATACAAGGATAAGGAGGAGAACCGATATTACCATTTCCAATAATATAACCTTTAAGATTGTTACCGAAGGAGACGTGTCCTTCCTTCTTCATCGATAGCGTTGTAAAAAGTGAAGCATCACCGGTCATGTGCCGTGAACAACTGCTATCGAGAATCCACTTGCTTCTAGCATGAGAAGGATTTGTCACCTCATCAGTTGCCATGAGGCAAATATTTGCATTATGTTTGCACTCCTTGTCATTGTCGGAGTCACTAGCATCACTCTCACACCAAATGCTAGTGTTGGCAAATTTTCTAGAGGACGAGCTTCCTTTGCTTGGCTTCTCATACTTGCTTGAATCTCTTCTTATCATCGGACAGTCCCTCTTGATATGTCCGGGTCTTCTACATTGATAGCACGTCAGATCTTCCTCATTTTCCCGTCTGGAGCGATTGGCTTTGTTGAATTTGAGGAATTTCCGGAAGTGCTTAGCTGTGAGAGCTATTTCTTCATCATCATCCGACTCATTGTCGTCGGAGCTCTCCTTGGAGTAAGACTTTGTAGCTTTGAGAGCAAGAGTCTTCTTCTTCTCTTTGGTCTTCTCCTTCTCCTTCTCTTGTGTGGAGCATTCCTCTTGATCCTTCATATCGAGCTCGTGAGTCATAAGCTTACCCATGAGGGTCTCAAGGTTCATGACAGTTAGATTGTTCCCCTCAATAATTGCGGTAGCTTTAGGACTCCAAACTTTCGTCAATCCTCTAAGAATTTTTCTGATCTTTTCATGAGCCGGATATTCCTTACCAATAGAGGAGAGAGGATTAATAATATCACCAAATCGAGTAAACATGCAAGTAATAGATTCATCATGCTTCATTTTAAAAGACTCATATTCTTGCGTGAGTCTACTAATCTTAGACTCCTTTACTTGTGAAGTTCCCTCGTGTGTGACTTCAAGTAATTTCCAAATCTTATTGGAAGTCTTGCAAGTAGAGATTCGATTGAATTCACTACTGTCGAGAGCACAATAAAGAGCATTCATTGCCTTGGCATCTCGACTTGCAAGCTTCTTGATGTTTTCAGAGAGAGTGTCCCGAAGGGTGTCAGAAACAATATCCTCAATAGCTCTGGAAGGAGTAGGAAGACCATTTATCACGCAATCCCATAAGTCGAAATCTATGGACTTCAGATAAATGCTCATCCTAATCTTCCAGTAGTTATAGTTGGTACCATCAAATAGGGGAGGCCTATTTGTGGAGTGCCCCTCATTGTGAAACGTGTTGATACTAGGGTTAGAGGCCATGGATCACTTAAGGGTGTAAATCCAAATCAAGAGAACGAAGCTCTGATACCAATTGTAGAACCCTAGAGGGGGGTGAATAGGGTATTTAAAAATAAACTACAACAATTGATGCAATAAAGATAATTGAAAGTAAAGAGTAGAAAGATCAAACGCAATGATGTATCATGGTATCCTCTTTTGAGGCAATCCAGTCCCGGAACTCTCTCCGGCTTTAATCCACTATTTAACCAAATAGTACACACGAGTTTGGATCCGAAGAACTTGCCAACTTCAATACGAGTTTGGATCTGAAGACTCGCCAACTTCTACACACGAGTTTTCTTACGAAGGCTCGCCAACTTCAAACAAAAGAGAAGAGAACTTGTTGATCTTCTAACACGTGAAGATCGAAATGTACAACTCTTTAATACTCTAGCACTTTGGGAGAGGATGACAATGAAAAGCTTGGAAGAGTATTAATGGTGGAGCTCTTGGTTGTTGGAAAATTTATGGTAAGAGTTGGTAAGAAAGCTCAAGAGAGAGAGAGCTTTCTTTTATAGAAGAACCAAGAGTTGGTGGCATTTAATGCTCTGAATACAGACAGACCGACATGCCGTCGGTATGCAGCGGCATACCGTCGGTATACCGGTCAAATAGTAACGGTCATATTAATGACCGTTTGAGAGCATTAAATGCTGCCATTAATGCTAGTCAGGGCAATTCAAAAACCAAACATTTGAAACTCGGTATACCGTCGGTATGCCGGAACATGCCGCCGGTATGCCGACAAAAGGTCACAGCAAGTTTTGGTTTGCTCAAAACGGTATACCGCCGGTATGCCGGAGCATGCCGTCGGTATGCCGACAATTTGTCACAGCAACTTTTGGGTTGCTAAAAACGGTATACCGCCGGTATGCCTGAGCATGCCGTCGGTATGCCGACAATTTGTCACAGCAACTTTCTGGACATAAAAATCGGTATACCGTCGGTATGCCGGAGCATGCCGCCGGTATGCCGACAATTCGTCACAGCAACTTTCTGAGCTCTAAAAACGGTATACCGCCGGTATGCCGGAGCATGCCGCCGGTATGCCGCTCTGTATGTATTTGATTTTGACTTGTTCTTTTTACTTGTCATCCGTCCTTAGGTGTTTACAAATATACCTAGACTTGTACAGACACAGAGACTCTAAGCAGGAAGACGCCGTCTTATGCAGGAAACGTCGGTAACTGCTTCAGTCTTCAATGTAAAAGAGATTGCGCTTGAACGGAAGAACTCCATGTAGTAGATCTTCTGAGAATATTTGAATCTGAAGAACAGAAGATTAAACTACGAAGATGCTGTTAATAATCAAAATAAAATGTGCCAACAGGTTCGACAATTCGGTATCGGTTTATAGTTTTGGTTCAATTTTATCAGTTTTTTAGTAGCAGTCGGTATTTGCTCACCTCTAATTTACAATAAATTTGTGGGAATTTTAGACCCATCCACATGTCATCAAGGTTAGAGTATTCACAGTGGTAACACTTGAAACACATACTCCAAATTATTAAAATTTGTGTAAATTATTATTTTTTGAGTGTCTTCTTGATATTGGCACACAATGGTACACTCTAAATAATTACTCCAAATTAACATCCTTCATATTTTTTTCTCTTTATTTTCCTTAAATGTTTTGTAGGATTTTTTATTCCTCATTTTTCTCTTTATTTTTCTTCCTACGTTTGGTAAAAAAAAGGTTAATTTGGTGGGCCTATGAATTAATGTAGCGGGACTAGGATATGCTCCAAATTTGGAGTATTTCATAACTTTCTAGCAATTTTTAAGTATGAACAAATGTTCACTGTAGCCTTTAAGTGTTATAAAATTTAACTAAAGTTAAAATAAAGTACTTAAAATCTTTCACTGTAGATGCTCATATTAGACAGACAAGTGCTTTATTGGAACATAGCTTTGATATGTGGGCTCCATATATTTATTTGTCTCACGACATAACAGATTTGGGCCCTTAATACCAATATTTGGGAACGCAGGATAATGCTAGTACCAACAAAAGAAAACCATCTTTCTGCACAAATCTCAAATATTTGAAATACTTCCAAACATTATGAGATATTGGTATAGGATCCAAATCCAATATTATTATAGAGATATTACATGCACAACTTTTTTGACCGTAAAAAATAAAGGAAAAATATACCAACTACAAGCTAAAACAAACACAAAAGTTGAGTTGATTGTACTTAAATACCTTTAATTATTTAGGATTTTTTGAGCAAATAAACCTGTTAACAACTTGTATTTGAGTGGTAACCCCACTTCGTTTATAATTTAAGAGAGAACCCCATTATGGATGGGACTGTTATCTACCTGTTAAACTACACTCATAATACCTGTTAAGTTACTAAACTATCCCTACCTTTAATCCAAACAAACAATGCTTGAAGCTACGGACTAAGCATGCCTGATTGAAAGAAAAAATGTTGAGCATTGCTAGAAGCTACGAACTGTTCAAAGTGGAGAGCATCACATAATTCTTATTGCTCTCTCATAGTTGATGCTTTCCACAGACACTTCGACGATGCCCTCATCTCGGACCTCATCTCCACCTCCATCCGCGACGCCCTCGACCGCCTCGCTCAACTACGCCCGCTCCTACCTCCACCGTCTCCACCCCCGCTGCACCGCCAAGGTCGTCTACCTGAACTCGGATCCCGTCCTCGTCGACGACATTGCCGCCCTCGCCTCCACCCCTCTGTCTGGCTCCGCGGCGCTGGCCGCGCCGGAGTACTGTACGACCAACCTCACCTCGTAGCTACTTCACCCCCGCCTTCTGGGCCAGCCTGACGTTGTCGGTGGCGTTCGAGGGGCAGAAGGTGTCACCCCCAGTTTTCAAATTAGGAGTATTTTTGTCATTTTTCAAGTTTTATAATTTTTAGGAATTTTTATTTATTTTATGTGATTTTTTGGGATTTATTTGGTTTGGTTTGGATTTTATCCAATTCGGACTCAAGTTGGAGACCCGGGTAGCCTGGACCCTAGTGGGACCCACATACTAGCTGGACTTGGCCCACATACCATCATAATTAGGTTAGAAATCATAAACCCAACTTCCATGGCTTAATTAGTCATTTTAGAGACTTAATTAGTTCATTAGAAACAAACCGAACCAAACCGAAACAAACCGAACCCAACCAGCTAAGTCTAATGGGTTTGGAGGGCTATTGGATCCTACCCAAACCCACTAACCCCCTCCCCTCCCTTGGCCGGCCACATGTAGGAGAGCCCCCCCTCTTTCTTCTCCATTAAGAAAACTCTCTCTCTCTCTTTCAAAAATCCATTTTTCCTTCAAGCTCTTCTTCCTCCAAGAAACCTTCTAGGTATGCACTTAATTCCTCATTTATTACTCCTTTGAATTTAGTTCTTTCACAATAAATGGAGAGGAGAAGATTCTCCACCATTTGTCCATAAATTTCATAGGGTTCCCTAGAAATATAGGTTAAGGAAATTATTAGGGGTTTATATATATATATATATATATATATATATATATATATATATATATATATATATATATCTATATATATATATATATATATATCTCTGTGTGTGTGTGTGTGTGTGGTGTGTGTGTGTGTGTGTGTGTGTAAATATATATATATATGATTATAAGTATTTGTGTGTGTGAGTAGGGGAAATGGAAGTGGTGGGTGGTGTTGTGAGAGTGGCATGGGTGTCATGAGAGTGGTGAGCGTGTGTGTGGTTGTGAGTGTGTGAGTGTGTATGTATTTATATACATATCTATACATGTGTGTGTTGTGTGTCTATATTTACATAATATATATATATATATCTATGTGGGTGTGTGGGTGTATTATACATATGTAGATATATGCGTGTGTGTAATTATATATATATGAAGATAGATGTGTGTGTGTGTGTTTGTGTATAGGGATATATATATATATATATATATATATATATATATATATATATATATATATATATATATATATACTAACCACCTATATATTATATATATATATATATAAAATATATATATATATATATATATATAGATATATATATATATATATAGATATATAAATATATATATATATATATATAGGTGGTTAGTTATATATATATATATATATATATATATATATATATATATATATATATATATATAGATATATATATATAGGGAGGAAGAGGAGGAAGAAGTAGAAGAGGAGAAGAAGAAGAAGACACAGCAGTAGCAGTAGCTACAGCTGCTGTAGCAGCAGCTCCAGCTGCAGGAGCAGCAGCTGCCAGTTAATTCCTCCCCCCATTCCAGCCCCTATTTAGCCTATTTAACCCCCTTTAACCCCATATATATATATATATATATATATATATATATATATAGGAAGATAGATATATAGGAAGATAGTTAGAATTAGAAAAGAATAGGAGAAGAAGATTAAGGAAAAGATAAGGAGAAATGGAAGAAGTTGAGAAGGATTAGAAAAAGAAGAAGGATTAGAAGAATAGAGAAAATAGGAAGAAGTTAGGAGGAAATTTAGAATAGGAAAGAATGAGAGAAAAAGAGATTAGGAATGAGAGGAAGAGTTAGAAGAAGATGAATTAGGAGAATGGAAATTAGAGAAGGGGGATTTGAAGAGGAGGAAATAGAAGAAGAAGAATAGGAAGAAAAGTGAGAAATAGAAAATAGAGGGGATCGAGTTAGAGGGTGAAACGAACCTCGGAGTGTCGGAATGAGATGAAACTTGGCGTGGAGTTAGAATACGTGAATTAGATTTTGCGGGTAGGCTCCCGAGTGGAATCGGGGTTGTAGGGCGCCGGTATCGTGCCGTACCATTGCGTATCTTGAAATATTCAAGATATCGGCAATGGGCCGTATCATGGACTAGACGTCCACTTTACCTAGGTATCTTGGTAGGTAATATATGTATAGGCTAGTACCTTACTACCCTAGGGAGCTCGGGTCAAAATACCAAGCGTAGGTAGGCTAACTAGGTTTCCACCTAGGCTAGAAGTTTACCTTAGAAAAGGTAAATTAGGAAATTGGCCTACGGCCAAGATTTGAGTTTCGAAGTCCAAGATGGACTTGGATATGGGTTGTAGAGGTTGGTAATAGTTAGAAATAGTCGCCTAGACCTAGTCTTGACCTCGGTTGACCACGGTTGACTTTTTAGACCAAAAGTCAACTATGGGTCAACACTTTACCCAATTTAGTTCCAAATTCCATTAGACTTGAGTAGTTGACCGAAAGTCAACTATTAGTCACCATTGACCTATGATTGACCTAGGTTTGACCAGAGTTGACCAGTTGACCAAAAGTCAACTATAAGTCAACCGTTGACTCAAATCGACCTAGATTAATTCCGTTTGACTTGCATTGACCCAGTATGACCTAGCTAGACCTAATATGACTTAGGTTGACCTCGTACAGTCTAGTTTGATGTGTCTTGACCTAGAATGACTTAATAGGATTTAAATTGATTTGACTTTACTTCCTAAACATAGTATTGATACGTCTTGTTCTCTATAGGCCCTCGAGACGCTGTATTTGCTCCAGTTGACATATCATACCATATTACAGGCGAGTACATTCTCTGACACTTTTTTAATTTACGATGATTGTTATAATTCATGTAATTAGTGTAGATATGCTTGTTCTCGACACATTAGTCACACGGATTGGTATTCATAGATCCCGACATTAGATGTTATTCCTCGTTATCTTGGTATATCTTGTGCAAGCTCCCTTGTAGTTCTTGTGCAGTATATGGACACCGATTCTCGAGGAGACTTGCTCCCTTCTCGTAGAATCTCGTGTCATAACGTGTCTTGCTTGGATCCACCCTACCAGTCGGGAACGGAGAGTATTAGTGTAGATATGTGGTCAAAGCCTATTGTGCACCCATTGTGCACCTATTGATTGTGAGTGTTGATCATATACCCCACGTATGATTAGCCAGGCCGGTTACTATTTGTGCAAGTTTCCAAGCCGGCCATATATTGTAGCTAGTACTCACACACCTAGATATATGATTCTTGATTCTTGTACATGCCATGATCAGTTTACTTGCCTTGTTCTAGCTCTAGTTTTACAGCTTACCTTGCCATGATACTCACATGTACATTTCATGATTTCCTTGTATATACTCTCTATTTACTGTCTTATAGCTTTTGTCATATCTTGTATACTGTTGTTAGTAGATTGTACTCGTTCCATCCTGACAGGATATGTTGACAAATATTACAGATGCTGACGAGGGAGATTATTGTACCTACTACAGTCCGGATGACGTAGTGGGCGTAGACTTGGAGATTTTGGTCCAGCAGGTCTTAGCTCCGCCTGACGAGACCTTACCACTTACTTTGTTAGAGTAGGTCTTTTGTACTGGACTTTGTCTCCAGCTACTTTTGAGACTGTTATTATTATGGATTGTATTAGAGACTTGGACTTGTATATATTCTTGTGTTAGACTTGACAGGTTATTATTTTATTATCGTCTTGTTGTCTTTATCTTTCAGTCTTTACTTTGTTATCTTAGAGTTGTGATTGAGTACTCGTATATATTCATTGCTTGTCCTCCGTTCGGAGTTGACCATATTCTCGACAGGTTTTTGATATATATATAAACTATTTAGAGTGGAAAAACCTACAGCGTTCCATGCCGTTTTTACGGTGAGGGCTGGGCATTGTCACGTACACGTGCCCTTATAGCGGGTGCGGGTCGTGACAGAAGGCCTGCTACTTCAACACCGGGGGCATGGCGATGGACCTTGGACGGTGGCGGGGCAAGGGGGTGTCACGACCCGCACCCTAGGTAGGGGCACAAGTGCGTGACAACGCCCAGCCTACACCGTAAAAACGGCGTAGAACGCTGTAGGTCTACTAGCCAACAAAATAGTATATAATAACCTGTCATCTCCGCACGGAGGTATATGATATGAAATACTGATAAACTCAATCACAATCTAGAAGGAAGAAATCATGGCACGAAGACTAGATAGATATTATCATAAGTCCAAATCCAGCTCAACCACGAGAGAGAGAGAGACACGAAGTAATATAGTTATACAATCCCAAAATATAATAACATAAGCATAAGAAGCAAGCTGGAGACAAGGTCCAGTCCAAAATATCTACTCTAACTAACTAAGCTAGAGGCTCGTCGGGCGGAGCTAAGCCCTGCTGGACCAAGGTCTCCAAGTCTAAGTCCACTACGTCATCCGGACCGTAGTAGTACTGTAATCCTCCTCACCATCTTCTGTAATATTTTGTCAAATATCCAGTCAGGATGGAACGAGTACAATCAACTAACAACAGTTCACAAGATATGACAAAAGCTATAAGACTGTAAATAGAGAGTATATCAAGAAAATCATGGAATGTACATGTGAGTATCATGGCAAGGTAAGCTGTAAATCTAGAGCTAGAATAAGGCAAGTAAGCTGATCATGGCATGTACAAAATCAAGAATCATCTATCTAGGTGTGTGAGTACAAGCTACAATAGTGGCCGGCTTGAAAACTTGCACAAATAGTACAGGCCTGGCTATCATACGTGGGGTGTATGATCAACACTCACAATCAATAGATGCACAATGGGTGCACAATAGGCTTTGACCACATATCTACACTAATACTCTCCGTCCCCGACTGGTAGAGTGGATCCAAGCAAGACACGTTACGACACGGGATTCTACGAGAAGGGAGCAAGTCTCCTCGAGAATCGGTGTCCATATACTGTACAAGAACTACAAGGATCTTGCACAATATATCAATAACGAGGAATAACATCTCATGTCGGGATCCATGAATACCAATCCGTGTGACCAATGTGTCGAGAACAAGCATATCTACACTAATTACATGAATTAACAATCATCGTAATTGGAAAAGTGTCAGAGATGTACTCGCCTGTAATATGATGGAGATCGACTGAGTCCAAGAACAGTGCCTCGAGGACCTATAGATGGAATACTGTATCATATAATAGTTTGGAAGTGAAATTAAGTCATACTGAGTCAAACTAGGTCAAGACACGTCAAACTAAGTCAAACTAGGTCAACAAGGTCAAACTAGATTGCACAGGGTCAATCTAAGTCATATTAGGCCTAACCAGGTCAAACTGGGTCAATGCAAGTCAAACGAAATTAAACTAGGTTGATTTAAGTCAACAGTTGACTTACAGTTGACTTTTGGTCAACTGGTCAACTCTGGTCAACCCTAGGTCAACTCTAGGTCAACTTTAGGTCAAACTTGACTAACGTTGACAACAGTTGATTTTGGGTCAACTGGTCAAGTTCTAGGCTATTTTAGGCTTCGGTTGACTTTTGGTCAAATAGTCAACCGTGGTTCAACCAAGGTCAAAGCTAGTCCAAGTCCACTATTCCTAACCATTACCAACCATAATAACCTAATTTAACTATTCTTAAAGTATTAACTCATATTTAGAATTGAGTAATGATCCCTACTTAACTCATTACCCGTCTACTCTAATACTAAGGCCAAGTAGCTTTACACTTAGGAGTTTCACTCCCGACTTCCTAGGGTAGTAGGATCTAGCCTACACTATCATTACCTACCAGCTTCCTAGGTAGAGTGGACATCCAGTCCATCTTACGACTCATGTTGTCGATTTACCG